>KQ061697.1:460174-470985 GCA_001008035.1 Atkinsonella texensis
GGGGGGTGGGGGGACACTCATCAAAGCTGATCTGGTCCGATTTGACCGCTCATGAGTGAGCATTGGCGACACAGCTGGTATTCTTGGTTATATGAAAGATTTGACCACTATTCCATAGACGGGCACTGATAGTCGGGTGAACATCGAAGCAGCATCTGGCCTCTGCATGCAGACAGATATTCAATACCGTGTGGCAATGCTCATCTCACTCACTCCTCACTCCTCACTCCTCTTGCACACTCAATGAGCAACTTGCTTGAGGCGATGCAGTGTGGCTGAGCCTGTGGGGCGCAGCTTCTGAGCATGGGTACGGTTACTATCAAAGTATTCATGAGTAATAGGTCACGGGATTCCATACTTCCGATGCGTGGTGAATACCCTAGAACAGGCACGATAGCTGTGGTGAGAGCAAGTATCCAGCAATTGCTGCGATTTCTCCTCCGTGAGCTTCGCACGTAATTATGAAAGTGCCTCTCAAACCCCGTTGGTCCTGATTGGCCTACAGGGCAAGGAGAGATTGCTCGTCGTCAGTATTACCTTCGCGCGTCATGCAGATATTGGCTACGGGCTCGGTGATATTCACACACTAGGTCTGCAAAGTATGCTCTGTTCTGTGATGAATTTTTGTCAAAGAATCATCCTCGAACCATCATGAGACTCACTGAGAAAATACGTTAGAATGTGGGCCTTCGAAACGGGCGGGCCTTGCCTCGTCGACCCCACCGGCAGCCGCCAAGCCAAGCCTGAGCCCAAGCCCCTGCCCCTGCCCCACTTCCAGCCCCACCTCCAGCCCCAGCCCGCCGGCCGTTGTTGCTACTACCACTCGCAAGCTGCATTGTATATTGATTGGTATGACCGTGATGATGTGCATGGCAAACCAAGAGGGGTGGGTAGTTTGTCAGTCCCTCATCAGCTTGCTTGCTGTTGCTCATGGTCCTGATGTCTGGTTTCGCGCCCAGTCTCCGGCATATCTGCCACTCACTCACTCTCCCTCCGTGTGGCACGTTCCGGCACGTTCACCCACACACTGCCTATCCACTGCCTAGCCAATCATGTCTTGTTCCCCTCCCCGTTTTGCGTCAGACTGACCCACTTCCCACATGCCTTCCAATGCCTTCCACTTCATGCTCACCACAAGATGGGTCCTTTCCCATTCGGCCCTGCCTCTTCTTCGCCGTCATTTTGCTTCAGAAAGCACATCGCACTTCATCGCCATCTTGAATCACTCTTTCATCTCACGCGCTGCTGATACATTGCATCACTACTCCCTCCCCATCCCACCAGACGTAAAAGGCCCAGCCGCTGGGATGGCCAGCTACGATACCTATGATTGGGAGCCTCCCCGTCGACGTGTTCGAGAGGAGCGACGCGATGACAGAGATCCTCGATACCTTGATTCTCGCGATTATGGACGACCACTGCCTTCGAGGGATTTAGTCCCTCGCGCACGAGAGGATAGCGACCTCTCTGTTGAGGAGATTCGCCGCGACTTCCCCCCACCTTCTGGACGTGACATTCGTCGTGCACGTTCTGTCGGCCATGACCGTTACTACGGAGAGGCCTACCATTATCGTCACGACCCCCGCTACGAGCGGCATCGCGACCGTGGTCATTATGAATGTGACATTCGCCGAGGAGGCTCGTACTACGAGGAAGAGGAGCGCCGGTCCAAGCACAAGAGCGTGACTAAGCAAGAAAAGATCATCGCCGCCGTCGCTGGAGCTGCCCTACTCGCAGGTGGCAAGGAAATCTATGACCGTTACGAGGCCAAGCAAGAAGGCCTCGAAGTGAACCGGAATCCCCTATCTTCTGTCGCACTCGCGGGATTTGGTGCCTTGGCTGGATATCAGGGCGCCGAGTACTACAGCAATCAGCAGGCCAAGAAGGACCAAAAGGCTCATTACATTCTTCACCGTGGTCGGGATGGACACGTCACAGAATACTACGACGACGACGACGACGACGACGACGACGACGATTACAAGAACAAGAAGGGACATAAAAATTTTCTTGAAAACGCTTTGGCAGCTACTGGCCTCGGCGCTGCAGTCAAGACGCTTGCTGGTGTAGGCAAAGACGACGATAGACATGGCGAGAACCGCAGCCGCGGTGGCAGCCCTACTAGGTCGCACGCCGGTTCAACCCATTCCCACCCTGGCGCTTCGGGTGCCAACAAGATTCAGCAAGCCGCCATGGCGTCGCTTTTAGCTGGCGCTACAGAAGCTTTCCGTGTTGCCAAGGAGCCTGGAGGTTGGAAGGGCGAGAAGACAAAGCGCATTCTCACAGCTGCTGCTGGTGCGGCCACGGTCGATGCTGCCATGGGCGACGCGCAAGGCAAGTTGGGCCTCGCAGAGTCAGTCATTGGTGGTTTGGTTGGTAATCGCCTTATCAACGGCTCCAAGAGGGAGATTGAAGAAGACAAGGCAACGGGGCGCAGCCGCTCTCGTTCTAGAGCTCGTTCGCAGGCTGGAGGGAGCGGCGGCGGCGGCGGCGGCGGCGGCACTGGCCTTGCAGCATTGGCCACGGCAGGGTTGAGTGCACTGGGCGCCAAGGCTGCTCTCGATCACCGCCCACGGTCTCGCAGCCGTGATGACAGCCGAGACCGAGGTCGGGCTCGAAGTTATGATTCAAGGGACGAATCTTCCAACAGGCACCGTCGCAGTCGTAGCCGCAGTGTGGTTGACAAGGCTCGCAACAGCTTGGCCAAACTTGGAATCGGAGGCGGAGCCGCTGCAGCAGATGACCACCACCGTCGTCGTGACCAAGACGACTTTGACGATCGAGCATCATCATCAAGAAGGTCCCGACGATACTCTGACGATTACTCTGACGATTCTCGATATGGTGGCCCTCGCAGCCGCGGAAAAGACTACGAGTACGACGAGCACGAGCGGTCACACCGGGGTGGTCATCATGGGGATTCGTCACGTCGACGAGGGGGGAGTCGCGGCTATGGATCCGAGTCAGACCTGGGTGACTCGGAAGAAGACGAAAGGAAGGCAAAAAAGATGAGAGGTAAGCAAATCATCACTACTGGTCTCGCTACCGTGGCGACCATCCACGCAGCACACGGAGTCTATCAAAGCATGGAGAAAAGGACTGCTCGCCAAAGAGCTGTCAAGGAGGGTCGTCTCAGCCCAGCCGAAGCCAAGAGGCTCAAGACCAAGGCCCTCATGAAGGACGGTGCATCTGTTGGCATTGCTGCCATGGGTATCAAAGGCGCCCTCGAGGAAATGAAAGAAGCCAAGGAAATGACACATGGATGCAAAGTCTTTCAACAAGAAAGGGCTCTGCGACACGAAAAACGAGAGCAGCGACGAAAGATGATTGAAGAGCCAGGTGACAAACCTCGGAGAGCCGAAAGTTGGGCACCATCTCGACACCGAGAGAGGGACAACTATGACAGGGACGACTACGGGCCAAGATACCATGATGATAACCCGTACAGTCCCGGACGGCTCCCTGGTCCTCCCATGGGTTACGGCTACGGTCAATGAGCTATTCGTGCTTCACTTTTCTCTTGAGCGCTCTGAAATGAGATGGCTTAGTTTCAAGAAATGAGGGAGGCATGATTCCTCCGCGATGGGATTCGAGTGAATCGCATATACATTTTAGCAAAGACTCATGACGAAATGGCTTCGACTACGGCAAAGCAAATGTGGGCATTATTCAGGGAAGCATGCATCTCTTGCAGTATGGCATTTCTGAAGTTTGCAGAGGCAAAGCAATCGAATGCAATGCAATGGCGAGAGGACGACAAGCGTTCCTTACTTTTTTCTTCCCTTCAAAGGGTCCGCAAAGAAGGAAATTATAATGGTACACGGCGACCAGCTTTGCCAGATACCGCTCGGGGTGAACTGGGAGAAAGAAAAAAAAAAAATCGAGTGCCGGTCCAGTCAAAGCACGGCATCGCTGCCTCTCAACTCACTCCACGGATCTGCCGGCATGCGACGCTCCATGTTTCTAATTGCACGATCCTTTCATTGTTTTGTTTTTGCAACGTCTCTCCATGTCCAGCACAGTATAATTTGTTCTTTTGCATTAAAAACAGAAATGACTAATGACGTTTGTGTTTGTGACAGATCGGCGGTACTAAACCCTAGTCGCGCCCACGCCCCCGCCCCTCTCCCAGAATGAAAAGTGACCTTCTTGACCCGGCTGGCCAAGAAACATGGATTTGCACGAATCAAACTGGACGGTGAGAATTCGAGACACTGGATTGGGTGTGACAGGACAGAGGTATAATGCAGGGGACGCCGAGATTCGTACAAGGCTTTGCCAGCGAAAGTCACGGCTGCGCATTGACAGGTTTGGGTGTGGCAAGGGGGGTGAGGGGACCAACAGCAATGATTGCATCAATCGCATGATTGTTCCCTGATCGGTGATGGGAAAAGCCCGTTTACGGACCGTTTGCGCCACACGGAAAAGACGGCTCTGCGGAAGGCTGGGGTCCAAGAGGAACGTTGATCTAAATGCGACATGATGGAATGGAAGCAGAAGCACGATGTGTGTGTGTGGTATCATGAGCGGAATCGGTGCTCTTCATGCGGCGTAGTTTTCCGTGTAGGTACACTTATTACTCGTAACGACTTGGCTGCTACGCTACTCTGCTATTTAAATTCGGTTACATGTCAAGGCTGAGTCAAAATAGATAGACCATGAATGCATGAATGAATGAATGAAGAAAGATTCTATGGGCTAGTAGTGATGTAAGATGACGTGCGTGGAGCATTGAAATTTGTGCACAACAGAGCGGTCAATGAAACGTCGGAAAACGTGGAATGGGAAAAAGGCCAAAAAGGACCCCGTGACGTCACCACGTTCAAAAAGTTGGTCAGCAAGATGGGGTTCAACCGCATTGCTACGGTTCAAATACACTTTGGGAAAGGAAAAAAAAAAAAGTCGGACATACGCGGTCCGAGTCAAAAATGACCGAGACAGGGGTCGAACCTGCGACCTTCTGATTACTTGCTCGTCGTAGTCAGACGCTCTGCCATTGAGCTACACGGCCTCTGTTGCAGGCTCGTGCCTTTACTACAGGCTATGTGTGTACGTGAGCAGGCCATCTGAGATCTGACCTTCTCGAGCGGCATTGTGATCGCGACTGCAGTCGCTGTCTGGTCTAGGTGCCGGGTTGAGCCCTGTGGCTACGCCTCGCCGACTTGTGCGCAGTTCCATTATTTACCAAATGTCGTGAGCTCGTCTTCCCATCTGCTGGCTGACTACTGCCACGATACATCAAATCCAACGTCGCATGGAGCAAGACTGCCATCACAGAGACGTAAATCAAGGCGGTACAAGATGGCGACATAGCATGCCCCCCCGGAATAAGTATTAGTACTACAACACATCTACCCTGCCAGATCCCCCCCAGTCTGCTTCCACTTCTGCGCCAAGGCCATAATGTTGGAGAGATTCTTCGCCTGCTGATCGTCCGCAGGAAACACATACTCGAAATACTCCTCGTACGTATCGTCCTCCAGCCGCCGTCTCTTCTTGGTCCGCCGCGGCATCTGCTTCTGCACGCGCTCGACGTCCCCCTCGGACCCGTGCTCGCGCTCAAACGACAGCCACGCATTGAGCAGGGACACCCTCTCCTCCTTGAGGTCCTTGTCGCGCATGCTCTTGTGCGCACGCTCGAAGATCTTGCGTGCCCGCGCCTTGGCCTCTTCGCTGAGCGGTTGTTCCTCGTCGCTCCCCTCGTCCTCGGGCATGTTGATCTCAAAGTGCGCGTAGCTGATCCAGACCTTGACGTGGTCCGTCTTCTCCAGCAGTCGCTCGTACAGCTCGCGCGTGCGTTCGAACTCGCCTTCCTCCTCCTCAAAGTCAATGTACGCTTTCCACAGCAGCTCAGGCATGTCTAGTTGCGGTTGGTTGACGGCCAGCTCGAAGATGGCCCTGGTGCGGTCGAGATCATCCAGCCCGCGCTCCAACTCGGCGAATTTGATCCATGTCTGGCAATTGGCCGGGTCATACTCGATGTGCTTCTCGTAGAGGGTTCGGCATCGCACAAACTCGAAAAGTTTGCGCTCCAGATCGATGTAGCCGTTGAAGATTTTGTCCTTGGGACACATGCCCACCGCTCGTCCTAGCAACTTTCGCGCCGCCGTGAGCTGTCCATGGCGGATCTCGAACTGCGCGGCCAGAAGCCATATCTTGGCGAAAGTGAACTTCTTGTGCGGTATCAAGTTCAAGCAGGTGCTGTATATTTCCCGCGCTCGCTCCATGTCCTGGCCCTCGAGCTCCTCCCAAATGGCGTAGAAGATCCAGAGATAGATATACCGTCGCCAGTGCCGCTTCTCTTGCGTCGGCGGCACCTGGGCGACGGCCCTCTCGTAGACGTCGCGAATTCGATCCACGTCCCGGCTCGACTCTTCGAGCCCAGCATAGTCGAACCATGCGTCGTAATTCTTCGGATTCTCTTTGACTTGTTCCTCGTAATATACCCTGCGCTTTGACAGAACCACATCCTCCACCCCGTCCTTGTCGCCAAACTGTTTCTCAAACGTCGTGTAGGCCTTGTGTAGCAGCATGGACTTTGATCGCGGTAATCGGTCCAGCGCATATTTGTAAATGGCGCGAGCTCGCTCGTACTCTTTCAATTTGGACTCGAAGCGCGCATATGCGATGAAGAGCCTCTCGTCCACAAACTCGTCACCGAGTGCCTCGACCGCAGCCCCAAACACTTCGCGAACCAGCTCGCTCGTGCCATACTCTTCCTCGAATCTGGCCCACTTGATCCAGTTGCGTGGCTCTGGGTGAACCATGGTGAAGTTTTGGAAGATGGCACGAGCCCTGTCGAATTCGCCGTATCGCTTCTCCAACTTGATATAAGAACTCCATGCGGCCTCGTCGGGCTGCCATTGCATCCATCTGTCAAAGACTTGTCGTGTGCCGGGGATGTTGCCCAGCATCTCCTCCATGTAAACGTACTTGTACCATAGTTTGTCGACCCGCGGCAGTATGGTCACAGCTCGATCCAGCAAGTTTCGCGCATGGTTGATATTTCTCGACTTCATCTCCGCCTCAATGTACCGCGTCCACAAGACGACATTGTGAGGAAGGACGTCCAGCGCACGCTCGAAGACCGATCTGGCGCGAGCAAACTCCTTTTGCTCCAGCTCCCACTGCGCATATTGGGTCCAGTTCTTCAAGTTGACGCGGTTGCGGCGCACATAGTCCTCAAACTCCCGGCGCTTCCTGCCTTGGTATTCATGGAGTTCTTCGAGATCGGAGAATTTTTGCGTCGGCGCCTGGATGCCGACTTCCTGACGGTCGACAGCCTCTCGCAAAAGCTGTTCGGCGCTGATTTGAACAGGCGCAGCGGCCTTGTTCTTGACCCTCGGAGGGCCTCTTGACGACTCCATGACGGAAGGTCGTTAGTCAACACTCTGCTTGGCTTGCTCTCGCCTCTGCACAAATCCGCAAGATGGAAAATCAAAGTGCGAACACAATAGACGCGCCGAAACGCTTGAGCGCATGCAGCAAGGACGACGAGGCTCTCACAAATTTGAGGTGGATAGGAAGATGTTGCATCAGACTCACTTGGGACTAAGGAGCAAAGGTTTGGGGATGTGGCGCACGGACCACCTGCCGTCGCCATCACCATCACACCTCAGCCTCGCAGCCCGAGCAAGCATTACAGCAGCAAGCCGGCAAGCGCCAAAAAGGGAATGAAGAGAAGAAGAAGAAAATATCTCAAGATTGATTGCCCCAACTTCCTTTATCATACGCGCCAACCACACCATCTCCCCTGCCGCCGCTTCCTCCAGCAGAACAAATTTCAGGATCGCGCCGCCCATATACAGTTCACCATCATGTCCACAGTCGCGGACGAGCTGCTCAACGACTTTGGCAGCTCCGGGGACGAGGCAGAGGAGAAGGAGAATGATGGCTTGGTGCACGATGAGTCGCATCAGAACGGCCATCATGACTACATGAATATCGACGACGAGAACGACGAGTCCGATGAGGCTGAAGGCGGCGAAATGAAGGATGCAGAAGACACAGAGGCCACCAAGGCAAAGGTCGAGAAGATGCAGCTCGGCGCGGTCAAAGACGTGCGGAGCGTGGCCAGCCTGATGGCTACGCTGGAGCCAGTATTAGAGGTTAGTAACGCTCCCACATAATCCCATATTACCTACGCGACCGGTGTCGGATCCCATCGTGTTCTTCTTCCTTGAATAAAGACGATTCGTTTACAATCGAGTTTGAAAATACCCAGCCCTGACCAGTGGACCGGACGATGTGTATAGAAAATTTCGCATTACAAATCCCCAGCATCAACGCAGACGACAAACGTTGGCAATATCGAGGATCATCCCGAGTACCACCTCCTGACGCAGTCCAACAGTCTGTCGACCATGATTGACGGAGAGGTTGCCCTCGTACACAAGTTCATTCGCGATCACTACTCGACACGGTTTCCCGAGCTCGAGCGACTTGTAACGACGCCGCTGGAATACGCAAAAGTGGTGTCCATCATAGGAAACGGTCCGATGGACTCGGAAAGCATCAAGGCTCTGCAGATATCGACCGACAACCCATTGAATATGGGCCTCAAGGCCGTCTTGGATGGCCCGTCACTCATGGTTGTCACAGTGGAAGCGACAACGTCAAAGGGTCAGGAACTCAGCCCAGAAGAACTCAACAGAGTGCGTCAAGCGTGCGCCATGATGGTATCATTACACAAGGCTAAACAGACTCTGGCCGAGTACGTCCAATCGCGCATGAACATCTTTGCGCCAAACTTGACAGCTCTAATCGGATCTCTGACAGCCGCGCAGCTGCTCAACGCAGCCGGCGGGCTAACTGGGTTATCAAAGACGCCAGCATGCAACATCCCGTCTTGGGGATCGAAAAAAAGACAGGCTGGTCTGGCGACCAACATTGGCGTCCGGCAACAAGGCTACCTCTACAATTCGGATATGATCCGCGGTATTCCCAACGACCTGAAGAAGCAAGCCATGAGAATCGTCGCAGCCAAGCTGGTCCTGGCTGCACGAGTAGATCGCATTCACTCCACGCCCGACGGTAGCACGGGCGACCAGCTCAAGTCACAATGTCTGGAACGGCTAGAGAAGCTCACCGAGCCGCCGCCCAACAAGGGCCAACGAGCACTCCCTGTCCCCGGCGACAAGCCCTCTCGCAAACGAGGAGGACGTCGTGCCCGAAAGGCCAAGGAGGCTGTTGCCATGACGGAGCTGCGCAAAGCCCAGAACAGAATGGCATTTGGCAAGGAAGAGAAAGAAGTAGGCTACGGAACGGGCGAGACCACAATCGGCATGGGCATGGTCGGCCAGCAGAACGACGGACGCATTCGAAACCTCCAGATTGACCAGCGCACACGGGCCAAGCTCAGCGCCAAGAGCAAAGGCTGGGGGGGAGCCAGCTCCGTCGGTGGCGCGGCCTCATCCATTGGCGGGTTCGGCCAAACACCAGGCAGTGTTGATCTTCGCGGGAAGGGCCTCCGTGCCTCGGGTGTAGGAACTACCCTTGGTTCGGCCACGGGCACGGCCTCGTCACTTGCCTTCACGCCAGTGTCAGGCCTGGAGCTCGTCGATCCAAAGGTCCAGGCGGAGCTGAGCAAGAAGCGCAAGGCGGAAGAGGATCGGTGGTTCAAGGGCGGTACCTTTACGCAAGTCGGAGGCTCGTCTACGAACGGGGGATTCAAGGTGCCTGACCTGCCGGCCGCCAAGAGGGTTGATACGGGGGCTACGAAGATGGCTCCCCCGCCGGCGCCGCGGAAATGAGAAATCTGTGCAGAGTGGGATTTGCAACGGGAGGATCGCTATGAGTGAAATAGATGGCTGGGGTTGTGCTGAAAATATGCGGGATTGGCACCTCTGTGACAGTGTTTGCGGATTTGACCATTCTGATATGTTTGCGTCCCGGGCTTGTGGATGCTCAGACGCCGCGGTGCGTTTGATCCGCCGTCGCAGAAAGTCAGGACATGGGATCCTGCCTGCTAGTTTGTATCAATACAGTAGCGAAGACAGGCACCGAGGGGGTGGAAGGGATCCAGGCGTTTTGGTCCAGTGGTATACCAGTCTGTTGGACGAAGGCCCGATGGTGGCCGGGCATCTAGAGGTCAATGAATCGGAGGCCGCATGTTGAGTTCTCCATGATGGCAATGCTGTGACATTAATGTGCAGTATATCTAGTAGTCCATGTTTACTCGAAATACACGCCATAACACTCGAGTAACGAGAATGGAACCGGAACCATCTTTGACATTCGGCTTTCTATGACAGACATGCCCGTCAGACGGCAATATCCTATTCTTAATCCGGTCCCCATAGAGAAATCAAGGTCCATTCCCAACTTAGATGCTCCGTCCCCAGCTGCTTCCATCGGACCATTCTGGCTTGGCATCGTGGATGAAGTTGCCTTCCGAACCGGGAGCCCCATCACCGTCTTCCCTTGACTGACGATCGGGCACATTCTGCGTTGGATCGGCGCATTCCTCCCAGTTGTCCTTGGGAACTGGCAAGTCTGGATGCCACGATTTGTGCACATGTCCAGTATCGTCTTCGTATGCCCCTGCTACGTGCGATGCCATGGTGCAGCCTCTTCCCGTGGAGATTGGAGATAACACGGGTTTCACGACATCGAGATCTGTGTCTGTTCTTCCAATGTGCGAAGAGCAGCCAAGCATGACGCCAACGGAACCCCCCCCCCTCTCTTTCCCTTTTTTTCAGAAAACTACCAGGGTCCGTGGAGTGAAGGTCTGCTCTCCACCGGCCTGTATTGCCATATACAGGCAAGACAGGGTTGAAAGAAAAAGGAGGGCAAAAAGAAGGACGAGGGAA
>KQ061697.1:473692-488482 GCA_001008035.1 Atkinsonella texensis
CCCTTCCGGCGGGCCCCCCCCCCCCCCCCCCTGGTAGATTCAAGTATCTTTTGGGGGGTTGTTCGCGCACTTTTGAATACGGGACACATTCATTGGTTTCGCAAGGATCGTCGCCATGGCCGTTCTTTTCCAGGGCAGGGAGGGCACTTGCAGTTTGTTATCACTCTGGGACGGCTGAGCGCTGTGGCCGGCGTATTTTGCAAAGTAGGACTGTCAGGACCATCTATGATTGTCTGTCTTGTCTTGGCAGAGATTACGAGCTGTGACTGTTTTCCAGAGCCAGGGTTGGCACGCGATGTACATACATAGGTACCTATGGAGCATATACTCCGTATGTCGCCCCACGCAAAGCCGCTGTAGCAAGGCCCCGCTGGGGGGCATTGTGGTGTCAAAGCGGATCCCGCGGATGACGCTGCGGCCTAGGTCAAGAACAGGCAGCTCCCAGTGGCTCCCAGTGGCTCCCCAGGGACTTGCAGATCTTGCAACTGCTTCTACCAGGTACCTAACCTATGTACCTAAGGTACCCGCCTACCTACCTACCATCGCGCGCCAACCCGGTTCCTGGTGACAGCTCGTAAGAGTAAAAGCTCTTGTATGACAGTACAGTCATAGTGACGGAACTCTGCATCAGACTTACGGACTGTCATACAAGTGATGACAGGCTGGTCAGAGTCACCAGGAACCGGGTTGGCGCGCGATGGTATCTAGGTACCTAGGTAGGTAGTTACTCCGTACTGAGTGTTTTTGTTTGTTTCGCAGATAGATGCCTTCGGTAATAATACTGCAGCGTCCAGAAGTCAGTGGATAGCGTAATGGCTGAATTAGATTGACGCGTTGTACCAACTTTGCAAGCTCGGCGAGTCGCAACAATCCACACATGCTTCTGACAGCAGCCGAAGGTGCTCCCACGCCTGGGTCGTTTACTAGGAGGTAGGTACATACTTTCAGCTCCTGCCCAGAAAGAAAGCCAGCGACAATTGCGCAGACTGCCTCAACTCTGTGTGGCTGACAGATTCCTGCGGCTGCGGAGCAGAATGGCCGGCACGGGTCATGCCATGCGCCTGCAGGCTCGGTTGCATCCAAATGCTCGAAATCAGGTTTGGGTGTTCTAGTCGTCGAGAAGCGGGGAGAGATTCGCATCCTGTCCAACATGGTCTTTTGTGAAATCGCATCTTGCACAGCAGCCAATGGGCGGCGGTTCCCTACCCTTCTCTGCTTCAAATCCGACAAAGCGAAGGCCGAAGTGGTGTGTGAAAAGGGAAAAGTCCTTGGGCCGGGCGAACCAAAACGGGACTAGGTACAGTGTTCGGTGCCCCAAGCACCCATCCCCAAAGAACCCCTTTGCCAGCAAGGGTGTTCGATCTTTCCGATTATTGGACGATGCTAGCAAGACCCTGGCACGACGATCCTGGACCCTTCACCCACTTGCTCCCGTGTCCCGCTGGCTGTCCTGTGCCGGCCGGACCAAGATGCCTCATGATTCTTTTGCTCCCTTCACAGCACGACGCCAGCCATGCTGCGTGATGCGAAGATAGGAACTGACGATTCTGACGCAACAATTACTTCGCGACGGGACTTGCACCTGATGACCGGACAACACCCGGTTGTTATGTACGGCAAATTATCCCGAGAGCAGAGGGATGTGTCCGTTGTTTCTGCAAATGCGAATGCGAATGCGACTTGTCACCAAGCCACGGAGCCACGGAGCAGGCTGCGGAGCTTTAGCGGTGGCTTTTTGGGTGGTTACGGTTATGACTCCGACCAGCAAGGACTGAAGCACTGCCATCTGACGTCACGATTGAGCTCCGGCACGTCAAGGGGACTTCTGGAGTAGTTTTGAGGGCCTTTTCCTTGTTTTCGGGACGGCTTGGGAGCTTGAGGATATCAAGAAGGTTGCGATCGTGGTTTGGGTGGTGAGATCAGGGTCGTCGTCACCCGAATCCGTCAATCTAGTCGAGAGTGGGGGCGTGTAGCTGATGCATACCTGTTGCGGAGTCTTGTGTGTGATTTGCCGGCAGGTGAGGGTGGCAGTGAAAAAAGTTGGAAACGCGAGGCCGAGGGGAGGGGTTGCGAGCTCTACGTCTGAGTGATCAACTGTTAGCCCAGCGGCCAGCTTCTTGGCGAAGAGGCCAGCGGATGGTTGGGGTGAGGTGACAGCAGACTTATAGTACGTGCAGCGCAAGTAAGCAAGTAAGCAAGTGCAAGTGCAAGGGCAAGGGCAAGGGCAAGGGCAAGGGCAAGGGCAAGGGCAAGGGCAAGGCAAGTGCAAGGCAAGGCAAGGCAAGTGCAACTGCCTCCTGGCCGCTTCAGCCAAGCACCGGCACCAGCCAGCAGCTGGCAACAACCGCTCCTCGAAGGCATCTTGCGCACATACCCTTACTTTCAGTTCCCTTGCCTTGGGTCGGACGCACGCACTTCAGCATCCCCTGCCACCCGGGGAGACCTTTTTAACGGGAAGCTTGGTGATCCTCCCGCCGCAGGCTGTCAGGTCTCAACTAAAGAGTCTGCTGAGTGCCCGGAGTGCCCGCCTTGCGGTGTCCAGCGTTGTCATCTGTCTTGGCTGCCTCAACCAGTTTCGGCTTAGAAAAGAAGGTACAAGGCTACGAGGTACCGATATGAGGTGCAAGGGGCGTGAAGCTACTCCTTCATCTTGGTATCGGAGTTTCTTGCTCTCCTCTCAAACCCGCCATACGGTAATACTACAACACTTAAGTGCCTATGCTCAACTATGTACCAGCTTCCTGACAGCCTCTCTCGCTAGTAGCTCGTCGTTTAGGTTGGCACTTTACCGTGTTTGAGTCGCTGGATCGGTTTTCTGTAGCGTCAATGAGGATTGCTGTCGTTTTCTGCCCATGCATGATGCACGATTCCACTCTTTACACCGCGGGCTGCAAGAATAGGGTTTACAGTGGGGCATGTACTTTTTAGTCTTCGGGGTCGGGCACTGGGGCCAGTTGACCTATTTTGGCCATACCATCATGTTCCTATGTGTTTTTAGGTGAATCTCTGCGCAGGAGAAACATGGCGCACGGAACATTGCCATGGCCAAAATGCTTGATAACTTGAGCAGCGTTAAACCTCGACCTTGGCCAACTGGCGAGATCATTCCGATTGGTGTGCAGCGCTGTGCACCCGTCTTCTCCGTCCCCCCCCTCTCTCTGGCTATATACAATACGAGCATGCTAACGTGGCTCCAAGTCAGCTCGTGGGGTCGGTCACACGGCCGTCAAACGGTCTCTTGCTGCCGTTACCGTCTGTATGCGAAAAAAAGAAAAAAGATCAATATGTGAAAGGAAGAGAAAAGAAAAGAAAAGAACACTATTGTCTTTTGCAGTCCCGCAATGCATACATACCATGTGACGACTTGGAGATGGTGATTCCCAGAGCACCGCCGCTCGCTGCAGTGGACGGGCAGATTGGGGATGTTGATGATGATAATTCATGGGGTTATGGTATGGGGATTTTTTTTTTCTGACGGATCGTGCTTCCCTCTGCTTCCCTCTTCTATGGTCCCCCCCGCTGCTCCCTGCGGAGCGTTGTGCTCTGGTGCGCGATGGAATTGCCGCTCTGCTGGGATTAGCATTCGGGACTCGGTTTGCGCTTGCAGATGATAGAAGTAGAAGACAGGTCTAGTGTCAGGATGATGATACGGCAGGAGGGAGTACTGAGGGGGTACTGAGGGAGTACTGAGGGAGTATGTACATAAATAGTAGATGGCAGTTCCATCAACTGCATAATATACTGACTGCGTTGTACCCCGCCCATATTAATTACTGTGCATAGAGCTTCATTCAGGGAGATCTGGTATCCGAGGGGAGAGCAAGTGCTAGTGCTAGCGCCAGTGCTGGGCTTGTCCCTCACTCATGTCGCTCATATTGTTATTGTTTATGGGTTCATTCATTATCCCATTCATTTATTGATGGATTGGTCTTTACTTTTTTTATTATTTATTATTTATTATTATTTATTATTTATTTATTTTTCGCTCGGGGATACACCCACCCCCTCCACCTGGCCAGTAGGAAGAAAGCACAGAGTTTCAGTAATAGACGTTTAGCGAAGAAGGCACCAGAGGGTAGCGGCTGCTTGGGCCTTGGCCGGAGCCCGCTGGAGCCCGCTGGAGCCCGCTTGAGGCGTCGGGTGGATCAGTGGGCCGACTGGGCGACTAGGGCCCTGAGAGCTGCGCTAGGCCGAGGCAGGGCAGGGCAGGGCAGGGCAGGGCAGGGCAGGGCAGGGCAGGTTCTGGCAGGGTTCTTCACATGCAGCTAGCTCCAGAGGGCAAGGTTCCTCGCCGTCATTCTTCGATCACCTCGATCTGGCCGGGTGCTCAAGTGAAATGCATGGGGGTTTCGTGGTTTCGTGCGCAACACGCCCGCATTGCTCAAAACTCGATCCCTCCCTCCTGTCAGTTGCGCTGCCCTTCCCTCTCCCTCCCACGAGTTCTGGAGACTCTGGAAAGCAAAATAAAAACCACGTCCCGACTCCCAACGTGCCGCCAACGCAAAAACCGTCTTGCGGCTCAACGTCCCCATTGCCGTTTTCTTCTGGGACCCTCGACCGACCGACCGACCGACCGACCAGCAGCAGCAGCAGCAGCAGCAGCAGCAGCAGCGGGACCAGACACACTGCTAGACAGACACACGGCCAGCAAGGAAGGCACCTCCACAGTCCTACCACCGCAGTCTTCCCCGCCGTTCATACGTACCTCCTAGGTACATCCTGCTACATCCTGCTCATAGAGCGGACCCTAGGCCCTAGCTGTCACGCAAACGTCACGGCCACCCGCCTGCGTCCGCCTTCAGTTGGCATCGACACGGAGAAGGTCTGCAGGGTCTACAGCTCAAGCCAGGCCTCTTAAGCTCTTGGCACCTTCTCATTTCTCGCTGCACTCGACCCAGCTCCGCCAGCCATCAAGAACCTTCTTTCTTCCAACACGCCTCCTACCTACCCTCTTTTTTTTTTTTTCTTTTTTTTCTTTTTTTCTCCTTCCCTTTCCCTCATCTCACCCGACGACATCATCTTGCAACGGCCGGCCCTGAGCTCAAAGACGCCCGCTCAGCTCCATCGTCCGTTCGCTCTCGTCTCTAACCGTTCCATACAGAGCTCAAACGCCACAGCCTTGCTGGACGCCGCTTTGCATTCTTGCGGCCGCAACGCAGATCTCTCTGCATCTTGCAACATCACATCTCAATCAATTCGTACCCTACAGATTCGCCATGGAAGCCAGAAACGCCGCAGGCCGCCGCGTCTCGCTTCTCAATGACGAATGCTGCAGCTACGAAAAGTCGGAGCTTTACTCTCAACAGCAGCTCAGCTTTCAATCCGCCGCCACAGCCACCACCGGCCACGTTCTTTCTCGCCCATACAACAGTCCGCGTAGCAGCTCCTCGTCACCAAACACTCCCGAGCTCTTGCGCTCAGACTCTTATGACTCTCAGATGAGCAATGACCCCATCTCGCCATTGACCCCGTCAGTCGACTACGCCTACCCACGAGGAGGTCTCTACGGCAGCGAGCTCCCTCCCAAGCGCCACGCCTATCTCGACCGCAGCCGAGCAACCTCATATGACGACGATGCGCCTGCAGCTGCCACACCTCCTGAGCGTCCGGCCAAGCGATATCCCTGCAGATATAGGGATACGCATGGCTGCGAAAAGACCTTTACCACATCTGGCCACGCCTCACGGCACTCCAAGATTCACACGGCAGAGAAGGCAGTGCAATGCACCTATCCTGGCTGTCAGAAGAAGTTTACTCGCGCCGACAACATGAAACAGCACCTGGAGACTCACTACAAAGACAAGAGCCGGTCATCAGCAAGCCAGCGTGCGCAAAAGGCTGCTCTTGCTGAAGCTCGCCGCAACCCACCGACTAGCCGCAGCCGCTCTTCCACATCCACCACCACGACGAGCAGCGTTGGCAACAGTCGCGACGCTATGCAGTGGGAGTCGGATGCATATGCTGCCTCAACCCGGCCACTCCCGTCGCCTGCAGCCACCAGCTCTTGGGACATTCGAACCAGCAATCTCCCCATTTTGAACCGACCTGTGGCTGCGAGATCGCCAAACAGCGGTCTTGACGCCCTTGCAATGGCCGTTGCATGTCAAGAGGGCACTGCAACGTCCTGAGCTGCCCTACTTGCAGAATCTTTTTCTTCTTTGGAGGGGAAAGTCGAAAATTTAAAAATTCCGTACTAATAATGCCTAATCCTGCGCCTGATTTGATTTCAGTGCGTAGCAAGATCTTGCACACTCGTGTCAACTAGAGCGACGCGCTCTACCCAAACAAACCCTCTAGGAACAAGCGTTGAAGCAGGCCATTCCTACGACTATTGTCATTGCCTTCTTTTTTTTTTTTTTCCCCTCCACCTCGATTGTCTTTTTATTTTTCCATGCATGCCATCATTCGATGGGGCATTCTCCCATCTTATAAGGCGTGGTCGGTCCATGGTCGCCTTTTCCTTGCTCGGATTTTTTCTTTCTACATATGGGCGCTATCTTTGTTGATGATGCAGCCCATCGTCATAGTAAATTGGGACTACACGGGAAACATACATATAGAGGCGGCTTTGTACACGATTTTGAGCAACCCCACGAGACTTCATTCATCCGGTCACTTCCCAATCCTGCTGTTGCTCACAGAGGCGACCAGTCGTTGCTGGCGTCCGCTCAGCTCATGAACATGGATCACGGGGGAGCCTTGTTTATAATTGGTTCCAGTCCTAGCTTGGGAGTTTTGGTTTCAATCACGGTCCGGACAGGCCGGGGGAAGGGGAAAGGGAAGGGGAAAAACAAAAGAGGACAGGACAAGTTCGTGTTTCTTACGGGAAAGGAAAAGGAAACCGAACTGGGTACATTATATACGGATCATTGGCGTGTTACGGACACGGGGGGTAAAGTTGCTCGCACGGCCCGGTCCATCAGAACGACCAGGTGCGCTGCCACTGGGGAGGACTTGGGTAGTCAAATGATACCACTATTTCTCAACATGATGACCTCGGGTGTATTTCATATTGTGAATGTTGCAAATGCGCCAACGAGCGGCATGAAAGCACCACGCTACACACCCATGCGCATCTCAACCCCATCCAATCTTCCTCGCACCCCAGTTCTAACCAATCTAAAGAAGTCGCCTACACCCACGTCGACCCTCGCACCCATCCGTACCCAGCCTCGGCACACCAAGGCATCGCAGCAGAAATATGCACCGACAGCCCTGGAATGCATGTGTGCGCAGAAGAAGCCAAGATGCCACGTTGGGACCCCGTGTTCACGCCGTGTGTTGGACTATATTAATTGATAATATGTTTGTTAATATTAACAAACAACGCTTCTTCTAGACAGTATTCGTTACGACGGCTATTCGCAACCACGGACAATGTTTGGGCATATCAAGGAGTAATTATGCCCCTTTATATCAACTAAAGACACCGCTTATGCTAAATCTTGGGGTATTGGTCTAGGTCATGTCTACAACCACAACTTTAGAAATGTCATGTATAAACCGCCGGGTTCATGTCAAACCCCTCTGCTTATGCACGCCCAAATTGAAGGTGAAGAAAAAAAAAAAAAAAAAAAAAAAAAGACCAGGCAGGAGAATCCAAGGACAGTGTCATCGACTGGGTGTGGTAAACTAGCTCCCGATCGGCGCACGCTCCCACATGCTTCGTAGAGTCCGGACTACAAAACCAATGTGGTTCTGTAGTGTCATCCTGCCACGGCCCCGACCCCTTGAAGTCCAACCACTCTCCTCGGAAGACGTGGGCTTGGGAGCTCCGCTGGTGCTACTCGAGCCCGTGGGAACGGAGCCGGCGTCCATGGCAGCATTGACAAAGTCGTAGCCAATGTCGAATTTGATGCCGTCTGGGTTGGTGAGACCGTAGGCTTGGTCTGTACAGGTGGTGGAACAAAGGCATGTCAGACTGATCAAGCTCGCAACAATGTCATCTTACATTCTAGAGACAAGACTTACACCAATCAGAAGTGGCCTCGGGGTGAGGGCCAACAAGAGCAACAAATCCTTTCCCAAGTGGTGTCAACGAAGCAGCAATATTACCATTGCTTGAATATCGGCCCAGTATGGTGCTGTTGTCATCGAGCCCTTTGATAACGGGGCCATCTTGGAAGTACACCCATTGGCTATTGGCTGTCTGTCCTTTGCTGAAGCTGCTAACTTGTGATCGGAAGGTCCAATCCACCTGGATTATTGTGTCGACGGTATCGGTAACTTGGGCACCCTGTGACTTCCGCTCGGCCACGACTTTGACACCAGAAGGGACGAGTCCAAAACCGGGTGTGTTGCCGGCAAGGAAAGCTCCGAGACAAAAGCCCAGGTACCGGCCACCACTTTGGACAAAGTCGCGAAGCTCGGATTGATAGCTTTTGAGCTCCCTGTAGGCCGAGTTCAAGTCTGTATACATATGGTGAGTTAGCATTATTCAGATACGATCCATCGCTCATATTCATGATGAAAATGCCTCTTTTTGTTTTGCGATTCGCGTCCTGAGTCCTCCTGAGTTGCCCTCACTCTTTCTTTTCCCACACGAGATGCTTCAATTGACACACGTACCTGGACCACCGGGTTGAGCGTATACAGCAGCTCGACTCAACAGGTCGGCACTGATTTGGTTATCCTCATTTGGTCCCACATAGGTAACGACAAAATTTTGGGGTGAGTTCTTAAGAAGGTTGGCGACTGCCTCGCCACACCCTTTGCATGCTGCAGGCCCACGATAGACCAATGCTCTCGGCTGGGGGGAGTCAGCTGCGACTGCTGGACAGCCAGCAAACGCCAGGGCCAAAATCGAAATTAGCGTCGATGAGTACATCGTTCAGGTGATATTAGTGATGTCTGGGTATCTTGTCGTTCCAGATCCCTCGGAGGACTTTAATCGAGAGACAACAATGGAGCTCCTGACCGGCTTCTGAGACGACAAATTATACCCAAGTATGCATAAACCACGATTGTTCTCCCAGTCCTGTATTGACCCAGGCTTGGCTGTGGTAATGCAACTGGCTGTTGTGTCTTGATCTGCGTCTGTGCGAGAGTCTCTGGTTCATTGGGTCCTGAAGGTGCTAGTGTTGTTCGTGTCTTTCTCGTAATGGCATAAGTTTTTAGCGATGACTCGTCCGACAGCGTCTCCTGGATGTAATCACACGCTGCGGATCTCAAGGGTGGCCCTGCGCAACAAGGCTGTTTCCGTAAGGCCTTGAGCCTCGCGTGAAAACGATCCAGGCACGAGAAACAGGGGGTCTTTGGAACTCTAACCGAAGTCGAATGTTAATATTTCACACAAATCTGGACCGGGTCATCGTCAAGGGCAGAACATGGCGGCGAAGTGGGCAAAGAATAAGCTTCTGAACCCCAGCCGTGTTGGAGTTGCATGAGGTAAGCAACGCGCAAGTTCCACAGAAGAATAAAGGAACTTCGAAGTGCGATGCGTCGTCTCTGCAGAACATGTGTTGCTGGGGATCGAACATACCAGTGATGAACTATTGGTGGTACTCTAACGGAGGGCAAGAAAACAAAGATGCACAGAGATTGTTATCCAAGGGACGTTGCACCTATGTATGCAGCTGAAGAGTGGACTGCAAGTATTTTTTTTCTTTTCTTCTTTTCCTTCTCTTCGTAGGAAGGGCAAAAAAGTTCAGACTCGGGTCTCTGATGTGGAGAGAAGGATCTGATGTTGATCATATTTGTAAGTCGCTGTTCCAGCAAATTGAGGCGAAAGGAGGGCCCAACGAGGAAATACAAAACGACAAAAATTTAGCGAGGGTAGCAGATGGAACTTACGTAGGCGAATAAGGAAGATCTATCCAGAAGAAGCAACTAGCCCTCTTTCTTTGCTGCACAAGAGACGCCACATTACTCTTTCAGACGTATTTCACAAAGCTGCATACGGGTGGTGAGCGGTTCGGGCGTGACGATGGCCGATAAACTTTTCTCTTCTCCGCTGTTTCGCCGGCTTTTAAGTCGATGGTCGACTGGGATGGTGGTGGAGGAGGAGGAATTAAATTATCTGCTTCTTCAGGCGAGTAGGGATGGGGGCGGAGGGATGTGGCAAGTCTTGGCTGCTGGAGGTGAAAATGAATGGCTCGTAAGTTGGAACTCGAACGGAGGGTGCTTGGTGTTTGTTATATGAGGTGAAGCCGAGGTGAACAAATAGGATGATGCGGATGAGATGGGCATCGTGCCAAGTGCTCAGGTGAATTGGTGAATTGGTGAAGTGGTGAAGTGGTGAATGCATGAACAGGACACTGAGGCAAGGGCGAGAGCCAGAGGGCTGCACCCACTGTGTATACGCTGGCTCTCCTCTAAGTGGTCCAAGGCGTGGCACGAACGACCAGACGGGGCAGGAGCAAACCTGCAGTTGCATCGTGCTGCGGTTGATGGCTCCTACCGATTTTGTCGATTTGTCGATTTGTCGATCAGGCACGGCACAAGGCTTACACGACCCCAGCCATAGCCCCCATATTATATAATACCAGACAAGTGCCGGCCCACCTTCTGCAAGTACTTGGCAGGGTGTACAATTCGCCCCAATGGATTGGGGCGAATTCGTAAGATCGATCAGGGCCTAATACCACACCAGCCAGACCTACTAATGGGACCGATAGCCGATGGCCATCAGCTAGCATTGCACAGCGCCGCCGACGTACTGCGTATTCGCGAGTTCCCTTTTCTGGTGGTCCAGAGCATGTCGTAAGCCGCCTTGTTCACCCGGACGGGGCAAAGTAACATCTTCGTGGAAATTTGCCACCCTGTCCACCCTAATGCATGCTTATGGGTCAATTCACTGCCGCTCGGATTCCATTCTGCATTGCAGCCTTGTGAGGCTGACTATACTCCCTCCCCTCCCGTGCAGCAAAGTGACGACGACTATTTCTAGCCGCATCTCCTGTCGCACAAACTCGGTCTTGAGCACCGCTGCTTTGCTTGTATATAGAAGCCACGGCCTTGCGCGTCTCTTTACGAGCTTCAATGCACGAGATGGAGGAGGCATCTGCGAGATTCATTGTCCCATTTATTATCTGCACTGCTTGTATTCTAGATCAACAGGCAAAGGGCTCGCTATCGTGACTCATTCAATATGGCTTGCCTGTTACTCCCACACCTCGCTCGTCTCAGTAGCGGCTTTGGCCATTTCCATCTGCTCTTCTGTTTGACAACCCAGTACGCGGTGTCGGCCATCGCCCGTGCCTACATCCTCAGACTACCTCGTTGCGTTGTCCTGAATTTCGACCTTCATCGATGCTAAACCCAAGGCATTGTGTGCGACACACGACTTCGCTTCGAAAACGGAATCTTCTCGCCAATGCCTCCTGCAAACACAAGCGCATCCACCCGGCCCTCGAGAGATACATGGTAACTCCCGACAAAGCCGCAGACACGATCCATAAAAATGTCCAACGCCAACTTGTGCCGGGGCTCGTTCGAGCCAGCAATGATCCCAAAGTCGGTGGTGCCGGTGAGAGATTTCCACCCACTTTGTTTGTTCAGAATCTCCTCGGCCCTGGAGATGTGAAGATGCTCTGTGGAGGCTGGTGACAGCTTACCAACATCACTCGCATAATGGAACACCAAACTGTAGTATCGTGGTATCCAAGGCTTAGTGAAATGTTGCTTCGTGCCTACAAGGTAGTTTGCCTTATTTTACGACGTACCGGGGATCAATATTGCCACTACGAGTGGCCCCTGGGAGACCTGCCAAAGGTGTCAGACCCATGCTTGTATCCCAGCTTTTGCCATGCTTTATGGCACATGCGCTCGCTCCACTCCCAAGATGAAGTGCAGTTATATTCAGCTTGTCTATATCCTTGTTGAGGAATCCGGCTACCGATCGGGCAATGAATGCATAGCTTAGACCGTGAAACCCGTACTTTCGCAACCGCTTATCCTCGGCAACGTCAGGGTTGATTGGATAAGTAGCAATACGGGCGGGAATAGTTGCATGAAATTGAGAATTAAAAGATGCGATATTGAATGCGCCTGGGAGCTGTTTCGTGCACGACTCGACGATGCCAAGCGCCGCGCCATTGTGCAACGGTGCAAGATGGCTCAATTTTTCCAGGTGATGATAGGTGTCTTGGCTGATAATCCGCGACTCTGTGTAGTCGCCGCCGTGGAAACTTCTGTGACACTATGGAGATATCTCTCTTGGATCCAATTTCTGTGAGCTGAGCTCACCGTCGTCGATGAGAGTATCCAGCAGCAGTGAGAATGCAGGATCTTGGCCCTCAACCCTTTTGTTGACTCGTTCGTTCTTTGCTACCGAATGGCCGTAACGTGAGTATTTCAGCTTTGCGGGCGGTGCCGTCAATCCGTTGATCTGAGCTTCCGCTGTCTGCAGTGGACTAGTTGCTTTGGCTGCCTTGTAGAGTGACATCGTGACCGAGCTAGACCCAGCATTGACAGACAGAATGATTTTCATGGCTGAGCAAATTCCTCGGACAAAAAGTAACGCTGCAACAATTCTATAGTTGGACGTTGCAGTGCAAAGGCTCATGCAACGAGTCAGCGCGAAATGAGCCAGCGCAAAATGAGCGAGTGAGAGAATGAAATCATTGCATCATGCTGTGATCTGCCGCAGTGGTTTTGGTGGGGTTAATCCAATGAAGTACTGGACTGATGACACGCCACGTTGCTCGCGAGGATCATGGGGAGGGGAGGGGTACCCCTTCATTGCTCCGCACAAGCAAGAAACAGTAGATTATGAGAAGCCGGAAACAGTAGTTGACCCCCATTCGTTCATCAGTCTCGTTCTTCGCAGCGTACCCCACGTCATGTGCTCAATGGCAAATGAGACGTGATCGTCGGACCGAACCATTCTAGGAAGGTTGACAACGTTTCAGAACCCACACTTGGAAGCAGCTTCTGCTTGAATTGGCCTAATAGAAAACAGATAAAAGTGGTTCTTCAATGTTGGAGAGGCGACTAAATAGGATGTCGTTTCGGATGGCAGCTCTCTTCTCTAAACCCCGTACCTTTGGCCACCATTGCCTCCTTGGTTGAGTGTTGAGTCATGGGATGTCCAGGCTCTCTTGATCTTTCATCTTTGATTCTGGACCTTCACCTCTCATCTCCTCTTCATCCTGACTCATCCCCATCTGTTGGATCGGCTATCGGTTCTAGTATGCGCTGTCAATCTGGAGATTCCAGTGCCGAGGCCTGTTCTGGCAGCATTTGAGGAGAAGGCAGCTCAAAATGATTTGGAGGAAAAGGGACGCCTTGGAAGTCTCGATCAGTGCTATGAGCATGTAACCACATCTCCAGGAATCGTCTATAATCTTCACTTGCTAGTCAGGGCACGAAGCTTTGCTTTGAGTATCACGGCTTGGTAGACTTACCGGTACGACTACTGAATTGTATCGATAAGTAGCGAATGTCAATGGAAGTCTGTGAGGAAGGGCTCGACTCTGAGCGGCTGTGACTAGTATGGCCGCTTGATTGTACTCGAGGTCGCACTCCCCTAGCAAAGGAAAACCGGCGTTGAGGATCGTCTGGTCCGCTCCTGCGGTGCCCTCGGACGTTGAGTCGCAATTGCTTTGCTTTATCATCTCGACCGCGAAGTTCAGCGTCAAATATGTGCACGTCGTATTCGCGATAGTGACCATCGGTCTTGTTGGCCAGGACACTGAGAGAGTGAAAAGTGGTATATCGGTCTTGCCACATTTTGAGACGTTGTATTGCACTGATGCCCTTGACTTTTCCGAAGCCATCGGTCCGTCCGTGAACGTTTGTCCACACCACATCAACATCGTAAAAGGCTACCATATCTTTCCTACGCAAATCTCCTTGAAACTGGGTAGAGCCGTTCACGCTGGTGAACTCGTACCTGACCTGAATATATTGGTCATGAATACACACACCTTCATCTGATATATATCGAATACGGTGAGGTTTAGTGAATGTGACAAATCGTTCCATATCTGCGGGATCGTGATACTGCCGATGACGGGAATGTAGCGTATGTGGATGAATCTCGGAAGGGACGTAGGATGGGACTGCTTATTTGCATCAGCATCATACTGGGACGGTCCGTCCGTGGCGAAATATCCACCAAGCACATACGATAATGCTCGAGCAGCTCGTTTTGATAGCTGCATTGCCATAGTACACGGCGCTGTTCGGAACCGACCAACTCCCACGGCCCCAAATAAACTGTACGTTCGTCTGGAGTGTCTTGAAAGAGAGTTCTGTTTGAATTCAAGTTGAGCGGATCGTCAGCTAGAAGTTCATATGACGGCACGACAGTTTACCACGACAGGAGGTCAAGCTTGTTCTCACATGGTGGCTTGATATCCAGGCGGCCCCAGATCCAGTGGGTGGAGGGATGTCTGGGGCGCGACAGAATTTCCTGTTGATGGCGCAGACGGTGTAGAAACTTCCGATGTCGGGGTCCACGACGAGTTTACCGGACTGACATAGGAGCGACCGTAGGTGGGGGGACGCCCGAGCGATGAAGACGTGAATGATGAGCCAGATGACGACGAGGCAGCGGCCATGCCTGCTAGCAGCCGGGAGCAGACAACTACCACAGCCCCAGATAATCAACAGAATTCCGATCCAAGACGTGAGAGATTGAAAAACTATCATTACCCAGAGCCAGGGAACAAAAAAAAAGGTGGCGATGGGTAGGCGTGCTCGACGGTGGGAGGAGAGACAACTCCAACTCTAACGACGATGATGGCAAGCCTTGGGGTCTTTTTTTTTTTTTTTTTTTTTTTTTTTTTTTTTTTTCGGAAGGCAACGGACCGCGTCCGTTACGAGCTACAGATCCATGATTCGACA
>KQ061697.1:488835-502731 GCA_001008035.1 Atkinsonella texensis
TTTTTTTTTTTTTTTTTTTTTTTTTTTTTTTTTTTTTTCGGAAGGCAACGGACCGCGTCCGTTACGAGCTACAGATCCATGATTCGACAAGGGCAAGCAAGACAATGACGACAGGCTAGGTCTTTGGACTGTGCAGAAAGAGACTCGAGAGCTGTGGATGAGAGATTGAGCTGATAGAAGGTCAGGCAGGTATCGTACGGTTCAAATTTCGCAGGACGCAAAGACATGGCGCTGGGGAATTCCCGAATGCTTGTCCACATCTGGTGCAGACAAGTCGTCAAGAGACCCCAAAAAAGAAAGCACACCTTTTTAGTGTGATTAGGCGACAAGCAGGTCACTAATCGGCATATTGGCCAATCAAATAACATGAGAAGGCAGTTGGGTACTTGTTATGTCTGAGCGACTGTCTCACTATAATAAGCGTACCTCTATACTTGAAGGCACAGACTGACTACGTAACCTACCTAGGTACCTACCTAAGGTAATGGACGACTAGAGTGGGCCACAGGCCTTTGTTGCATAAATTGAGGTACTGTACAGTACATACTCTTGTGTATCGTGGCGAAAGTGGAGGCGGCGACCTGTCGCCTTACAATTCATCACCACATGGCCACATGACCATGACCACCATGACCACAGTCGGGGCAGCTCGGGGCAGCAACGCTTGAGCAGCAGGCTTGAGCTCAGCTCCTCTCTTTCTTGCGGCCGTGGGGTTTGTTGGTCTGCAAGTCGCGGGGTCGTGGGCCACATGGCGGAATCCACAGAAACACTGGCGTCAACGGCACATGGTATCGACTCATCCGGCCACGGGTTATGGATTCTTGTTTAGGCTCAAGAAAGTGGAATGTCCTCACGAGATGTTGATGAGCGGATCGAGCTGCGAATGCATGAACTGCACACAGATATGACCAGGAAGAGCAGCGACGGGTTGACTACCTGCCAGCAACGAGAATCCGTAGTGTAACAAGCGTTGGCGTCCGACGACCCTTGCCTGCTTTGGCACACACGGCAGATGGCACAGGCTGTTGGAGTCGTACAGCAGCAAGCGTGCCTGCTCGGGAATGAATTTCCAGGTGCCTATCAATAGACTGTGGCACATGGCACATGGCACATGGCACATGGAGTCGTCGAGCTTGGGCATGAAAGATTGGTGACGGACTTGCCTTTATCATTCGTTGAACTGGTACATAAAATGCCCACCCATGCCAGGTGCCTAGGTACCTAGGTACATGTACTTACCCACTGTTTGCTGCTTCCTCTCCATACACCATACACGCAGGGGTTCGAACAACTTCGGGCGGCAAGAGCGTTTACGGAGTAGAACTCGTCACAACGCTGGTATGCCGCAATCTTTCCCTGCTCCTTCCCCACACGTGCGCCGCACCAACCTTAGTACTTGCACAGAAAAAAAGTGAAAGCACCGACACTTTCTACGCAACCAAGATGCGCACGTAAAGCTTGGCATGGCATGGCATGGCGTATGCTCGATTGATCGCTGTACAGAGTGTACCAGATTGTTTGCCGGAGCAAGCACAATTGCCTGCCATGTTGCCCCTTGCTCTTTCCCTTTGCCTTGTCACAGATTCGCAGGGTCAGTTGTTGCAGCTGTGTTCTAGACAGAACAGCTGGAGTCTTCTGGGGCCAGGGCCAGGAGGGGCCGAGGGCCTTGTCCTCACCTCACCGCACCTGGCTTGGTGCCGTTCCACTAGACGCGGGAGCGCCGCCCACGAGGTTCAACGCAACCCCGTGATGGGTCAATTGATGGTCAATTGATTTTGAGTTCCGTTCCCGTTCCCGTTCCCGTGCCTACCTAGGTACCCAAGCGCCGACGACCTCTGCTGACCAGTAAAGCCATAATCCACTACAAGACGGAAAGCCTGACCCTGAAATACCGGCCAATGTGGTCATGTCAACGTGCTGCCTCTTCGATGGAGCAGCCCTGACGGTTCCCTGGTTCGCTGATCGCTGTCCAGACTCCAATGCTGACCCAGCATCCCCTGTAACTGCAACTGCAACTCTGGCAGATCAGCATCGGCGTCAACGGTCGTGAGTGAGGTTTTGATAAACAGCGCTGCTGAGCATGCATCCATCTCACCAACCTCGGCACCGAAGCCAAGGACTGCCTGCGAAACTCAGTCAGTTCTAGTTTACTGTGAACCAACAAAGCAATCCGGAGCAATCCGGAGTTTCTCCTGCAGCGTATTACTCCGTCCAAGCCTTCTGATCCTCCTGGTTACACAAAATGTAAAGGTTTCCTGACATCAAAGAGTTGCGCCGGGGTATCCGACACTCACATCTGCATATCTTCGGCCATCCCCTGCAGCGTCCAGAGGCTTCTCGGAATATGAGAGGAAAGAGGAAGCCACCACAATGGAAGCAAGGCTGCTTCGTTCGTGCTAGGTGAACAGCCGCCAGATTTCATTCAGACCCGTCAACGCCTCCGGGACATTGGCTTGTCTGTGAATCAATTCTCCACCACCCCACGGTCCATCCACGCTTGAGTCAAGGTACCCTGCCGTCTGGAAGAAATCCGTGCTGAGGATCCACTTAGGATAAGCCTGTTGAATGATGGATTGAAACTCCTCTGGTGAAGTAGACTTGTAAAATCGGATTAATGATCTGAGGGGGGTCAATTTAATCCGACCCTCAGTAAGCAGTGTTTAAACCTGAGGGTGCTGTGGGGCCTGCTCTAGCCAATAGTATTATGTTTCACAGTACACATAAGAAGCGCATTGGTAAATAATGGTGACGATAATCTTTCTGAGCATTATAAGTATAGAAAATTCTGGGGAAAACTCTCTAACCAGTCAGCTTGGGATTTTCCCCCCTAAAAAGTACGGGTCAATTTTTCTCTCTATTTATTACAACAACAATCTACTCCGTACATGCCAGGTGGCGGTAGTGATGGTGCATCCTACTCAATCTGAAATAAAGTAAGCCAATAAGGAGAGCAGCACTGCGCCACAGAGGTCCATAGCACCCTCAGGCCAGACTGCTGCCCTGCCCGTCTGCCCTGCCCGTCTGCCCTGCCCGTCTTATCAACTTGTTCAGCCGCACGTTGTGGGCCAAAGCTCATACAGGCAGCGCCGATGGCTTGGCGCAGAATGGTGAATTAACCGAAGCATCGCGGCCAGTGACTGGCCGGAAACCAGGATCGTACTCTGTATGTACTCTCACCGCGACGCACCACAAAGTTGGCCGCAGGATCCCAGCCGCATGCCAGTCTTACTATTTCATTTCTCTGGCCAGCTGTACGCACAATCCTGGCTCACCCGCCTCCTGCTCTATCGCACGCCCAGAACCATCCATCCTCCTCGTCGACTTTCATGGAAGTTCATGATCCGACCCGTCAAAGCTTTCCCTGGCGACGGGTTTCGCCGGCTGATCTACCTGATCCGACCGTTGACCAAACGATGCAGAGAGGCGGCCAACACCGAATGTAGACACAATTCGTTCCGCGCTCCTTCCGGCGCTTTATCAACGAGAGAAACTCGCACCCACTGCTTCACCACTTTTTTTCCACGCATTCTTGACGGGACGCCATGTCCCCAGATCTGGCGCCGTCACGGCGCAAAAACCGAGGGTTTCTCGGCTACGACAGCTCTGCGTTGCCTGCGCAGGATATACAGGTTGGCATCATGACCGCCTCAGGCGCCATGGAAGTCTTTGCCCCTAATCAGGTTCCGCCCTCTTGTAGGACCGAAACCAGCTCCGTTACGAATTAGACTTGAACTCCTGGAATTTTAGGATCTGGGGCGTTGCTGCTTCTGGCTTTCTCACCGACTCGTGAGTGACCTCTGCTTGACTGGAACAGACAAAGCAAAACGGAGTCTTCGCTCAAGAAAACTGACTTCCAGTCACGGGGTGTAGATATAATCTTTTTTCCACCAATGTCATCTTGTCATCGATCGCGTTCGTGTACTACCCGGACGGCGGCCGATGGCCCAGCCTACTCATCAATCTCTTCACCTTGCTCGGCTCCGTTTTAGGTCAGCTAACCTTTGGCTTCCTCGCTGATTATTTTGGCCGAACTCGGTTATACGGAATCGAGTTAGTACTCGTCATTGTATCGACCATTGGCGTCGCTACCAGCAGTAGTGGGGTCGGCGACATATCATTTTTGGGTCTTTTTATATGGTGGCGGTTCGTGATGGGAATCGGTATGTAGTGGCCTGCCAACTGCCCAAGGAGAGGACTGGCCTTTGTTTTCTGACGGCCACATCTTCTTTTCAGGAATTGGAGCCGAGTATCCCCTTAGTGCGGTCATTACTTCAGAGTGGTCCAGCACGCAATCTAGAGCGACAATGCTTGCAAGCGTCTTTCTGATGCAACCCGTGGGACAAGCTCTAGCACAGCTGGTAGGGCTCTGGGTGCTCCTGGGCTTCGAGAGCACCAAAAAGCTGCAAGCCATGCAGTGTGGGCTAAATACTGCGCACCAGGATGAGTGCAGAAAAGCCGTCGATGGCATATGGCGTATCGTCATAGGCTCTGGGGCAATACCAGCTCTGCTTGCCATCATATTCAGATTCTTTCTCTTCGATTGCGGCCTGTATAGTCTCGAGGTTCGAGACAAGCCCGCCGTTGCCATCATGGATACTCAACGAGTCTACGGGGCACCGTCAGGGAGTGGTCACAGCAACTCATTTCGGATGCAGAATCAAAACACTGTTCAGCCCGAAGTGTCACCCCGACCCATGCCTGTCCAATTCACCAAAGAGGATCTTTACAACTACTTCATCAGGGACGGCAACTGGCAATACCTACTCGGCACGTCAACGACATGGTTTTTTCTCGACGTGGGTTTCTACGGTTTATCACTGGATAACAGAAAAACGCTGTCCGACATGTGGGCGACAAGACCTCCGGTGCCCATAGACAAGCGCCTCAAGTGCTGGGACTCATCTATACCGGGAGGAAACTCGACGGTTCCCGAGTGGCAGAAGTCGGGTCTCCCTGTGTGGCAGACTGATGTGCTTCATCCCTGCGCCACGATATACGATGTCCTCGTCGAGCAAACAAAACAGTACTTACTAACCATATCCCTGGCCTCGATTGCTGGAAGCGCATGTTTCATCATCTTCGCGAACCGACTACCCCGCCGACAATGGCTCATAGCATCATTCCTCATTCTCGCAGTCTTCCTGATCATCACAGGTGGTGTGTATTACGCAGTACATCGAACAGCCGCTGCGCCAGCCACCGCCGTGTTTGTGGCCATCAATCATTTCGTCTTCAATTTTGGTTCGTGCCAATGTACCTCTTCCTCCTCCCACCCCTCCTCCGGAGTAAAGAGTAAATTTCCTGCTAACCCCGTTCTCGCCCCAGGCGCAAACACACTGACCTTCATCATTCCCGCCGAGATCTTCCCAACCTGCTACCGTTGTACCTGTCATGGAATCTCGGCGGCGGCGGGAAAAATGGGGAGCATTGTTGCCGTGCTGGTTGTGTACGGCATCAACTCCACTCATAAGAGCGATACGAGGCAGGGTCTCATCTTCCTGCTCTTCGGCTCCGTATCTGCTGTCGGGGCTATATTCTCCTGGCTCTATCTCCCTGACTCGCAGCGGGTCATAGAGGACAATGGCAAGCGATACCTGGAGACGAAAGACCTGGAAGAGTTGGGCGAGGGACGGCAGAGGGCCAGGCACAATGGCGAGAAGGTCACTTTCAAGGACAGGTGGCAGAATCTGAGGTTTAGGAGAGCAGGCTCTCAACAGCGTAATGGGTCTTCATCGTCCTAGGATGTTTGGTCGCTTAGTTGGAGTTGCAAAGCATTGACACGAATAATGATGCTTTCAACATTACGAGGAGTGGGTTTTATTTTTCTTGTCTGGGATAGATACCCTTCGTTTGAAGTACATGAAGATGAGTTACCAAGCAATCACCCTCTTTCTTGAGGTGAAGAGATGAAGCAAAATCGTACAAGGAGCACCTTGGCATTCAACGTTCACCATACTGCCGAGCCAACAGATCCACAGTATCAAGATAAAGCTCGTTAGAACTAGTCGTCTTTTTCACGAAAGCATTTCGTTCCAGTGCGTCCAGCCAGCGATGCCATCTTGTCCCGGGCACCGGGTCGGTCCAGCCTCTCAGCGGACGTAATATCCGAGGTAAGCGGATGGCAAAGGGGGCAAGATGAAGGTCAACAAGACTGAGCTCTGGTCCCGTGAAGAATGGCCCGTCCTGATCGGCCGCCAGTACGAGACTTGTGATGTGAGCTTGGAGACGGCCCGTAGATTCGCTCTGGGACGGGCCGTCTTGCGCCGACAAGAGGGCGTAGAATGCGGGGATGACGCGGGTTAGAATCTGAGCGGCTTTCGTGTGAGCAGGTGAAAATCCCAACACTTTTTCAGCTCGGTCTGCACGATCGAGCGGTGACAAAGTACATGTTGTGCGAAAGCAGGCGCTGCTTACATGGTCAATCCACAAGCGGCATGTAGCCTTGTGTCTCCGGTCAGCGGGCAACAGCCTTATCGTGGCATGCTCCCCAACGTCCTCGAGCTAACAAAACACGGTTTCGTGAGAAATACCAGAATATGACGCTTCTCGGGGTGGGCAGGCGGAGCGACGTACGTACGTATTCGAGAATGACGGCACTTTCGGAGCAACTCCATTCGTTTTGGCGAATGGCGGGCACGGTGGCCCTGGGGCTGGATGCGCTGGATAACGCGGGCGACGAAGGCTTGGAGGGCTCGGTTTCGCAATACTGATACGGCAGGTCTTTCATCTCTAGCGCGATCCATACACTTTGGGAGAAGGGGCTGCATTACGTGTCAGCGTGTTTTCCAGCTCGCGTGGATACACACCGGGAGCTGGAAGCGGGAACAACGACGAACCAGTAACAAGCCGAGAATAGCTGAAGGCCGTGGTCTTTCAAGTGTCGTTTGATCGTTGCCGCTGCTGCCCCCGTGGCTTTCTGCGACGGTACTTTCTTTTTTTCACAGGGTTCAGACGTGGGATGATCTTTGTTTTTCATTTTGTGAAAAGCAAAGAAACGGTTTATCGTCGTACCTGATTGTTCTTGGCGTCCCTTTCCTGCTGGACTAGGTACCTCTGTACGCTATTCTTCTTGATCTCGTCACTCTTCGCCAGCGTGTGCCGATGCGGACCGGCAATCCCGTCTCCTTTCCCGTTCCCCCCGTTCCCATTCACCCGCTGAATGGTCCAGAAGCCGTGACCTGTGGGCAGGCTCGTGCCGGCAGCGGCAGCGGCCTCGGCAGCCTCTTGGTCGACATAGGCAGCACTCGCGTGGGGGAAGTACTCGGTGATGCGGATCTTGACGTCACACAGGTCGCGCGCGCGCGTATTGCGCTTCCTCTTCTTCTTGGTAGGATCCTCGGATTTGGGCGTGCCGGGAGGGCGTCCCTTCATGCGGCAGTCCCAGTAGTGTGAGACGAAAGGCTTTCGCTTGTAGCGCTGCGTTGAGCGGTGAGAGTAGACGTTGTCGACGTGCGGGAAGTACGTCTCAAACCTGCAAAAGACATCTTAGCAATCGGTTTCTTTCTTTCTTTCTTTCTTTCTTTCATGTTTTGAAAAAAAGAAAAAGACGATCCGCATTTTGTAGGGTCCTGGTACTTACTGCTCGTTGGTCAAAATAATCATCTCATCCACGTTGAACAGTTTCTCTCTCCAGGCCTGCAAATCCGGCGGATCGACCACGATATTCCCGGATCCCTTCCCATGAAGCGGCTCGGCAGTCCTCGACAAACCCCGCCGAGGAGTCTGGTCCGTAGCAAACGATGCCTGCCGCGTCCCGGTGAGGTGCGAATCCAACGCACCGTTGGGCACCATTGCCGGGGCAAGAACGCCAAACTGGCCGCCGCCATTGTGCTGTGTTGGTGCGCCGCGAGGAGCAACATGCCGCTGCTGAAGCCGATTCTGCAGGGGCAACTGCCCATAAGGGGTCCCTGAAGATGGTCGATAGGCATCCTCCAGACCAGGACCAGCACATCCTTTTAATCCAACGCCGATATCAGGACGGAATTGCCCCACGCCCGGCAGCCCCGCTCCCGACCCGGGGAGGGAGCCGGGAGCAGCAGCCATGGCGGAGGTTCGTTTGTATGTGTTCAATGTTGTCTTTCTTGGGTGTAGGTGCTTGCGTAAACGGCTCCAAGGGCAGCAGGGTCCCCCTTGTGCACAGAGGGCATCTCGCTGGTGTTGACCTGGTGCTGCTTTTATTAGGTTGGAGCCGAGGAGTCGAAGCGAGTTGAGGTGGAATGGAAGGGTGTGATTTGAAAGAGTGCATGCACGGACCACTTGCTTCTCGTGGCTAAAGTGGGGGCCGTGCATAAATTGCGCTGTGTTGTTGTGGGGTACAGAGTACTGCAAGGTACATACCCCCCAGCAATCCATCGCCAACAGAAGGCAAGACACCGACAAAAGGGGAAAGAGCGTTAAACAAGGGCCAAAAAAAAAAAAAGCCCTTAGCACGCTAGGTACCTGAGGCATTGTAGAGCTAAGACTGGATAAACTCTTCATCATTGTCTCCTGGCGACGGGCGTAATCAATCACACCTCAGGTATCTCTATCTCAAGAAGAACAGAAAAGGTTGACATTCCATACGGTACAGTTTTCCCCCAATTAGCTTCCCAAGTAACAAACAGGTGGACCAGAAGAAACAATGGACAAGAAAAGATGAGGGGATCGTAATACACAACCAGACGCCCGTACCCCAACAGGGAAGGCGCGGCCACATCGCTTGCCTTGATTTCCCAGTACGCCGCCATTATCAAAACATCTGACCCCCCCATCTGACCCCCCCATCTGACCCCCCATCTTGCCCGTGAACCTGACAATGGTGCTCATTGCCCGCCACAACTCCGCTTCGCTACTATTATAGATTCTCAGTTACTCCCACATCGGCCTTGGCTCTGGCCCTTGTTTTCAGCCTCTCATAGCATTGTCTTGCCCTGAGCCCCACGATGAAAGATCCATAGCGTCCATCGGTCCCATTTTCATTAGCGCTCGGAGAACAGATTCGGTAACAGGCGTGGCGCCAGGAGGTTGTGTCTGTCCGTTGATATCTTGCCATCCGTTTGACGGCATCGGGAACCCTCCGTTCTGTTGACCAGTCATGCCAGGACCCATAGGATATGCGGATGGTTGGGGATAGAAACTCCGGTGGTTACTGCTATCCATCGGGCCACCCGAGTTCATAAGATTCTGATGGGGTGAGATTGGGCTGCGATGGAAAGCACTGTTCTGTCGCGTGCCGCCTCTGCCTGGAGCAAAACGAGTCTTCGCATCCGAACCAGCACCACTGGAGTTTGGAGTGGGATCATGCGACTGACCGCCATCTGACGACGCCTGCTTGTCATTATTTGCGCCGCCGGAATCGCCAAAGCTTGATACATGACAAACATTTGAACTGGGCTTCTCGAAAATGGTTCCGGAACTCGGCGTTAGTACTGGGACCGATCCTTGACCGGCACAAAGCCATGGCTGCCCTCCAAAACCACCGCCGCTTGAAATCGATGCTCTGGCCGCTGCGTTTTCTGCTCGGCCTTTGACCATATCGGCCTCGTTGGCTGGTTTTTCGTCTTCGGCTGCAGCTTTCATATATTCGGACTCGCGATAAGCCGAAATGCCATGCATGCCCTCGCAATCGGCACCCAACGGACCGGCACCTTCGGCCTTATTTCTAAACTGTGGCTATTTCAAAATTTAGCATTCCAAACGAGTAAATGTAAGCGGATCAAACGTGTATACGCACGACATCACCTTGCCGAGAAAATGCGCGCCTCAGCTTTGGTATGCGAACAGCCAATGCTTCGAAGTCAACGTCGAGTTGCACAAGGAAAGACTCGGTCAAAGGGTTTCCTTGCTTGAAGGCATCCATAGTCGAGAGAAGAAAACGTAATGAGTCGGCAGTTTGCGCATCATCCGGGCGGCTTTTCAAGTATTGGACAAAAACTCGAGCTGCAACATATAGGCAAAACGAAATGGATGGATTTAGCTAGCAGCAGTTAGTGTCCAGGCGTCTTGATTCAGATGGATATCTCAAAAAGACCCACCATCGATTGGTCCATATTGGAGATTGTCCTCATAATGCTCACGATCTCGTTTGCAGCAGTCATGCACCGTACTTTGCTTTCTGAACTAACAGACGCCGCCAGTTTATTCTTGTCAGCCTTGAAAATGGCAGCTTGATGCAGACAAATTGTCGATGTGTGGATGTTCATATTGGTGAATATGACGTTGGGATTCGACAGGCCAGCGGGAAGTTTGAGGTGCGCCGGCAGCCCGAGGGAGGTGTTGAGCAAGATATTGTCCAGCTGTCTGTGCCGCGTCCAGAACGGCCCATTTAGGTCATTATCCTGGTCATCGTCGTCGGGCCGGTGAAGGTGGACCAAATTACGACCGAGTAAACAAGCCATTAGCACAACACCGCCAAAGGAAGACAACTTGGCGGCGCCAGAAGGAGCAGTACATTCTGCCATCGTTTGCGTCTGCTCGGGACGACTCATTTCAAAGGCCTCTTCTGAGGAGGGCATATTCGTCATGATATCCCTCTCCTCAATGGTCATTGGCCATCCAGTCCCAATACTTGCAAAGCGGTCTTCGCAGAAAGCCATCCAGAAGGTTCGGCGGCGCTCTTCGCGCTCGGTCCAGTCTTTGGGAGGGGGCAGACACTGCTTCACATCCAGCCCAGTGCCGTCCAGTCGATGCAGTCCCATCCTAAATTGAAAAGTGAGTCAGGCAAGAGGCGGAGCAAATAAGAGGGACCGGAGTACACACATCTGGGCCAAGCGGATAGCAGAGCCGGTGTTGATCCACGATCGCGGGAAGTACATCATCTTCATTTCATAGGCGGCCATAAGGATATGGGTTTGGCAGTGGGCCACGGAAATCATGTGTTCGCCGTACCCCTTGACAGAATCGGCCTCTACATATTTCCGAGCTCGTCGATAAAAGAGATCTGTCAGATCAGCGTATTTGTCGGTGACGGAGCAGGCCAGTGTCCACATGGCGTATCGCAGGCACACCGGCGGCCGCTGATTTGGGGCTCTATGTCATGCTCTTAGTTGGAGTTTGCTGAGGGGGCATTTCCAATTGCCGGCAAGGGGCAAGGGGGGCTTACAGGTTCATGGCAGCGAGATATCGATACCTGTGAATCATGGGCATCGAGGGGTGGACTTTTTCGAAATAAATGTGATGTAGCTCATCGATGGTTTCTTGGGGCGGCAAGGGTTCATCGAGTCCCAGACCAACCATTTCCCAGGTGAAATTTCCTCCACTAACATTATTCATGGGCATTCCCATGTTGGAATTGAAATTAAAATCATCCACAGGGCCGGCTGGGGGTGATTCAGGATTAAAACGCTGCCACCGATCCGTATCGCCATCTGTCCCCATTGCCATGGTGGAAGCGGAGACTGGCGGGTTCTGCGTTGTTGAGTTGGCGTTGTGTGCGTCGCGGCGCATTGATATGCTCATGGTTTTCATTGCTGGACTCGGTGTTGGTGGCACTGGATCTTGGGTTTTCAGTAGAGTTTCAACTTGCTCTATATCAAGACGAGATTCGGTCAGCCAAACAAGACTCAACACCTTTCTGCGGCGGTGCCGACAAAAACCACCAGCTAAGCATCAAGGCGTACTGTAGCAACTGAAGGCAAGAAGAAGATTAGGATTACAGGAAGCTTGGCCACACTCACTTAGTCGCTCTTCGAGAGCCTTTACATAGCCTCGTTTGGGGCCGCTCTTTCTTCGCTGCTCATCATAGACACATACATGGCCCAGTCGTGAGCATGTACTACAGCTTGGGCGGCCACCGTCACATTTGAGCTTGCGCTTCCTGCAAATCATGCAGGCAAGACGTTTTGGTTTGGGGACGCTGGGGTTGCCGGGAAGATGATGTTGCGAGGTCGCGTGATTGTCTGCTGTCGGACTGTCTTGTCGATTGTTGTTGCCATTGCTCGACGAGCCGTTGTCGTCTGACGAGCCGGCCATGACGGGCGGTGGCCGCACAAAGGCCGGGATGTCGTTGCGGGCTCTTGATTCGCGAAGGGGTCAGGGGCGCGGCAGAGTCGCACAAGACAAGAAAGGTCTGTCTGGTCGGATGGCGCCGGGGGCGTGGGGTCGCGGCGCGGCGCGGCGCGGCGCGGAATTGAGGATCTGCAGGCGGGATGAAGAAATTAAAGGGATTAGGGCAGCTGGCGGTCGAGGCGAAAGGCAAGCAAGGCGATTGAGAATGGAGAATACAGAGCAGAAACAAATGGTAAGGGGAGAGGCCAAAGTTTGTCAGCAGAAGGTTCAGAATCCCGGGGTAATGGGCTAATGCCATGCCATCCATGACGCGGGCGGGCGACCGGGCAGGGAGTGAGAGTGAGAGGGGGTGGCAGGCCGCTGCTGGGCCGCTGCTAGGCCAGTGAGTTGACATGGAGGACATGGAGGAGATGGAGGAGGACATGGAAGAGGACATGGAAGAGGACATGGAGGACGAGGGAATATGCCATGGGTGGTGGTGCATGTGGTGGGCTTCAGAAACCGTTTGGCCGGCCTGCAAAGGTGGACGGACGGGCAACAGCGGAGCCTTGGCGCAGACGCCTTGCCAGAAGCAGCAGGAGCGGAGTTGGCTCCACCCACGCCTCGGCCAACGGACGGCGGCGTAGGGTTGGCCAGGCCGCACTAGGCTTACAGCGAGGTTCGGTAGGTAGGTAGCTGGCTGGTGTCTGGTGTCTGGTGTCTGGTGTACGGAGTAATGGGGATCCAAGTCTTCAACAAGTCTTGAACAAGTCTTTGTCGCATGCAATCACGCAATGCCACCGAGTACACACTGAGTACTCCGTGCTCTGTACTCCGTCCAACAACATATTTCCTGGCCAGGCGATGGCGACGGCGACGGCGACGGCGACGGCTGACGCAAGCCTTCCAGTGGAAAGCACTATCGAGTCGGTCCCAGCGCGCGTCTCCATTTGAATTTAAATAAAAGAACAACTGCACCGCCCTCGCCGTCATGAGAGCTCTGCTCTGAAGAAAAGGACGCGACGCCACTGTGCATGTACATGTGCATGTACAAGTGCACTCACTTTAGGTACCTACCCGGTACCTGCCTACGTAGGTACGTATACTCCCACGAGTAATGCAATGCCCCCGCCACCCGCCCCACGCCTCATTCGGCCGAGAATCCCTCTTGCTCGCAATACAACCAGCCGTTCTTTGCAGTTGCAGAAACACCACGCAGAAGACAGGGCAAGGGGGGAAAAACAACCACAACCAAGTGCGTAGTCTGGCCGCACTATCATCCACCCCAGCTGTGCAGAAGCCCGGTCGTCTGATGGCGGGTGTGGAATTGGCCCCCGCGCCGACGACTTCCGAAATCCAGTGCCGCTTCCCCTCCCCCGCTCCCCAGCTCCCCGCAGAGCTAGCACATCGCCAAGTCTGCGTGGAAAGTGTGGAAAGTGAAGTGGATGGGGCACAGGAGACTAGGCTCTCGGGTCACGGTGCTTTGCTCGCCGGCCTCGGCTGGTACTGATGGCTTGCACGCGGCAACGCTGCTTGGGTTGTGTCTTATCGATCGGGGATGCCACATAGCACGGGGAAGCTACAGGACATCTAGACAGGCTACTCAGCTCAAACTGCTTGACAAGATTCACATATAAATATGCCAGCCCCCTGGATTAAGCCGGACGACCAGGTCGCTCGCACAATAACACCGACTGCCGAATAGGGAGAACGGGGAGAGCCGCTTCATAGTCACCCCGAGCGGGAATCCTCATCACTACTTCCTGTCAATGTCCACGCCCACAATCCGCAAGATTCCCAAGTCGCTGTACGCCAAGCAGTACCGCGTTGGCGCCCACGCCACGACAGGACACGAGCCTGCCGTCTTGAAGGTGTGAACATGATCGCCTGTCTCGACGTGCGATACTTCCACACCGTTTCCTACCGAGAAGG
>KQ061698.1:0-29198 GCA_001008035.1 Atkinsonella texensis
AACCCTAATGTGTACCTATCTGAGTAAAAGAAAAAAACAAGAGAGAGAAAGCGCAGAAGGGCAAAAGCACTACAAGTCGCGCTTTTCAGTGACTTGGCCAGCATCGTTTTCGGTAGCGCTTATGCAGTTAAAAGCATTTCTCGATGCCGCAATTGACGCTGCCACTTCTATTGTCACCTATCGTGTGCCTTCCAGTAAAGCTGGTTCCACATCATCTCCTTCAACATTTGATACTTTGTTATCCCGACGGCGCAAGAGAATGACGGCAGTGCGGTTGGGAAGAATCTTATCTCCCTGAATAATATTGGGAGGGCGCTCCGATGCGAGCTCATCGTGTAGCTTAAAATCATACTCAAGCAGAATTCGACTTGTGATTGCTTTAATCATATACTACAAGCGCAGACGCGAGGATCAGTCAACGTGCATCAGTTTTGAGGGGGAACGCCTGGGGAAAAGATAAGTAGCTGCATCACGTACGGAAGCTATAAAGCGCCCTGGGCAGGCATATCTGCCGAGACCAAAGTGAAGATTGGAAGCACTGCTGTCAGAGAATAATTCTGGTGCAGCTCCGGCTTGCTTAGTCCATCGGAGAGGTTTAAACAACTCGGCGTTAGGTAAGATTCTAGTGTCCGTATTTATGCATTTGGCTGGAAGTGCAATCTGCTGTCCAGGCTTCAGCTGGTAACCATCAGAAAGTGTAATCGGTTCTCGGACAATACGTCTAAAAGTGACTTGAATTACGGGTTAGCTCTTTGTTTGACTCCAGGTCAGCTTGAACAGGCTTACACTCTCCCACTGGATTGACACGCTGAGACTCCCTCATTAGGCTGTCCAGCTGCTTCATATCCAGCATGACCTGTTGCGTGATATCCATCCAACCTTGTTTTAGTACACTTTCCTGTTCTTGTCGGAGGCTCGTCTTGAGGTCGTCATCGGAACTCATGTCGAAGAGTAAGTGAGTGGTAGCCATAGCTGTGGTATGAACTACAGCCATGCTCAGTATTCCGAGCGTGCGATGCGCAAGTGCTTCTGGTTGCGCTTCATCCTCGGTTTTCGCTAAGTCGGTACACCACTGGAGAAAATCGTCTCGCTTGTCTTCGGGATGGTCTTTTCTTCTCCGGACTTCCGAACCAAGGAGGTTTTTTATGTATTGCAGTTGGCTGTGGGCTTCGTCCACTGTGTGGATCCATTTACCGAGGCAATATATGACCAATTGGCCAAGACTACGTGAGGTAGATATAGTATCGAACGTGTTGCGACTATAAGAAGCAGAGGTCTGGAGGAAATTTTCGTCTCGACAAATTGGTTCTCCAACGAATAGCCTTGCTGCCGCACGGGTAGACAGATTAAGAACCAATTCGTATGGATTGACTGGCATCCAAGTGTTTGGACCTCCACCAGTGTCAGTCAATGCCAGACGAGCGAGATGCTGGAAAGTGTGAAAATACATACCATCAATAGTAGGTAAGACTTTGTCGAAGGCATGTCTGAGCTCGTCCAGTATTATTGGAAGAGTCTGCGCTAGCTCTAGTTAGCATGATTTTACCGAACAAGTTTTCAATTATACCTACGGAGCCTTGGCGTTAAACGCCTCTGTATGGCACGTGTGTGAAGCTCGCTCCCTAGTAATACATTCGTGACTTTTCCAGCATTGTCATCAAAGCTCGCTGTTAAAGGATCCAGCTTGTCGCTTGTGATATGCCGTAATTCAAAGGCATATTGTAAGGGAATGACAATGAGGTCCATGTCCATTTTAAGTAGCCTAAAGGGCCGGTTTTTGTACTATAGCCTTCAAGATTAAAATTCTGATCATTGACGCTCACAAGTTTCAAAATTGAATACCTTTTCATAACCATGCTTGACAAGACGAACGGCATGTCTATTGTAACTCAATCGATCCAGGTATTCTGGGACAAATGATGGCCAGCATCTAACAGTCGGTATAGATTCTTTCCGCGTGATACTGAAAACGGCGTACGACAATAGTAATCCGGCTACAATGGTACATAACATAAACATCTTTATTAGAACGCTGACTGAACTCGAGCAGAGTATAATGGGGTCCATGAATCAGGTTCGTAAGTGCTTAGCATCTTAAAAAGACGATTACATTATTACAAGAATCTCGCATAGACCTTGAGCTCGAATGTTTTAAATATTCCTGGCCCCGTCTGATAAAATGCAAGCCACACGCTTTCCTTTTTTTTTTCTCCCTGCATTATGAAGGGCAGGCAGCCAGACTTGAGAGGCTTTTTAATTTAGCTACAAAATCGGGCATGGGATGCTTCCTTGACTGAAACGGCAAAAAAATGAGCCGTCAGAAATCTGGTTCTGGTTATTTCCCACATGTCCAATAAATGAAATAATGCAGGATCCCTCTTTATTGTATGCATGGTCGGCTCCGCCTCAGTTGCTACCAATATGCGTTACATTGAATTTCAGCTGTACGGATTAGGACAATGTTACTTTGTTGAAAAGTCATACCTCGGCCGACAGAGGCGTTACGACTGGTATCTGCTTATCTGTGTTTGAGGGTTGGGCGTGTGCATAATGTGTGGATTATGGTCAGCCATCCAATTCAATCCATGTACATTGTCACCGGCTTCTAATATGTCGCCGTGCATCATGATCGCTTGCTTCTTCATACCCACTACACACGAAGTAGAACAACTATGGTTGAACACTCCACACTGTGCGGCCTGCCAGCCGTACGCTGAGGTATTTCATGCAGGCGCTTGATGCTTCCTCCAGCAGCTGAGGAATCTCATTGTTAATCCATGCAGGATACAGTTGAGTCAGACCATGTGCCAAGCTGAGAAATCTTGGGTTGTGTTATCAAACAGTGGAAACCATTCGAATGGCTCGGTGCCGTGCCCCTGCGAACCGGATGGCATCATGACCCGTTCTAGCCACCCAGCTCTTAGACTTAAAGGCAAAGATTGCAGAGTACCAGGACAGCGCTTTTTCTAGGAGTGCCTCCCTCCATTTGATAATCTCGCCATATTTATTTCTTCACTTGAAGTCTCAGAAACGGCTTAGATGTTACAATGTTGGCCGAACGGTTTTACGTCCCTGAAATTTATTTCGTGGCTATCGCAATCGCCGGCGCTACTATTGTTGGTGCAATATTCTTTCTATACTTCGATTATCCTGTAGAGGTTTGGCTATACCCTCCTTGTTATGCAATATACCTCCCCGGCGCTCACCAAGCTGCTTCCAGGTGGAGGTACCTATTATCGGCATCGGGGTACGATACACGAAATGGCTAGCGGCTCTGCTAAATGTGCGATATGCCCGACAATCTATCCGCGAGGGTTATGTCAAGGCGAGTTACGAAAAAATCACCGCCCTGCATGCCGTAGTCAACTAATATTTGGTTTCCAGTATGGTGATTTTGCATTTCAGATACCCACTATGACCCGAATGGACATATTTATATGTGATAGACAGATGACTAGGGAGTATCAGAATGTGGATGACCAACATTTGTCATTCCGAGCTGTCATGGATGAAGTAAGTATTTTGAGAATAGCGACGGCATTCAAAGAGCAGACAGTTAAATTGTAGTACAGGAGTTTCAGTTCAAATGGCTGCTTCCAGGACAGGCACACGAGGCCCACATGATTCCCAACTCAGTCATGGCAAAGGCCGTAAGCTGGCAGAGGACAAGGGCAAGTAAGCCTAATGACCCATTCTTCGATGCCTTCTCCGCCGAACTCATACACGGGCTTCAAGAAGAGATGCGGCGATTGGCACAACACCAAAACTCGTCGTATATATCATCTCTCCTATGGACCAACCCAGATGCACGGTCTGGTTGGTATGCTGTGCCTTGTTTCCCACTTGCTCTGAAGGTGATTGCGCGCCTTACTACATACTCATTATTTGGCAACTCTCTATGCAGGGATGCGGCATTTCTAGACGCGTGTTGTCGATTCGGCGATGCGATTCCGAGGGATGCGCTTATACTACGTCCGTGGCCAGGCTGGGCAAGGCCGTAAGCAGGTGCCTGGGACATTTTCTCACATTCTTGCATTAACCATTGTATAGTTTCATCCTAAAGCTCTTGGCTGCTCCTCGACTTGTAAGAAAGCTACAGAGGATCTTGAGTACCGAGATAAAGAGCCGGAGAGAATCGCGCGTAAAAAACCCAATGAAGGTAGGGTCTCTTGCAATAGCCGGGCTCTCATTGGACTTACAAATATATGTCTAGGATATCTTGGACTTCACGATGGCGTGGGTCGACCATCGTCCTGAACCTATCTTTGACGACCAGCATATTGCTGATATGATGATCAACACGATTTTCGCAGGCCTGCATACATCAAGTCAAGTATGTCTGCTTGGTCCGAGCTTTCTAGTCTTACAGCTAACAAGGCCCATAGTTAGTGGTGCATACCATCTTCGAACTTGCTACTCGTCCTGAATATGCTGACGCGCTTCGAGAAGAGGTAAAGGCGTGCTTTGAACAACACGGAAAGGGTACAAAAACAGCTCTAGACTCGATGTACAAGGTGGATAGCTTTATCAAGGAAACGCAAAGGCTCAACCCTCTCGATGCATGTATGTGTTTCTTTTCTCTTTTTATTACAGCGTTGTGTGGACTTTATTAATACAGCTGTTAGCCGCTCTCGCGAGACTAGCTCTCAAAGACTTCACTTTTTCCAATGGTCTGCATATTCCAAAGGGCAGCGTGATTTTCACACCAAACTCCCCTATATTCGAGGACGAGAGACATTTCACAGATCCTAAGAATTTTGACGGTTTCAGATTTGCTAGGATGCGAAATGACCCAAAACTCAGTTCGTCCTGTGATCTAACGTCGACCAATGAACAAAGCATGCATTTTGGTGTTGGGCGCCATGCCTGTCCCGGGAGATTCATGGTTTCTGATGAGGTTAAACTGGCTATGGTCTATCTCTTGCAGAACTTCGATTTTTGCATAGAAAATTTTGGCCCACGGCCGAAAAACCAGCCATTTGGTAAATTCATTTTGCCTGATATGAGTGCAAAAGTTTGGTTGAGAGAAACCACAGGTGGTAAAGGATGATACGTGGCAAGCTATCTGAGATGTCATCCACTGCCACGTGAAAACATTCATTATGTAGCATTGGTCTAGCAGTATCGTGGGCGGGTTGTAAGCTGCTTATCGCTGCGATATTTATTGTTATGTTGCATGCGTGCTTTTATACAAGAGTGGCAATGTACAAGGCTGCACATATTGACTGCGCGCGCAAGCAAGCTCAAAGGAATCAAGCAAGCAAGAGTGTGTAATCTGTACAGCTAGACCTCTATAATTTTTTTCCTGGACTAGATAAAGCGATTAGCTGTATCTGTACAGTCTAGTTAAAGGAACAGATCTAGTCAATTGCTTTCATTGCTGTGGCCATAAATTCCCCGCTACTTTCTACGCAAGAGAGATCTCTCAAGCGCGGCCATTGATAATCCAATAAATGATTCTTGCGGTAGCTGAAAAGTGCCCCCCTAAGTATGCATTTTTACGCACAAACTTTACAGATATCGTCCGGGCGAAACCACCATTTTTGTCGGTGGGAAACACCACCCTAAAACAGCTCGATAGCTAGGTCTCTTAGGACACAAACTTCTCTCGCAGGTTATCTGCGTTACTTTTACCTTTGGTAGTATCTCGTTAATTCTAACTAGAAATACTCTCTGATTTAGGCATGAATACTTTGCGTCCTTTTCTATGGTCCTAGCTAACTCGGTCGGAGGTGCACGTATAGCCGCGTTAAGCACGCATAATATTTACATCGATGAGAAAGAGAATGATATCCATCAAATTCGACCTGAACAGCCTCAGGGCCGGTTTCGGGAAACATTTACGTACGGCCGCCTCGGCTGAGATCTATTGGCTTTTACAGATCACTAGATTATAGATAGATAGTATAGTATTTCTTAACAGAGAGGTGGCCTCTCTCCCTTAAATTGGCTCTTCTATGAGATTCCAACGCTTCTCTATATCCTGAATGTACTGTTCAGCCCGGTCGCCACAAAATCTAAATGCAAGCCACACCATCTAGCGGGCTAGATCAACATCAGCTTGCGGCAAGCGACCTAGGCTAGTAAAGCATATATGACCCTTGATCCTGGACTATTCAATATTTCGACAAAAGATCCTTAAAGAGATCGACCCTCTGCTTATAGATTCCTTTTACTTTCCTGGAACTTCTTGTCCTCTTAGCTAGTCTTATATAATTCCCTCTATAGCCAAGGTGGACTTATAGGTAGTCTATATAGGCTCTACCACTGCTCTAAGACTCCTCCTAGGCAATTCCATGGCTTAGCTTAGGCGGGTCTATAAGTGGTCTATAGACAACTCGTGACTCCTCCTGCATGGCCTAGCTCGGGCTTAAGCCCGAGTCCGTGAGAGGGTGCAGCTAAGTCCGGCTGTGTTATGTAACAATATTATACACAACTTAATAAGAATCTTTAAATGTTTTATGCCCTTACACGCCTGTAAATAACCTGGTTGAATCCAACCGTTAAACGTACGAATCCGACTGTTGTTGGTACGAATCCATCAACGCTAAGTCCGTCTGCTCCGTAACAAAAGAGCCCGTTAGGCTCTAGACTAACCATCTATCCGACGCACCTCCATCAATCAACGCGCAGGTTGTCTGCTCGATGCTGCTCGATGCTGCTAGTTCCAACAATATCAGCAAAGCTTGGCAGACGCGCGCTGCATCGAAAATTCCTACATCTCAGATCAACATATTGCAGGCATGCAAGTAATATCTACATTGCGAATATATCGTCCGCGGAACTAAATCAACACTACTGAGTACCGCCTTGACCGCAAAACCTAAAACGGAAATTTATCGCGGACTCCCCGGGCGACAACTGATGCGAAGGAATTCGAGAGCTGTAAAAGTAGGGTGAGACAGGCAGTCCGCGACACGACCCTCACTTTAGCGACGTTAGATTACGTGACAGAACGAGAATCAGGACGGACAGCGAGGGAAACACTGGTGAATGCCCACGCACCGGTTCAAGTTTACAGTAGCGCCTTGCGTGATAGCATCCGCGCCGCAGTTTTGATGGAATCAAGGAGAATCGACGAACGTGGCGTCGTCGAGTTTCATAGCTCGCATCATTGCATGCGGCCGAAAGAGGCTAAGTGTGTTTCATGCCTTAGTTGTTAAAGTTATTAGCGATTACCTCGGACAATTGCTGACCAAGGAGAACAAGCCATTTGTCACATAGAGCAAAGTAGATTCAGCAGTAAGTCACAAAACACACTTTAGCGCTTTAGATCTCTGAACGCGGCAACGGGAGACTTGGGGACATCCTATCGGATCGACTTTCAAGCGTGTCCTCGATCCTTGTATATGCCAGTACTATAAGGTTAGGAAAACACAGCTTAACTCTACCTAACACTCTAAGCATACCATAGTCACGACATATGAGTCAAACCCATCCATTTGAGAGTTAATAAGCCTTACTAAACCGTCTATATCGGATATACACCCGCATATTTCCTTTAGCAATTCGTACAGCACCTTAGATCTAAACCCTCTTCGAGCAAATAACATTACTGCAGTTGTTTCGCTTATGGATGCCCGTCATGAGAAATGGGGCACTCCGTTGATTCGAAGCATAGTTCCTGAAGTCAACCACCTGTACATTCCATGTTTGGAAAGGTTCGCTACAGATGTATCACGCTAGCGAGAGTGAACAAAGTTAAGCGGATCGTCATAGCATACTTTGAATGAACTTGTATTATACACCTTGGCTTTCATCGGCATATCCTACTCCATATGTAGTAACATGTTCTAATAGTGCCGTATTGAATTTGTGCCTGACCAGCGTGCGTGTTAGGGCTGGAAAGGAGAAATTGCGAGAATTGCCTCTGCGGTGGGGGGGGGGGGGAACCTTTAGAGGTACCTCTTCCCTTTAGGTATAGTTGCTGCTGTGCGTTGCCGCTGTTATTAAGTCACTATCTATGAGGATTGTTGGGCGCTGTGAAGAGTGGCAAGCTGGTGCTATCGCAGCAAATTAGCTAGTTTACAACAGGCAGTCACTAGATTCCTAGAGCGCTTCGACCGTCAGCCAAATCCCGCTTACTGGGCATGGCTGCTATGAGATGGAGGCTAGAACTGAGTAGTAACAGAATTGAACCTAAGCAGGGCTGTCTTGGAAGGCCTTGCAGGTCTATCTGCAGGAATCGTCTCTTTCGAGAGGTACACGTCCAATTAGACTACAGCTAGATTGGACAAGTCGCCGTCAACCTTCACCGCGCTAAACCACGGATGGAGCAAATTTTCAGCAGGAGAAGGTCGCTTCGCTGGATTGTACTGCAAAATCCATCTGATTAGTGCTTTCACTTGGCGGCCTTCCTCCTCATCAATATCAGGTTCTGCCTGATCGAACAGTTCTTCCATGGACGTCTGCTGCAGCATCAATGGTTCCCCACCCTCCACGACACCCCCAAGCTGACAATTAAAAAGCCGCCTTTCCGGCGTAAAGTATAGCGAAGATGTCTCCCAGTTCTTGTAGAGCCCTTCGGGAAGTGCGCCGAGCCGGGCAGTCAGGGAGAGGAGATGGTTGTCATCCTCGTACTTAGATGCTGGTATGCAGAACAGAGGCTGTCCGGTGATAAGCCCAAACACAAGGCAACCGAAACTCCAGACATCGAGAGATTTATGAACTTCGCGGGCGAGGATCAGTTCGGGCGCTCGAAGCCCGAGGGGAATGATGGGCTTTAGCGGTGGTTCGGTAAAAAAGTACGCTGGACCGTTTAGCAGGAGTATAAGCATTGTTGTCTACAACAAGTGGCTGCATGGGAAGTACTTACCGCCACCCATATCGGACAACTTGATTTTGAAGCCTTCAGCGTAGCAGGAAGGAAATTCCAGCGGCTGTGCAATGCACAGATATCGTGGCGCCCACTTATCCTGTTTACCATCTAGCCTATGTACTGGGGGCGAGATTGATTCTTCTTGCTCATCTTCCTTCTGTCGGAGTGCGTCCTCCGGTTTCGAGTCGAGGTCACGAAGAGCGAAGAGCATGTTTCCCGGCTGGAAGTCCCCATGGGCAATACCATTATCATGAAGAAACGCTAAAGCCTGCAAGGACTGCTTTAGAATGCTCTTTGACATCTTAGGTGGATAGCGAACCTCCATTTTCCACCGGCGAGGTTTGAACCGGGGTAGCTCCTCGACCATGGTATTTACGCTTGGTCCCATCGGCTCGAATACCAGGCACTTATGGGTTCCATTGGGGCCGCGGTGTTCGAACTCGTCAAGCAGTTGTGTGATATAACGTTGCCCCTCTAATGGAGCAATGCTGGTGATATGGCGCAAGATTCGCACCTCGCTTGACTGTCGGGAGACCTCGGCGACAAGAATCTTCAGCGCGACATATCTTCTGTTCCTACAAGGAGATAAGCAAACGCACTTCATGGCTCGGCAAGCAGATGTGCATATAGGACTAACTCTAAGTCACAGGCCAGCCAAACTGTCGAGTAAGAGCCCTCACCAAGCTTGCGGATAACCTTGTACTGGCCATGGTTGAAAGTGCCGCCCAGCAAAACTGGGTGGTAACCACCTGGTCAGTAATCCTCTATCCACTCACATGGCGAGCTTATGGACTGAAATCTCCGCTCGTTATCATTTATAGCCCTTGATGGCGGGGTAGGAGGAGGGGAAGCGCCGATGGTGGACATCGAAATGTAGGCATTTGATGGCGGACTACCAATCCTGGGGAGAAGCTGGATGAAAGATCGCATATAGCGCGCTGTGGAACTGAGCGTGTTCATCTTTCAGTCTACAGGAAGTGGCGCCGTCGTTAGGTGGCGCCGTTATAGCCGAGGATGTGTTATCCTTTGATACATACAGTACTTGTCCTGATTAGTCCACTTCGAGGCCGCGATAGTTGTAACACGTAGTGCAAAACAACGGCATAGTAGAAGTCAACTAATCGTGCCACGCCCCTTTTTTCTGCCTCGCGATTTGCGCTCACCATTAAAGATAGTGCTTATTAGCAAGGCGGACAGATTAGTAAGTTAGTTACTTATGCTTATAGCCACTAAAATAGTATATATATAGCGTTTTCCTTTAGAATTAGAACCTTTTAGTAGTTTATAACAATAAGGAGTCTTATTATATATAGAAAGACTTATTAATTCTATGTATTTTATTAAGTAACTAACTAACTAATCTATCTGCCTTGCTAATGAGCACTATCTTTAATAGTGACCGCAAACCGCGAGGCAGAAAAGTGGGGCGTGGCACGGTTAGTCACTTCTTACTCCGTACTCTAGGGAGCCGGTCAGACCTAGTGTTCCACATCCGAGGCACGCCTACTTCAAGGCCATTAGATGTCAACGCGGAGAAACCCACGCACGGCATGTACAGAGACGAAAGGGGCCTAGAATAGAAATCGAGCTAATCATCGAGCTGACCTTCGTACCAATTCGGTGACAGCTGCCTGGGAGTCTACATCTCAACCTGATGACCAAACTGTGGATCCTGATGTGGAGACTTTTTAACCAATTAGATAAGGGATTTTAGCTTCTCCACATTAGGCGTGGGCTGCTTGCTTCCTGTAATAACAATTACCTCCTATGCCTCCACCCATCCTCACCTCCGCATTTTTCTTGGGCTAGGGCAGCCAGGAACGGAACCATTGTGTCTGGTAACAATTTACAAAGCTACTCAGTCAAGTAATCAACCAAGCTCGCGCAATCAGGAAGGATGCAGACGCAAGCGGCGGCTAAGCCCACCATACTGGACATACTCGACTTGTTGCCCGCTCTAGCATCCATCGCTGCTGTTGGCATACTCTCGGCTCTAACCGGCTATTTCAGGAGCCAGAAAGATCCTCCCAGCCTTCATCTTCACATCGCCTATGCAATTCTCCGAAAGTTTGTCAATCGTCTGTCGCCCGTACAGCTGCAGTGAGTCAATTCAACCAGTCATGAGCAAGATCGTGCGACTACCAATCAGTATCATCTGCTAATTCAATGCAGACTGATCTCGCCTTTGACAAATGTTATGTACAACCAGTATGCGCGGTCAGCCAAAATTACGCCTGAGACGGTGGACCTCGGTAACGGCGCGCAAGGGCACTGGCTAGGCAATAAGGATGCGAAAAATGTGCTGATATGGTATCACGGTGCGTGACTTTTCTTCTTCTTTCCCGCCCCTAGATTAGCCCGTTCCCGGGAGAAGGATAAGACTGATAGAAGCGCAGGTGGTGGCTTTTGTTTGCCCGCAAAACGCGGCTACTTCGTCTTTCTCGACGGCTTGATCGCTTCTTCCACCGAGTCAGGCAAGGACCTGGCTGTGTTTGTGCTGAGCTACACCCTCGCACCGGGAGCAGTATATCCTACTCAACTTTCCCAGGCTGTAGAGGCGCTGCGATATATCCTAAAGCAGACTGGTCGGGCTCCTTCTCAGGTCCTGCTTGGCGGTGATTCGGCTGGCGGGAATCTTGTCATGGGAGTTCTCTCCCACGTAGCTCACACGCATCCTTCTATCCCGGAGCTGAAGTTGAGCGAGCCTCTCGCCGGAGCAGTCTTAATCGCTCCATGGACACTCATAGGAGAAGATCATAGTGACCGTGAGATATACTCGGGAGGCGATATAATCACTCCTGACGTTGATAAATCCTGGTCTGGCGCTTTTCTTGGCGGAGCTGAAAAAGACTACTTCACAAGTGCTTCCACCGCGCCGCAAAGCTGGTTTGAGGCTTTCCAGGTCAAACATATTTTGATCTGTGGAGGAGGCAGTGAGATCTTGTTGCCCGTTATTGTGGATTTGGCAGAAAAGCTTCAGGTAAACAATGACACCCCGGCCTTCTTCCTCTTCCTCCTCCCTCCTTGCTTGTTCTCTCTTACCTTATATATACTTGCCCAGGAACTGACATAAAGTCTCGTCTTTTCGCTTAGGCTGCTCTTCCAAACGTCGAACTATTCATAGCGCCTCGGGAAGGTCATGTCGCCCCAGTGTACAACTTGTATGTCTGGGACAAGACAGAGACCCAACAGGGTAAAAAGGTAAAGGCATGGCTGAGGGACACCTTGTAGATAGATTATTCAGGGTGTCGCTTCGCGCGCCTCGCATCGAAATCGAAATATTTCCAGACCCAACACCATCTTCAAATGACGTGTCGAGTATTTTTGCCAGCAGTACGACTGGTCGTAACAGCGCCAGAGAGTCCGTATCGGGAGTTGACGCCGTTGAACACGCTAGGGTAACTACCAAGGGACCCTCGTGTCCCCTACTGCAGCAGTACAATGGCGGACAGTGCGCACCAGAAGATTGAGACTCTTGGGGATTGGACGATGCTGGTAATAGATTGATCTCGGAGGCTTTACAGAACTTGTTCTCAACCCTTGGCACATGGGAACCTCGTAGCAGCTTGGTTCTTGACATGAGCGTTTACTCGCCAAGTGATACACAGTGCTGGTTCAATCAAGTGCCTCAGCTTCCACCCAGATACCTACCTAGGTATCTAGGTACCTCGGCGAGTGTCGGTCGCTACAGCGCAGCGGGCATGAGCAAGGGATCCCGATTGATGACCCAGCTCGCGGCTGGGTTGCGGGGTGGCGAAGAATTGCTCCTGACTGCGATGCTTTCGGCAAGATGTTCGACGAGATCATGGGCGAGGGGCCATTTGAGGACGAGGAATCGGAGATGCAGTGGTGGCAGACACTCAGTGCCCCCTCGTCCCCACGATTGCGGTTGTGCTCTTTCGTCAGCAAACCCGCCGACATTGGAAGCCAGTCGCCCTCACGAACATGCTCACGCGCTTCCCTGATATGAAGGACCTTGCCACGAGACTTTGCAGAGAGTGGAGTGGCATGGATCGATATACTGATAGACGTATGTATGTGGCTGACAATCTGGCTGCAACTGCTAAAACCAACCCGATCTTGACATAGACAACCAAACACTAATCGAGATGCTTCCCAAGGCAAACTATCGAAGCTAACAATTTTTCCAAACTTCAACCAGTTATACCCAGGAATATAGTTTGAGTCCACCCACCATCAGGATGCCGACCCCTATCGTAAGCCACAGACTTGCGAGAGCTAGTCTACAACTCGCGGCACTGTCAGCCTCTTTTATGATTAAAGCTAGCTGCTTCTTCGACGTGAGTCAAAGGTTCATGTAGGTGGGAAAAGCTCACGTGTCTGGCGTTGACATCGAATGTACTGACCGATGATGCGGACGTTGCGGAGATCAACGACATGCTATGTGCGAGATGCTGTAGCTCCTGTACTAAAGATGCCAAAGCTTGAGACGCTGGAACTGTGGAACGGAAGAGTGGACATGACAATGTTGTTCCGCTACCAGGAAGCCAGGGACGGGCAATGAGCTATCATCACGGTACCTGGGGTCTGTGGTTACGCAAGCTTGGGATGCGGTCGCACTACGACATTGCCACGGCAGGATTGTTGCTTAGAGCTCCTCGATCGACCCAGGTTTTATTCGATGTCACGGCGATGCGATATGCCAGCTAAAACTCTCGACGGAAGTAATCAGACCTGTCTCGCTACGACAGATCCTCAATGAGCATGAACTTCGGACCGGGCTGACGAATGAAACGAGGTCATGAACAAGGTCCAATTCTCCAAGAATCACAACCAAGACTCACGTCGCAATAATAAACAATATTACCGTAGACCTCTAGCGCCCGATAAGTCTTGCTGCTGTGTACAGTACGCAGAAGGATCCGTTGTTTTTGTAACAGTGTTTATATCGAGCACGTTTCGAAGAAACAGAGATTCCAATTCTAGATGAAAATTGCAATAGATATTGAAATGGTCGGTAGCTACCCTTATTAATGTTAATGTGTGGGATAGTAGAGGTAATACATGACAATACAACGCCTCATCTACCTCGATGATTGTGGGTTCAGGTGTCGTAATGAAAAGGTACAATTAAGAGGTTATTCGAGAAGGGTGGGCTTGCTTGATCAGTGTGAAGGCGTAGAACCGTTATTACAAGCCAGTTCGATGCCCATGGTTTATTAGTCGGAAGAGGAACTGGTGCATGATGCAGTCTTGGTCAAAAAAGACTTTGGGTTGTTGACCTATATACAACGATAATCTGCCGATCCCAGCCGAGTTCCAATGCCATCGACCCGGTAGCAGACTTTGTCACCGCCATTGTTGATAATGTGCAATTCTCAGACTCCAGAGCGCCTCTATCGTTTTTACCCAACTACCCTTTTTGAAGTATAACCCAAAAAAGATGCTATCGAAGCACAGCCACCCAGAAAGAATACATGAGACCAACACAAAGAAAGGGAAATAGAGGCCAGATCGAAGTCCTACGAGGGGTCATAATTCCAGAGTCGTTTACGCTCTGAGGCCCACCAGAGCCCGACTTTCTCTGCCTCGAGCAGCCATTCAGCAGCTTCGCTGTTAAATCTATGTGTCACCGTAGAAGCCAGACTACTAATCGACCACTCCAGCACGCGGTGTAGCTCCATGGGGTCACTGCCGAGGTCAGAGAAGATGTATTCTGTCCGTTTGTCCAATGGAAGAACCAGCCTCCATGGAGTGTCAGAAGACGTGATGCTGAGCATGCGGCCCCCCGGATTGACAAGGCTGTAGTTCCATGCCCGTCGTCCCTTGTGCGTAGTTTTGAAGGGACGGATAAGTGATTGGCCTTCGTAATCATACACGAGATCCGCTGCAGCCGCCGTATCCTTTTCGTTCAGGGAGTCCGTGTTTACAAGAAGATCAAGGACGGTAGGCAAGATGCTAATAGACGTGGCGTTCACCCGATGCTGGACACGTGGAAGCTGGGGGTGTCGAAAGGTAATCGGCACACGGTGGTTGCTAATATGTGGGTTGTCGTAGGTGCCGGTTTTGCTGAAATCTTCCTTGAAAGCTTGACCATGATCTCCAACGAAAATAACAAGAGTTTCATTGGAAATGCCTTGATCGTCAAATATCCGCATGAGTTCGCCAATCCACGCGTCATTGAATCGTACCGTATTGAGGTAGCGGTTAAGATCTTCGTGTGTGTTCATTAGTCCATGCGCCGAGCCCATGTACTCGCTTGAGTTGAACCATTTTGGGGTTGCCCAGGGGTGATGTGTTGTGCTAGTGAAATGAGACAAGAACATGCGTTGTTTGTTCGATATGACATTCGTAATGTAATCCGTGATGTAGGTCTTAAGCGCTGTTTCGGGAAACCCGAAGTAGTTGATTTCTTCCAAGTCGGGATCATTGTGGGCATCTTGCTTGATGCGATCCTTGTTGACGATGTGTTTGAAGCCGATTTTGTTATCGAACTTGTTCTGTCGATCAAAGCCATCCGTGACAGCTTGGAAGAACGCTGGATACCATTGTTGCTCATGAAAGTCATCCGTTGACTCATTCGTCTTCATTCTGTTGAAAAGCTCCAGAATTTCAGGCAGGCAGGGCTGGTAGCTTTCTGTTTCTGCTTCCTCAAACATATCTACTGGGATTGGCCACGTGCCACAATGGGCTGTGGCCAGACTCTTTGTTGAAACACTGCTTGTCGTGAGGGCACCGTTGATGTTAATTCCACCGAATCCTTCCTTGGTCTTGTCATTCCATTCGAGTTGCCGCGGGCTGAAGGTCGTGCCGTTTTGACTCATCCATTTGCCGTCTAGACCAGTAATGCGTTCGGTGTTGGGTGAGATATGTGAAAGCAATTCGTTGATGTCATCGTAATCAAGCTCATCGTGAGATTTCATGATCAGATCGTGGAACTCCGAGCCCTGACGCAGGGGGAAGAGCTCCTCGCGCATGCTTTCCATCAGGATCAGGGCGATGTGCTTGATTTTCACAGAGTGATCTCCAAAGACTTTTTGCAGCGGCTCCAAAACCGCATTGTCCAGATTAGTGATCTTCATTGGATCATTAGCAGGATTGTAGTATGGTTCCGCAATTAATGGATCAGGGCAGCCAGAGCCGTGTGCACCTGTGCCATTCTGCACGAGTGCCTGCTCGTCGCTTTTATTTGCATCTCTAACCCAGCGAGAAAAGCCATTGGGGACTTCGGTTGGCAACCAATCCGGCACTCGGTCTCTATACTCCTCAACAATGTGATTGGCAGTACCAGGCGCCCAGCCCTTGAAATTTCCCCGGGGATTTTCCCATTTCACTTTGTCAATGAGTTGTGGTAAAGGCCACGAGCTCGACGAGCATTCCACAATCCTCGGGGCAAAAATAGAAAGCAGGGATAGAGGCAGCGTAGTGAACATGCGGTGATACGGTCGATCAGGATCGAATATTGTAGCAATGGAGAGCAAGCCGAGCACGACTAGTAGAATGAAGCCTAGTGGAACAAAACGGTGACATGTCATAAAGCGCCTGGCATCTTTTTCCGTGCTTCCTTGGTCCGTAATTGAGTTATCAAGATCGTCGGAATCGGAATCGGAATCGGAATCGGAGTCGCAATCAGCGTCCGAGTCGTAATGGTGTTCCCGAGTTGGCAATAGGGACGATTCGGTCTCAACCTTGTTAAAACTCTTGATGCCAACCTTGGTCGCAGTCCATCGAGCCGCTAGTAACAACGTCAGCAGGCCACGGGTATCTAGGAATACGATTGAGAAGTTTCCCACATTGACGTACCTGACCGTAAGTGAGCCTCGCCAGCAGCAAAGGCACCGCTAACCAGATTGTATAGTTGGAGCTTTACGATCCAGGAGATAACGATAATGGTGCATGCGAAAGACAGAGGCGCCACACCTTCACTGAGCAAGACTTTTCGTCCCTCTTCGCTGAGAGCGAACTTGGTCGCATCTCCCCAGTCAATCTCGCCTCCCGTTTGGTAGAAGAATCCAAGCTGTGAAGAGGCGGCTCCAAGCGTAAGAAGACTACAGAAGCAAGAAAAGGCACAAGTCAGCCTGCTCCGAATAAAAACGTATGGTGTCAATCAGCGCAGTGAGAGCGAGACTGGCGCCAGTGTTTTACCTGCCACGGCTCTTCTACAGGGAAGGGATACTTTGTTGGGCTTGAGGTTGCCATGTCGACTTACCAAATTATGCAGCTCAGGATGAACCCAAGAAAAGCAATGACGCCATTTTTCCGCCGTACTAAAGCCCAAACAATGCTGATCAAGATGATGTCTGTAACTAGAAAAGCCGGCAGGCAAAGGATGAAGATTGCGATTGGGAAGGCATGTGCGTTGAGAACTAGGTGTAACGTCTTTGTCGCAGTGACGCATATGAAGAAGACGGCAAACAAGAACGAAACCAAAGGCGTATACATTACGGGCCAGCGTTGGTCCTCATCGAAATAGGAGTTAGCGGCGTGAGATCTCTGGCGAGAGGGCCGGGTTTGGGCGTTGTGCTGTGCTCGTGGTACACTCGAGCGAGGTTGGTTGAATCAAAGCACAGGCAGTCAATCGAGTGCTGTTGTCGAGTTGATGGAAGGGGCGGTTACGGAAGCACGGAGGAGAGAGAAAGAGAGAGAGAGAGAGAGAGAGAGAGAGAGAGAGAGAGAGAGAGCAAGGAAATGCACGTGGACAGACAGACAGCTGTGTGTGAAGCGTAATTGGAATGTTGAGAGATATTGAAAATGAGCCCACGCCTGCTCCGGGACGGCTGACGGGGCTGGCGGCGCAAAAATGCCATTCATACTTTACGCAAATGACAACATTGAAGAGCTCTATTGAAGGGACAATGCAGCGGAACTTTACGCACGTCCCAAACTAGGCTGGAATGGGAAAGGGGGGCACACTGTCAAGACTGTGCATGCGAGTCTGCATAATAAACGAGCTGGTCTAAACCAGGGGGACGCCAGCAAGCCACCCAAGGCCACCCACTCACTGCCTGACACCCCCTGCCACCCCCTGCCACCCCCTGAACCCCCCTGAACACCCCCTGAACACCCCCTGCCCCTGCCACCTTACGGCTCCAGGCGGATCCACAGCTCCCTGGTGCATCTGACCGACCGGACGGCAAAAGACGGCAAGCTGAGGAGATCGAGGCATCCCAAACCATCATCATTTGCAAGAGACTTTTTGCCTTGGCCGCCAAGTACGACTTCTTGTGCTATTCCTTGCCTCTATCCCGGGTCTGGATTGACACGTTTCGTGTTGCTGGGGTGAAGCTTCGAGACCCCCCAGCAAGTTTACGCTTTACGAAGAATGTGGCCCAGGCGCTATACTACCTTGTACAGTATGTATGTACATTACTCGCTTCGAAATAGGAGTTATAGCGTTGGAATCGAAGCCTTGATTGGTGGCCGTGCTTCGTAGTGACAGCAAAGCATGAGACATTACCATCTGGCGGAAAGTCCCTCCTGCCTTCGGGTATGTATTGGAGCTAATAGTAAATAAGTCAACAGGATGGGCGAGGGACGAGAAAAGCCCGACTGGTGAAACATGATACGTAAACACGCAGCAAAGGATTTTTGAACACGCAGCAACAACTAGGCCTAAAGCGGAAGAAGTATCTCTCCACCCAATTTCAGCCTAGAGATACTTCTGACAATGCTCTCTTTAGATTTAAGGCGTAGTACAATCGCAAGCCTTACAGCTTAATATAGTAATTAGAAGTATAGGATGTATTTTTTATACAAATTAGTATTAAAAAGTACATCCTCTATTTTCAGTAGACTTAGATAAGTACCTCTATATATAAATTAGTATAGAAGAGTACATCCTTCACCTTAGACCTATAGAGGTATTTTTACATACAAATTAGTATAGAAGAGTACATCTTATTTCTTCTAGTAACCCTACCTACCTAGGTAGGTACCTTAGGTACCTAAGGTAGATAGATAGTGCAGTGCATTTTGCAGGCTAAGATGTAGGAAATGTGAAATGTACTGTTACATACAAACTTATCTGTGGGGGTACTTCTTCCGCTTTAGGCCTAGTTGCTGTCAAAAATCGCGTTGCTGCGTGCTTACGTACTCGTGAAACATGTCGCCGATCCATCTTGTATTCTGTCACCCAGGCGAGGGGTCCTGCCCACTACGATATATATACTGTAATATACCTATATATAGCGGGACCCTGTATATACTTGCCCCTTGGTCGTCATCGTCGCAGAGATACTAGACGAGGGCCATAGACATAACAGTTAGTACCACTAATGACCCGAGAGTAGCTCCATTTCTCTTTTGCTTCCCATTGGTTATTTAAAATGTAAAAATTCCCTGAAAGAAGAACATTATCTACGAAGTACTCCGTACATAACACGACAAAAGGGCAAGCAGGTGTATGCACTAGTGCTGACGGGTTGTTGGAAGCAGTAGCAGCAAGCGCACTGATCACTGATTGGTTGAAGTGGGGCGGATAGCTAGTTAATCCGGAAACCCGACTGAGGTCTACACTACGATAGCCCCCCATATCAGGCTGCCTTTTCCTTCTTCTTGGATAGCTTCAATTGATCAACTAAGAACGTTTATTGTTAAATCTTTGTGCACTAGTGCTTATACCGTTCCCTTGGTCCTCCCAACAAATTCTGCATTTGCTTAGAAAAGCGGCCGCATCCCACTAGCTAAGCAAGGAAACTGTATTGTGAATGGGATGTAAATTTCCCGCTCACTGGAGCGCAACTCGCACCGGAATTCACCGAACAAGTACTATCAGTCTCTGATCTGATTGACGGACTGAAAGACCGACTCACGGAATACCGCTGATTGACATGCAAGGATAAATGGCTTGGGGAGAATAGAGCTCAGAAAAGACACAAAAGAAGTTGATTTTCTAGTGAGGAAGCGGATAAAGCAGCAGGCTAACACCGCGGCGGACCGGAACCACAAGAAACACAGGACCGTTCCAAGAATGTATAGTGCTTGACTAACCAAGTACTTTTCGATATATCGCTATTATTGGCCCGCGTTGCAGCAGTCAGATGGCGAGAACCTTCAGGACCGCGTTCTTCAAGACTAAACTCCTACCCGGTAGTTGTCTTGGCCGACATGAAACAAGCAAGCTGGTGTGTGCATCGAGCGGCGGAAAATTTTCCCCTCCCCCGTTCCTGTATGGAATGCTAGTGAGCCAACAAGTATGATACAAATTGTATTCGTCAACAAGCACTGGAGGTAAGAACGGCAGAATCTGTGGAGTGGCGCACATCGTGTGTTTGGAAGTCACCACATTCACACGCATAACAGCAGACAAGACCAAGCAGCCACAGCGGATTGAATGACGACCAACTCTCCCGTTTGCAAAGAAGAATATATGTTTTAATTAAAACCACTAAGACTTATAATTCTGGCTTCTAGTGTTTCATGACTTCTCGACTCAGAAACGTTTTTGTCTCTGCTGAGCCACGCTCCTCGTTGTGAAGCAAATAGGCTCGTGACCCCTCAAGCAATCCTCCAGGCTACTCATACACCGACGACCGTCGCAGTTCCGCTGCATGATCATGTGCAGAAATTAATGCTCGGCAAGACATTTCTCAGCCGCCTCTTGAGCGAGATTCCCGATGTCAAGCTCGGTGCCATCTGGCTCGACATATTCTGTGCATTCACCCCCTCGCTCCAGTGTGATAACAAACTTGATTCTGCCATCACCCTCAGTGTTGTACTTGTACTCGTACATTGTACTCCTGCTGTTATCACCCGAGTTGCCGCCCTGGCCTGGAGCCTGCTCTATAGAAGCCTCACCTTCGCCCTTGCAATTTGGATTTCCACCGCCCAGAAGGCCGGAGACGATGCAAGCGACACCGTCAAAGACGTCGCTTAACAAGTTTGGGCCCTTGCCTAGAATTCCCTTCTGTCCGTTCTTGCCAAGATGATTGTCTTCAGAGCCGAAAAGGCTCGCTTCCGCTTGCTAGTCCTGCTCTGCTCTGAGTTGCAGCTGTATAAATAGTGGTTAGCATATAGTTTGCTCGCAATAACATCCTTCCTGTGGCGATGAGAAGGTTTTGAGGTTTCCATTATCTTACAGGACTAGCTGACGCGACAGCGGCAAAGCCGGTGAGGGCAGTGGTGAAGATGACAGACTTCATCGTCTAGATTGTGAGCTGTGAGCTGTGAAGTGTTCGAAGGAGGAAGAAGAGCTGGTATTTGTTTGCTTATGCAGAAAGTGGTCTGATTTGGAGCTATAGGAAGGATCCTGGGTCCTTTTTGTCAGTTCAAGTTCACATAGAGTTGACTTACGTATTTGATTAGGGAACGTAAAGTTTCCCTGGCCCTGGAAGAACATTAATTTACGTTTTGCAATCGCGAATTCCCGAGTCAACGACAACATGCCAATGCCTTGGCTATGGTGTGAAACATAGCATCCCGAAGATGTGGGCGCTAAACCAGCTGCCCGGTAGCCGGCCTGATGCACTGGAACGCGGCTTGAGCTTTCGGGCATGACATTCCAACCAATGTCCCCGAGCGGCAAGTCTAAAATTGCCCGGGACTCAGCGACTGCCTCTAAGGTGACTCGATGTCGCAATGTGAATAGTTGAGAGGGCGCTCGTGTGTTGTTGGGATATCTTTGACGCGAGGCATGATATTTTTGAAGGCATGATTCTTAATGCTGGGTGGCTCGCGTGTAGAAACCCGACGAATCCCTTTCCTCGGAAGCCCGGACATCATGTAATACATGCGCCGAATTGATTGACATGACTTGAAAGTTGGTTGCATACGTAACATACAAGAAGCGAGTTAAAGAGTCGAGCAAACCTCAATTGCAGAGCGAGTGCTTCACCCGCCGAGCGCCTGGATCTCCCGAGTATCACTTGGACGGTCGCAGATATGGTATATATGTGTATATACATAAATATATACATAAATATATACCGAGTATTAGCCATATCAATGCTTCACAAAGCTGGGCATCCAGGCTCTTGCGGAAGCCGCGCACTGAAGGGGGCGAGGCATCTAACTTTTGAGACCGGGAAACTTTGGCTACGTCAGAGGCTTCTGCTCATAACACAGCGCATAATTAAGTGGCTAACGCCTCGTACGATCGGCACAATGGCTGGATAATGAGACCTGCTCAGCCTCGTGTCTGGCCGCGTCGGGCCGCGTCGGGCTGGCCGATTTGTTCAACGAATATGTTTATGACGGATCCACGCGGGTGACGACGGTCTTGACGGTTTTTAGTCGCCCTTTTGACTGCCGTAAGACGCCTACCCTAGGCACCTAGGCACGGAACCCGTGCTTATCAGCAAGGCGGACATATCAGCAAGTTAGTCATTTTTACTTACAGCCGCTAAAATAGCACAGATAAAGCGTCTTGCTTTAGTATTAGAACATCTAGTAGTCTATAACGATAAGGAGTCTTATTGTGTGCAGAAGGGTTAATTAATTCTATTAAAAAATTCATTTTTTTTCTATGTCCTTCCCTAATTTGTGCCAGGCACTACATAAGGTAAGACCTAGGAGTGAATACTATATACCTAGTTATACACTAACTAGTAGAGAACTATAAGACACTAAACAAAATACTGTATATGTAAACACTATAATCAAGCCTTTAGAATCTAGGTCCGTGGTTGCGGGGAGGTAGCGCGCCCGCACTAACATGTCCGCCTTGCTAATAAGTACCACCTTTAGCCGTGCCGTGCCCCACTTTTCTGCTTCGCGATTCGCGCTCACTATTAAAGATAGTGCTTATTAGCTAGGTAGACAGATTAATAAATTAGTTACTTAATAAAATACATAGAATTAATTAGTCTTTCTGTATATAATAAGACTTCTTATTGTTATAAGCTACTAGGTAGTTCTAATACTAAAGTAAAACGCTTTATATATGCTATCTTAGCGGCTACAAGCAGAAGGGACGGACTTGCGATCTGCTAACCGTGCCACGCCCCACATTTCTGCCTCGCGATTAGCGCTCACCACCAAAGGTGGTGCTTATCACCAAGTCGGTTAGATCACTAAGTCGGTCACTTAATAGAATGAAGAGAATCAATTAGCCCTTTCGCACACAACGAGACCCCTTATCGTCACAAATTACTAGAGGTTCTAATACTAATGTAAGACGCTTGCTCCGTGCCACTTTAGCGGCTGCAAAAAAGGCCCGTTTTGCGTGCTTACTCTTCTGGCCTAGTAAGCTTCGTATTAGCGGCTGGCCGGCCCTTTTGAGCCTGAATTCCCTCAATCTGGCGGCATAGTTAGGTTCGCGGTACGTTAAATTGCCGCGCAACAGCCGCCTTTTTTGCGCCCAGATTCTGACTTATATAATAAAGGGCCATAAGAATAGAGTCCTTAGTATTAGGATTTATAGCTTTAGACAGTAGTTAGCGCGTAATTTAGTGTTATAAGTGTTAAAGCAGGAAAAGTGACCGACTTGGTGATCTAACCGACTTAGTGATAAGCACTACCTCTGGTGGTGAGCGCTAATCGCGAGGCAGAAAAGCGGGGCGTGGCACGGTTAATAAGTGATAGTGAGCGCAAATCGGTTAGGTAATTTGTGACCTAGGTGGCGTCTTATCGTCTTGGGTACACCCAAGCATGCAGCAGCAACTAAGCCTAGAGTGGATGAATAGTGGGACCTCTTGACCAGCTTGCGGGGAACGGTTCTGATAAAGACCTTCATCAAGGTGCATATTTAGAGGTCTACTACCCCGTCGTGAGGGGTCTTAATGTCTAGCACAAGAGAATACTAAGTGCTTTACTAGTAGCATGTCGGTACAAATACTCGCTGCTGTATGTTTGCGTACTTGCACGCTTGTCTCAGGCAAGTCCCTAACCCCAATCCAGTTAGTCGATGCAGGAAGAATAAAGAACTGGGCATACGAAAACGAAAACCAAGCTAAAAATTCTGAACGGGGAACGACGACAGAAGACGAAGAGCGACCCCGATGCAATGTCACTTCAACGGCCAAATGAGACTTGGAGAAAATTCTGCTGCCTAGCGGCCTCACCTCTCTTGCAGCTTGCAGGCCGATGTAGCTGCAACGCGGTATCCACAGGATTATATTACCAACCAATGTAGCTGCAGCGCGGTATCCACACCAATATAGCTGCAACGCGGTATCCGCAGGATTATATACCGACCAATATAGCTGCGACGCGGTATCCACAGGATTATATACCAACCAATAGAAGTTCTCTCTGTAAGGTATTCCCTCCACAGTACGGAGTACGGAGTACGATCTGAAGTACAAGGCGGTACATCGCGAGTCTTATCTATAGCGACACTGCTTAGCCTCCTACTAGCGATCAAAGGCATTGCTAGCAAAACCCTGACAGCCTTGCATCTAATTGAGCGGCTACAAGGATTACAGTGTATCGCAATAGTCAATTTAACGTCTCGCTAGAATTATTGCCGCCACTCTATTATCGCTGGTACTACGGAGTTATAACAGTGTTGAGGTAGCGAGCTGGTCACTTCCGGGAATTGTGCCTAATCAGTAGCAGCTGGCGGTGCTGCTACTTCTTACCAGGAACAAAAAATCTATGGAGTGTTAAGTAACGGATGATAATATATTTTGCCTTTTTTAATGAGCATCAACTGATAGTCGATAAACAGTGCATCTCGTGACCGGCTAGCCCCCACGCACTGTGCAGAGAGATGGCCGGGACTCACGGTCTTGCCGCACCAAGGACCAAGGGATTCAGTTCCCTCCCGTGAGCCGTCTCGAAACATAATTGGCCAGCCCCTATTGTAGTACCCTAGCTTGCTTTGTTCGCGCAGCTGAGATGACGCATGCAGCACCATGCGCGGAGTGGCGCCATTCGCAATAGCATTCAGCGCCTTTCGAGTTTGCTCTTATAAATGCCGACCTTGCTCATGGCTGCCGATTTCCTCGCCCTCTGCACTCCTCATGCTGCCGCCAACAAGGCTTTCCGTCGTGCGCAGAGTGTAAAGGCCGGACTTGTACAGCATAAGACAAGAAGAAGACAAGACCATCATGGCTCCGGTAGGAGACGAGAAAGTCACCGCGTCGATGACCGGGTGAGTTCTGCCACTCAGCAGCCGCGATCCAAACCAAAACCATTCGTACCGCTGTGTGCCGGCCATCTGACTCCATGCATACAACCAGAAAAAGCCTCGATATCGCGGAACATGAAAGTGGCAGCCATGCGGCGCGCAAAGAGATGCACCGGCGCAAGGTGAGCCTGGTCGAGAATGTCGAAGGCGAGATTGAGAATCCTCTCCGGGGCCTGTCTCGCCAGGAGCTTCTCGATCGGGTGTCTAGGTTTCAGCAGGAGAAAGGACTGTCGCCGGACATGCTCCCGCTCCTGACAAAGGGAGCCCTGGTGGCTCAGAATCCTGCTGGCTTTGAGATGCTGGACGATCTGGACGAGGCCGACAAGAACGCGCTTCGCCAAGAGGTCACTCATCGATGGCGACATCCCTGGCCGTTGTACTACACCATCATTCTCAACTCCATCGCTGCAGCTATTCAAGGATGGGACCAGGTAAATCAAGCAGTCTCGAATAGTCCAATTATGATCCGACATGTACTGACGTCCCCTGCCACAGACAGGTTCCAACGGTGCCAACCTCTCCTTCCCTGTCGCACTCGGCATTCCTGATGCCGCAGGGTCGAGCTGCGGACCGGTCGCCAACGAAGGCCAGTGCGCCAAGAACAGCTGGATCATAGGTCTGGTCAATTCCATGCCTTACATCACCATCTGTCTGTTGTAAGCCTTCACAATCGTCTCGACCGCTCCATTGTAACCCATCACCATTTTATTAATTCCCTTCGTTGCAGTGCGGGATGGATCTCAGACCCTCTCAACAACTGGCTTGGGCGGCGCGGCGTCATCTTCATTGGCGCCATCTTCTCCCTCCTAGCGCCCTTCGGCATGGCCCTCTCTCAAACCTGGGGTCAACTCGCAGCCTGCAGAATGCTTCTCGGCATTGGCATGGGCCTGAAAGAAGTCACCGTCCCAGTCTATTCTGCCGAGAACGCTCCAGCCATTATCCGCGGTGGACTGGTCATGTCCTGGCAAATGTGGACAGCATTCGGTACCAACTACTCCTGCTCTCCCTCGTCTATGAGAGTGGTGGAACGGCAATGTCGCTGACCATTCGACTAGGCATCTTCCTGGGAACGTGTGCCAATCTCGTCGTCGGCAAGGCAGGAGACATTGCGTGGCGCCTACAGTTCGGCTCGGCATTTCTTCCAGCTGTTCCCCTCGTAATTGGTGTATTCTTCTGCCCGGAGAGCCCTCGATGGTACCTAAAGAAGAAGAAGTACGTGGAAGCTTGGCGCTCGCTTCTCAAGTTGAGAAATACTCCATTGCAGGCAGCACGTGATCTGTTCTATATCAATTGTCTCCTCGAGCAAGAGGATGTCCTGGTCCAGGAATCAGGCTTCAAGGTAGACGGAAGTTTATTCACCCGGTTCATCGAACTATTTACCATTCCACGGCTTCGCCGCGCGACATGGGCATCAGGTATCGTCATGATTGCACAACAGATGTGCGGAAGTGAGTACTGTCATACCAGGCAATTTCCCGCTCCAGCTCAGCTGACGTGATGCAGTCAATATCATTGCCTTCTATAGCAGCACCATCTTCAAGCAGACCGACATCGATGACTACACCGCACTGTGGGCAAGTTTTGGTTTCGGCCTGATCAATTTCATCTTTGCTTGGCCCGCCATATGGACAATCGATACGTTCGGCAGACGCGCGTTGCTTCTCTTCACATTTCCGAATATGTTCTGGACCCTTCTAGGTACTCCCATTCCTCGCACACGCACATGTGCAGCCGGAACATCTATAGCTAACGCCGTGAAGCTGCTGGACTTTGTTTTTTGATTGACGACGGCGTGGAGCACAGCACCGCTCGAATCGCCGCAGTAGCCACCTTTGTGTACCTCTTCGCAGCCTTCTACTCTCCAGGTGAGCGTGGTATCCATCAAGTCTCTACTTACACCAGGGCCTGGCTAACATACAACTGGAATAGGCGAGGGCCCGGTACCGTTCATGTACTCCGCAGAAGTCTTCCCCCTCTCCCACCGAGAAGTCGGCATGTCCTGGGCCGTCGCAACAAACAACTTCTGGGCCTCCATTCTGTCCCTCACCTTCCCACGTATGCTCATCACCATGACCTCGACGGGTGCATTCGGGTTCTATGCCGGATTGAACCTCATTGCGCTGGTGCTTATATTCTTATTCGTCCCTGAGACGAAGCAGAAGACACTCGAGGAACTAGACTATATCTTTGCTGTACCCGATCGAACTCACGCAAAGTATCAGATCAAGACAGTGCTGCCGTGGTGGTTTCGAAGATGGTTCCTTGGTCGACGTACTGAGAAATGCCCTCCCTTGTACCACGATCAGACCTCGGATACTATGAAAGAATGACTCAAATGAAGTCGCAATGTAGATCCGGGGACTGAACTTGTCTGATGAGTTTGAGTCTCTTGTCGCTTGATCGGTTGGTCCAATCAAAGCCAGATGGAGTTGTCGTTCAAGCTGGAATGTCTTGCAGGTTTTAGTATAGGTTTGACACTGTCGATTTTGCAGCTCATCTTGCACGGCGTGCATCATGCAGCCATTGCCGCGCCTAGTAATCAAAAATGCCCAACAGCCAGTACACACTTTTTGTGATTGTAAGAAAAACAGGGACTCTATTTCGCCAACAAGCGCTAAAGAGAATATAATGTACATTCTATTCGCCAAGAGATTTTCTCTCGCCACACAATTTATTAAGTCGACCTGCAAGCAAAAGGGCCGTGGGCACTACCGTCATTCGTTTCCTTGATCTAATCAAGATGGTTAGCCCACAAGTCAAATGAGCGGTATATTCCACTGGAACTTACTATATCAGCAATAGTGGAGTATGTTCCTGCCACAAGCGTAACAGCACCAACAATAAAGGCAAGAATACTCCCAATGCTGATTGGCAGGTTCTCCTTAGAGTACCAACTTCCTCTGCACAACAGTTTAAACCACATTATGGCGGGGATCCAGAACGAGAACCCAGACACGAACAGTGCAGACGCAAGCGATAAAAGATCGGAGAAGATGGGAATAGCCTCCGCGATAATCCAAGCCACGAGGGTGAATGCAATGACCAAGCCAACCCACGTAGCCCAGCCCATAGGCGTCTTGATGTAGCGCAAGACGGAATCCTTGAACATACGACCATGAAGATATCGGAGCGCAACGGTTGAGTTGATGGAACCAGAAATAAATATAACAGGCAAGGCAACACCGAATGCGACCTTGGAAATCGTTGGACCAGCGGACAGCAAAGCTGGGGACTTGACAGTTGAACCAATAAATGCGTAGCACAAAGCGCCTGTGAGCGTGTAGATAGAGATTTGGATAAAACCTGAAGCCCAGATGGATTTCATATAGTCGTTCGGCGTGTGCATTTCGTCCATAAAAGAGAATTGACCGATTGCAAAGCTAAATGCGAAGATGATGTTACTCACGGCAACAAATGCTTGGGAAAAGGTCACGTCGTCTTTTGGCCAGGCAGACCAGTCAACACCATGGATGCCTGTCGAGCTACCAGACGCCTGGAGGCCTGCGGCAATAATGGTGATGCCGACAGCGGCCACGATTGAGCCAAAATCGATATAACCAAGGATGGCCACCTCGGTAAAGGACGGAGGAATAGCCAAAATCAGGAGGATAATGGCAGACACGGCGGAAAAGACAATCGAGCAGACGTGGCCGCTGTTAAGGGTGCTGAGGGCGATGCTGCCGGTGAGTGCGTGCGAACCGACGACCATGACCAGCTCCAACACGAGGGCGAGACCGAAGAGCTCATATCCAAACCTGCCGAGCAGCAGCCTACCTGCATCGGCGTAGTTGGCTGTCTCAGGGAACTTGAGCTTCACCTGACCGACAAGGTAGCTCGTGAAGATGGACAAGAATCCGACGGTGATGGTCAGGAAGACACCCAGGAACATGCCCAGGGTGTGATAGGCAGCGGGCAGGCTGAGCGCGCCCAGGGCGACAGCCTCGACGATGGTGACGACGGCCAGTCGCTTCCATCCCAGGCGGTGGAAGTGCGCATTTCCAGCGGCTGCGATATGTTTCAGTTGGTCCTGTGCAAGTTCCTCGCTCGTCTCGCCAAAGATGTCATGCTTGGAGGGGTAGCCATCTGATGATGGTTGATGTGGCGTCGTGGCAAATGGTTTGCCGAAGTCGGCAGCTGTCAGCATTTCTTGGCCCTTGCCGGACTGAGGCTGGGTGGCAGGGGTTGCGGCACTTTGTTCAATAGCCATGATCAATACAGATGTGCGCGTGAGCGAAAAAGAATGATGATAAGTCTGATGGCGTGGGAACAGCACCAACGGGCAAAAAAAAAAAAAAAAAAAAAAAAAAAAACAAGTAAGCCCGCCGATGCGCTTGTTGTTTTTTTTTTTTT
>KQ061698.1:29861-78961 GCA_001008035.1 Atkinsonella texensis
AGAGAAAAAGCTGGTGGGGGGGGAAAAAACACAAGGGGAAAAAAAAAAAAAAAAAAAAAAAAAAAAACTAGTATGCCGACGATGCGCTTGTTGTTTTTTTTTTATTTAGAGAAAAAAAAAAAAAAAATGCCGTTCGCGTGCAGAAAGCCCCAACGTCCGGTCGTCGCTCCATTTCTGAGCCGCCGAATGAAGAAATTTCTGGGGCCCGTGGAAAGCCGAGTCATGGAAACTCGAGATAGCGACGGGCCCAGCCTGCCTGCCAAAGGTCTTGACATCTGAGATGAATCGGGTTGTGGGGACTACTAGCAGATGTACTGCATCAATGCCTTATGATTGCAATACATCATTGCATGACTCTGTACGGAGTATAAGAAAGCGTGTATGTTCCTAGCTTATGTACTTCCCATAAAGGTTTGGGCTTCAATGTCATGCGTTATGGGCGCTGGCAGCCAAAGGCGTCAAATCGAGGGTGACAGATTGTTCACGGCGTGCCTGCCATGCTCAGAGGTATCTGTGACGTGTTGGACCTTGGGTGGGTCTCGTAACCCAGTTGCTGCCTTCGCGCTGCCAAACTCCCATCATGTGATCCGCATGCGGTAGCGCATTCCCACATTTATCACGCAGGGTCCAGGGATCCAACCTGGGCCGCTCCTAGTCGAGATTAGTTCTGAAGTAGTTCTAAGTACATGATTGGCTATCTTCAGCCAACTCTTATGCTAGCATACTTATAGATAAGACTATCTTCCCTTTGTAGGTTAGCTTCTACTGCATGATCAACAGAAGTACCTCGTGTCAGGAAAAACAATACGTTGCTCCGTAAAATCGTTCGATATAGCCCATCTCCATAAAATGGTTCCATAATGACTAGCTCAGAGAATAATTAAACCGAAGAAAAGCGCCTTCTTGCCGCGGTTATTAGGACCTTTAAAGGCTGGACCAGGGAAGTTTTAGTCCGTTAGCTGTTAAAACGCCAAACCAAAAAAGCCCATCAAGGCAAGACCAAGTGCAATGTATGCGACATAGAAATTTATACATAGCCACATTGGCAGTATTTTATTACTGGCTATCTAAGTTATATATACAGACACAAGCACCTTAGAGCGGCTCTGTCATGATTGGTCAAATCTCTGCAATAGACCTGCCGAAATACGGAGTTGTGACAGGTATAGAAGAATTGTGCGTCGCACGATATAACGAATTGAAAATGGCCGCTTCCTTCTAGTTCTGCCGTCACAATTTCCCCCCCTTTATATGTATATATAAAAGACTTCTTGCAGTGCTTAGCACCTACGTAATGACGTCAGCGGGCAGACCAGTATTCTTTTTCACCTTGGTTCCTCCAATGACATGGTTGTTCTTCCAATGCCAGTTTGAGCAAGCCGCACAGAGGATATGTACATTGGTACCGCTGGGTTTGACAGTGCCCCTGACATTGCTTATCGTGATGTTAGTGATGGGTACACCATCGGTCGGAACGCCCGTTGGGCTGCCATCCAGGTAGTCCTGCTGGATGACGATGCCATATTTGGCGATATTGGAAAGGATAATGTTATCGTAGAGGACGTCAGAGACAGAGCCTTTCGCCCCGGATACGGTCTTGATTCGCACACCGTTAGCAGAGTTGGTAACTTTTGAGTTCAATATCCTGACGTGCTTGACAAGGTTTGAGGTTCGGTTGCCGACAGAGCCGATGGACAGACCATGGCCTCCGTAGCAATGACCATGAGTGAAACTGATGTTAGTGCCAGAGTTGATGGCAGCGCAGTCATCCTGGTTCTTCACGTTGGCTCCATAGATGTATACGCCAGAAGATTTTCCAATGTCGAAGGCGTCTGTGTTGTGTCCGCCAAGGGTATCTCCGGCCGAGTTGTCCAGGTTGATATTGTAGACTTCCAGATTCTTACACCCATTGATACTGAATCCATGCACTGGTATGTTCAACACATTGAGCGAATCGATCTTGGAGTTGAGGAGATGATGCGCTTTGAGGAACCTGGGTTTGGCCTTGCCACCACTGCCTTTACCGTCCCACCAGCGCTTGCCGTCGCAATCAATACTGTGGCCGCTGGCACCCGTGAGGTGAACATTTCTTCCAGAAAAAGACATTATAGGCCCCTTCCACTCTGCGTAACCGATTGTGGTGTTTCCAGAAAAAATGACCTGGTGCTGTGTGTTAGACTAATCTCCTGGACCGACCCGGCAGCACGGGATATCCTTGCTTATACTTACGCGAGTATTGTCATTCAGCTTCTCGAGATCGAGAGTCTGACCAGCTGGAATATTGATGCTCTCCAGAGTGATCGTGCTGCAGCTACGTTTCCCCTTGATGGCTGCCGCGGCGTTTGTGAAGGTGCAGGCTTTAGAAGCTGATGGTCTTGCCACGACAAAGCCCACCAGGGCGGGTAGCAGTATTAAGGCGGAAAAGAGCATTATGGAAAAAGAAGAAAAAAAACCCCAAAAAAAATATGTATTAACGGACGAAGGGGAGGAAGATTTGACCAGCCATGAACTTCCGATATTCCTCGAGTCGAGGCCCAAGCTTATGTACGAGTTCCTCTCCATTCGGTGAAGATCCCAAAACTGCAGGCGAATACGTAGTGGAATATATAGTGGAACTGTCTCTAATTGCGCGAAAGAGGCAAGAAATGTGCTTTGCAGTTCACCATTTAGCATAAAGTGATATGGTGGCTCGTGGATGACCATTTAACCGAGTCACCGAACCATCGAATGTAACCTCATCTTTGGCTGCCGATGCGCACGCGATTGACTCCGGATTTTTTTTTAAAAAAAAGGAAAAAAGAGATACATCATCAGTCATGGAGTTTATAGGCTATAAGGCTCTGTTTTGCCTCGTACTGAATTATTGTAGCCGCCAGGTTCTTGATTCAAATCTCTCACTGATAGACTCGACAACTTGTCAATACCGACAGTGGGTACAGGACAAGCCAATAAAGGCTCGACAACACGCACGTGTTTCCAAAACTAACAATAGACAAAGCTCATTCGTTATGAATTTGGGTACCTGGGATATTTTTAAATATTGTACTGGATAAATGTAACGTACTAAACGTCGTGTGTTTGGGTGTAAACATGGGCTTCCTTTCGGAATTACTTGTGGCCCACTTGTAGCCCAGTTCTGTTTCGATTTCTTCCCACAGTAGATGTTGAACAAACTTGCTTGGCGTACGTAACCGCTCGGAGACAAGCTGTATCACTTTCATCGTGGCGTCGCACAAGCCTGCATAGTTGACCTGCAGTAGATGTGACAGGTTCCATGGACATGAGATGACGTTCCGAGCTTGTGGAGGATGCTTCTCGATTCTCCCGTCACCGGCAGAGGAGTGTCTATCCCGGTTAGGCTAAAAATTCAATTCAAGCAACAGGTGAGGGAAGGATCTCAATTCGACCAATCATATGTCTTCTGTGCTAAAGCTCCGAAAGTGACCTACAATAGTAATTCCACCAATCTGGAAGTTGAACAATGGCTAATGACTCTCCACCTGATTCTCCCTTGTTGCACGGTATATAGGGGGGGTCTAACCGACCATTTAGTGTGGCGTGGCCACGTCGCAATTTTTGCATTATCTCTTTCCATGGTATGTAGCAGCGCTCCTGGTCTTGCAAATGGTCAAAGGGTTGAGGGAGGCGCAACGCAATCTCGGCAAAAAAAAAAAAAAAAAAAAAAAGTGTTTATTATAGTTTTAATTTTCTTCTGCAAGCAGGTTCTATTCGAAGGGAACGGTTTCCATCTGATTTCTTAACAATGGATGAGCCAAGCAAACGACATAGCTGTGTCGGTGAAGGAATGTACCCACTCCACTCAATTATTCGGATAGCTTACAAGGCATCAAAGTCCGGACCCCCTGGTCGGAATACTCAGTTCGGCTAGCGTAAGAGTGGGTGGTGTGTGATTGACAAAGTCCGGATATTAAGGAAATGCTTATAAACTTCCAGTGAAAGAACTATTCAACTTAGTGAGTTAAGTATCTCATAGGTCGGCACGACGGCTCGCACTTTAGTCACTTTTAGTCGCAATAGTGTCCCTCAACCGTCACACTTTAGCAGGAGGTTCCAGCATCTTAGAGGAACGACAATGAATACATGTACGGGTCGTCCTTACTGCGGGCGAAACGTCCATTCTAATCCGTAGATGAGGCTTGCAAGCCCAGTTACCGAAAATGTAAACTTCCACTTTTCACTAGGCCCGACGTCCCATCAATCTAATAATGACGTCCAGTTCAGCCTGTACTGGATGATGAAGTCACTATTGCCATTTCGTGAACAATACTGTGGCAGCATTGGAGAAATCTGTATTTTTCAGAGAGACGCGTCCGGCTGGGTAAGACAGCCCAAGCGTGTCACCAATGATCATGTTTTTGTGACATGATTTAATACTCCCCGTAGTGTGGCATAGGTGGCGGTTACTCCAATGGGACCGGGCTGGTGCTGGATAGCTGATTTTGTAGTAGTTCGAATCGAGCGCGTCGCTCAGGGTGTACTAGCGTGTTGAGCGCCTATTGAACAGTTTTTCTGCCACATCGTTCCATGGTAGGTATCTATATATGGCTAGCATTGTCAGCGAATTGAATAATGAGCTATGCTACTACCCCGGGCTAATATCTGCTCTTCTGAGTCGCCGTGTTAAGACAGCTCCTCAATTCAAGGTTTCCACGCAATCCACACTGTTAAACGCAGCAATGACCTCCTCGTCCCTAGCGTTCAACGCCGGAACGGTCGCCCGGCTATTTCCACACTGACCGTACGCCAAAGTCGTGATTGTGAACCTAACTGCCCTCCAGTCGTGAACACAAGGCTGCGTCGAAATGCGTGTTGGCCATTATATAACAAGCGACATTGTCTTTGTCGTCCGTATATCCCATAGACAGCTGCAATTGCTCATTTCTTGTCTACCCTTGAGTCAGGCCATGCCAGCAAAGCTGTTTGACAGGGAAAGAACTTGCTACCACGAGGTCTTTACCGTAGGCTGGGCGGGCATGATCCAACTTCACCCCACAAATATTGTTTGAGTCACTTAAATGTCTTCTGATAGTAATTGGATAGGTGATTCTTGGATGTCGTCCGCATCACATCATACGGAACACAAGCTTACTAGGTGAAGGACGGAAACTTGGCATATAATACACTGTTTGAGTCCCGCGGAAGCTGCCGGGTGCCTCCTCTTGCAGGATCATTGACCGTTGCGTAACGTGGCGCATGCCGAGAGGAATCTGACATCTTAGAAGCTTGTGATTTTGGGGCGCTGGAATGTAAATTACTACTTTGTTTCCCCCTCATGCAATGTGTCGCATGAGCATAATATGTGTCTTGTAGTTGATCTTGTAGTTGATGCGTTTGGTCGCATTGGGGACCTGCTGTCCAAATTAATCCACGAAAGCCAGCAAAGATCGGGAGTCGAAAAAGACAACAGAAAGAAGCCTGTCTGCTTTGGCTTTCAAAGGCAATTCCCCGCAGCCACCTAGCCACAATGCGGATCAGGAATTGAGGATTAAAGGATAGAAAACAAAGATAAATTTCAGTGATGGGAACTTGGGTTTCTGGAAACCGCACAGCAAGATGAGAGCCAATACGGTGCATACGGTGCCACTTTCCTCTTCATAAGCTTTAGTTCCTTCTTGTTTTATTTACCCCGACAACGACGGGTTGTCGGTTGTATCTTAGCCCCACATTCGGTCGGAGCCAGCATAGGCCTGCATCTTGGCGGCCAGCCACAGCGCCCCACAGGCGACCAAATGGGCTTAGCCAGGGTGGCTGACAGTTTTAGTCGACCGTCAGCACAGCCACCGGAGTGGGCAGTGAGGGCCAGATTAATCTGTCAACGTGCTGACCTTGTCCAAGCCAGTTGCCAGGGCCAGCTTTTGGAAGCTTGCAATGGAAAATGGAAGCAACTGGCAACCCCGGCATCCAAGATATCAGGCGACATCGACCAGGAACGACTTACGGAGTAGTTCATCCCGGACTGGTATCCATTCATCTCCGAGTTCGTACCTCTGGCTTGACAGGGCGCATCTCGGGCTTCAGCCCAGACAGGTCGGTGGTCTCGTGCCCTTATGTCCTTATGTTCTCGACATGAACTAATCACCAATGCCATTTGGCTCAGCCGTCCCGTCATCGTCCTGGTATTCGGCACGAATTCCACCACCCCTGGTCCGTTCAACAAAGTCATACTCAGTACAGCACGCAAACAACTTAGAAAGCACTGGTCTATCGCGCGAGGTTAGAACCCGCCCTCAGCGTGCTGAATCTTCTGGTCGAATTCTCGCAGTGTCTACGCGCAAGCCGCAATATGTTGTCTATGCATTGCGACACGTCGACGGACGTTGCTCTGGAGGTGTATTTGAGCAACGCTTGACAAATCCCTGCGGGCTCGAGTACGTCTGGAGGTTATTGCTGGGCGACTAGTAGAGAACAGCCCTACGGAAGGGGCTGAGATGGTAAAGATGACGGAGGTGACAATCAGCCGTTACGAGACCATCGACAGCAGCAGGCAGCTCATGAGGGGATATCAGCAGATGAGAGGCGCGATGCCGAAGTTGCATCGCCGTCTTCATCCCAAGCTTGGCTCCATAATTAGAAAGCCATCTACGGAGTAGTACGATTTGACTGGCATAAATGACATGGGGATTGGCATCCCCGCCATACTGCCTCATGCCTCATGGGGTTTCCTGGCATCGACCCAGCCGCTCAAAATTTATGGCTCAGGTCCATGAGCGAGACTCGCTAAAAATGGCTGATCGGGTGTCACCCCGTGCAAGGGATGTTAATGACAGCTTTATTCCACCGCCACATATAACCAATCATCTGTACCCCTGCGTCGACATGTAGTTGCAGACTGCAAAACAGTTCATCCGGCGGCTGAAGGTGTAACCCCCCGATATATTTGCCGTCGCGTAACCATGATCGGCTGGCTCCCATCGGGAACGACGGGCCTGGTTTGGCGGGCATTGGTGGCACAGCACATGGACTCGGATAGTCATCATGCGTTCCGGTTCAATTGCACGCTGAGCTTTGCTCGAGAGAACAAGGACGGGTCTATGACTATGTTTGTTCCGTCTTGTCCGGGGCTGCAGGCATGCAGAAATAACTGTAAGCAAATTATTCACAAAGCAAACAGAAAAAAATTAAATTGGCAGAGGAGATCCATCTATTGGGCGTTTCTGAGCGCATGTATACAGCATGCAGGTCCCTATAGAAAATCCAGAGCACAATATTAAGATTATGGTTGCGAGCTTGGACCCGGACGAAGTACCCAGTCCACAGCACTCAGTTTCCAGACCTTGCCATGGCGAATGGTGGAGCGACATATTATCCTATTGGATGTCATCATAATTCGACGCCGCCTATGCAACTGTGCTGCGATGAAGGGGACTTCCAGCATCACTCGAAACTATTGGCCGTGGATCCAAACACGAACAGGTGGACGGCTCTTGTAACCAACTACTTCGGCTGCAGTTCCACAGATGCCGACTACGGATACTTTCAACACTTCCAATTAGAGCCGGAGCAGCCAAAGCAAGTCCATCGCTTCGAGCAGGGGACGGGAATTCGTGCAGGTAGTGAAACATGGTTTCGTCCAGCCTAATGGTATTGAGTTCTCGCCAGACCTCAATACAGTATACGTTATTGATACAGGCGCAGCCAGCCTTTCAAGGTCATGCCGACCCAACCTGACCTGCTACGACTCATGCCTATGAGGGTGTAAATAACAAAAGGGTCAGGAATTGCAGGACATTTGTCTGGGCGGACGCTGGGTTTCCGGGCGCATTCACTGCGCTATACGCGGCAACGTGTGGGCTTCGTGAGGTGACGGCGTACATGTATGCCTACCGAGTGGCATCTTGTTGGACAAGAATTTTGTTGGCGAGATGAGCAATAACTTTGCTATTGCCCCGGGCGAGGTGTTTGTGTTGTCGAACGCTCGATTATGGGTTGTCGAAAAATTCGACGAGGCACATAGAAGAGAGGCATATAAAGGTCTTGGCTTGGTTTGTCATTGAACATTGTGTTTGTCTCTCGTACTAATCGAAGTCCTCAGAGCATTTATCTTGACTCGCGCTCAAAGCATATGATGACGGTTCGGGTTTCGACAATGGCTCAAAGCTGAGACGACTGTATCTCAAAACGTCAGCCACAATCAACGCTGAGTGGGAACAAAAGGATCATACCATCTAAACTAACTTGTGCGATTGCGCAGTTTGTTCGGCAAGGTCATCTTCCACGAGAGGCATAGCTCCCTTGTGGAATGGAAAGGCAACTTTGTGTGGCTATTTTGGGAAGAAGGATTTGCATGCATTATCATCATTGCTTGGTCATGGAAAACAATGCACGACACGTCGTTATCAGAGGTCAAGGACATCGAAGCATTGTGGTATTGCGGTAGGAACAAGGTAGCAGGTGGAAACAGTGCTGATAAGAGCGGTGCATTACAGATTGGCTTCAGGCCGGACTCCCACATGTGGTCCAGCGGTGAAAGCATGACGAGCCGAGTGGACACGGTTGAAAGTGCGTTCGTCGGCTTCCGATTTCTTCCTCAAGGAAAAGAGAAAAGTGGGAATTGGACGATCGATGGTGCTTGCTTGGCGTGGGGATGGTGTGATGTACATACTAAAAGGCGAGCGAGCCACAAGGATGGAATGGAGATGGAGATGGAGATGGAGATGGAATGCTGGAATGTTAGGTCACGTCAATTCAGCTGAAGCTGTAGCCTCGGCAACTACACTACACCACAAAGGGGCAACCCGCAACAGGCGGGGGAACTGGCGGAAGGGGGTCAGCAGATCTCGGTTCAAGCACAAATCATGGGGAACATGGGGCATGGCGCGGTGGGTTGCGTATGTTTTGATGTCGAATCCATACGTATGTACTCCGTAATTTATTGGGCTTTTGCTCCGGTTCCCCACACGAGCCAAGGCGAGGCCTTCTTCCTCCTCTTTTGCCCAGCACAAGCCCACAGCACAGCCATCGTTAGGCCAATGGACCAGACTGATTGTTATTGGCAGGCTGGCAAGCTGGGACACCACCCGCACACCCGCACACCCGCACTGCGGCTTGACTGAGAGCCGGGACGGCGCCAAACGCACCAAAAATCTCCCCGCACTCTCCATCCCGCCACGCCAAGCCAGGGCCAGTCTCCGAACAGCCGTCAATGTCTTTCCTGGGGCGGCCCCTTGAAGCGCGCTGAGGTCTGCCGCTTGCCCCCATTTGGCATTAGATCCCCAGCAACATCCTGGCCCACCGGCCAGGCCAATAAGTGGTGTGCCCGAGTCCCTTCCGTCATCCAATCGCAAGCTTCTCCCGCAACCCTGGTTGCACTTGCGTCGTGTAATCACATTGGCGAGCCTCGGTAGCCTTTGCCATAGGCATTCCCATTTCATATGCACATGCTTGACTGCCTCACTTCGCTCCTCGTATAAATCATCCTCGACTGGACGCTTCGACTGCCCCTGCAGTGACATTGCATTGCTGGATGTGCAAGCTTCCGAAATTTACTTGTTTGTTTCATCGTTATTGCATAATAGCTCTACGGAGTAACCTTCCTGACGTTGTTGCTACCTAGACACTCGGTCCTTCCTCCTTCTCTGTCCGGCGCTCGCTCCTTCCTAGATTATAGGTCAGTGCCCTCACTCTGCAGGAACTGCGGGAACCAAACGGAATCCATTTGTGTCATGCGCGCGATTTCCGAGTTTGTCACATGCGATTGGCATTTCGAAAACATTTGTGGCTGTTCGGGCGTGTGTGGAGGGGTCAACCGCGTCGTGTGGTGTCTTGCGTAGCAAGATAAGATTCACCCATTGATGGTCTCGGCACGCCCATTTATATTCCTCATGACCCTGAAATCTCATACCATATCTCGCGTTTTGCTTTGCATCTATTATCATCATCACCTTCAAGTCCAAGCCACTCTCGTTTCCAAACAAAATAGCTAACTCTTCATCCCGCCGCACAACAGACTTGCCCCGCCTCGCAGCAAACATGGGTTCAACCATGCCTGATGGCCACGTTGGCAACCTGACTGCTACACAAGAAGAAAAGCTCCGCGAGCTTTGGCAAGCTGTGTTCAAATTATACGATATTCTTCAGGACTGGAGGCAGAAGAAAGAAGCCGAGCCATCACCTGCTGCCAGGGTCGAGTCGCCAAGGAAGTCCCGCTGGTTCGGTGGCTGGAGCCAGGCCGATGCACCCAAGGCCGGCGATCCTGCCCTTCCCCAAGAGGCGCTCAAATTGGTCCAATGTGGCGAGACGGATAAGTTTGGTTTGGTCAAGCAATTTCAAACAGTCATTGCTACACAGACGCCGGACTCGCTCCGCGCCATGATCTTGGGATCTGTCAAGCACGAACACCCCGACGCCCTTGTTTTGCGGTTCCTCAGAGCCCGCAAATGGGACGTCAATCGTGCTTTGGTCATGATGTTCTCGGCCATGAACTGGAGGATGAACGAGGCTCGCGTCGATGCTGATATCATGTCTCACGGCGAAGAATTCTTGGTCCGTGACGAGGAGAATGGTGATGCAAAGAGCCAGGCTCTCGCTCAGGATTTCATGAAGCAGATTCGCGAAGGAAAGAGTTTCATCCATGGAACCGATCGAGAGAGTCGTCCCATCAGCTACGTCAGAGTTAAGCTGCATCGCGCGGCTGACCAGTCCATCGAAAGTCTTGAACGATACACTACCTACCTCATTGAGACGGCTCGTCTTACTCTTACACCCCCTATCGAAACCGCTACCCTGGTATTCGACCTGTCCAACTTTACGCTGGCCAACATGGACTATGCCCCTGTCAAATTCATCATCAAGTGCTTCGAGGCCAACTATCCCGAATCCCTGGGCGCCATTCTCATCCACAATTCGCCGTGGGTGTTCAAGCGTAAGACACGCCCCCCTCGCAACTCGTCTTTCTCTTTCAAGTTCAACTCACACAAAACACTGACACTGAACAGCATGCTGGAAAATCATCTCTGCTTGGCTTGATCCCGTCGTCGCTTCCAAAATTCATCTCACGTACGGGCGTGAAGGCCTCGAGGAGTTTATCCACCCTTCTCAGATCATAAAGGAGCTTGGTGGTGACGAGGACTGGGAATACAAGTACGAAGAGCCCGTGCCCGGCGAGAACAAAGCTATGGATGACACCGCTGCGCGAGATGTGCTACAACAGGCTAGACTTGAACTCGCCGACCAGTTTGAGGCAGCAACAAAGGAGTGGATCGCCAACCCCGAAGGTGCCAAGGCTAAGGAACTGAAGGCCAAGAGAGAAAGCCTTGCCAACCAGTTAAGGGAGAACCACTGGAAGCTAGACAAATACGTCAGAGCTCGCTCTCTCTATGACCGCCAAGGCAACATTCGCCCAGGTGCAAAGACTGTTTGGTACCCATGGCAGGCTGGAGAAAAGGCGGCAGCAGACGAGGTTGAACAAATCGAGAATGCAAGCAACGGCATCGCAACTGCCAATACTCTCGCCCCAGAAATAGCAGCTTAAATATAGTATATCTTTGTATTGTTACGTATGATATCTCTAGTGAGACCATGCATCCGACGACCTGACGTAAAGTTGTTTCGAGCTCTCTCGCAACGTATGGGTGATGAATTCATTGCTGGAAAAAAAAAAGCCCCGGCAGATACAGATGATGGCGCGGGATCCGACCTCTTTTGCGGGCTTTGACGATGGCCAACTCCGAGTGCTCCGTATGGCAGTTGACGGCTGAGCAGACGGAGAAGACCGACGGGGTAGGACCAGGTGAATGGGATTGATGCGCTGAGATTTGATGCCTGCGACATTACGCGAAATTTGCCATCTCCGGCGGCAACCTTGCTTCCGCGCGGCACTTGCGCAATTCAGTATACACCCCGTACTCCGTATTGCATATTGCACCCATCTCTTAGAGATTCGCGCACGAAAAGGGAACTCGATTGTGCGGTCAAGCCTTCTGCCCAATGGCTTGGCCAAGATTGGATTAAGTTTGCGGAGCAGACAATTAGCCTTCTTGAGGAGCCCCGCCTTTCTAGTGACGGACCGACCTGTCGCGAAGCAAGCCGCAAGGTCACAAGGTCTGCCGCGCGCTTTACCCAATTAGGTGGCGCGCAGCCTGGCTTTGGCTGAAGCTTAGGTAGTTAACCTTTGCCGAGCCGAACCAAGTTGTCCCCTGATCAACTCCAACACACAAATACAGTGGCCATGGTTGGTCCATTGTTTTTCCGTCTACTCCAAGGCTACTGCGACGGTTTCAGCCAGTCCTGCATCGATGCTGATCGTTCCCTAGACTACACCCCCGATATTGCTGCGATTGGAGGCGCCAGCCTTGCCAACATTGGCATCCTGAGCCGAAAGCGCGATCTGGATAGTGCAACCATTGAAGTATGATCTGTCCTTCTTTTGTTTTCCCGAGACGAAAACTCTTCTGCTAATCGTGTCTAGGCTTGGATCAAGCGCGCTGCTTTCCTCGGTGCCGATCTGTCCCAGATTGAGAGGGACGATCAGACGGGGTGCAAGTTGAATAACTACGCTTCCTTAGGTATCCATGAGGCTGGTGACGGTGCTGGAAATGAATCAAGGTTCCTACGTACATACGGAAACTTGTATCAGTCACGACAGTTGCTCACTCTGTTCCCCTACTGACCCTCTAGTCAAAACACCCTCGTGAAATCCCACACCATTTCACTCAAACCGTCCTGAGCAAGCCGCATCTCATGTCCGCCCCATCCAACTTCCCACATGTTCTCACCTCGAGGCATGAGAAGACTATACCCTCCCTCCCGGCGTGGCAACAGATGGACGCGCTCCCAGCTGAGATGCTTTGCAGACTGAACAACAACGTCGCCCCGTCTATTGCGCCCAAGATAGTTGCCCGTCACGCAGTTGCGGAATCCAAACCAGCCATTCGTCTTGACGCAGTGCCAATGGCAGCCTCTGTTCTCGCCCGACTCCCTCGCGACCACCAGCCTGCCATCTTCCACGGCCAGGAGGGTCGTACAGCCGGAGAATTTCTGCGCCATGACAAATGTTTCTCCCTCCTGGGGAACCTGATCGGGGCACAGGATGAACTTGGGTCTCTGCTCGTCCGTACTAGTCGAAGGCGTATTGATGCTGTAAGTTGAGGAGTCCATGTCGCTGGATTTGGCACAAGCCTGCACCTGCACCGGGTTGCGCTGTGAATACTTGACGATCGGGACGTGGTGCCTCAAGGATGTGCGCTTGTGTAAGCGCTGCGAAGGGGTGATGGCTTACCATGTCTTCATGCCCTATTCCTCAAACGGATGTCAAGGTCGAGTTGTGATCGCAATCCCGTGGTGGAACAGATGAATGTTTGTCTATACGCGCTGATGGACAAGATAGCTAGGTTGTTGTTTTTTTTTTTCAGTGCACCAGTTCTGTGAGCCTCTTTCTGCTCGATTGGAGTATCGATCCGTTCTGTAGGAAGAAGAGATTGCGCAACTCAAAGGGGGGTAGCATGGTCAGCGATGAATCACAGGTGCTTTATGTGATTGAGCAAACACGGTCGCTTCTGTAGATTGACCAACAATCTTCCATCATTCAACCTCTCTTCCAGAACAACCAACTACTTTCAAAGAAAGTAAAGAAAACCAAAAACAAAACCGCAAAAATTGGTCTTCTGTCTACAAAGGCCAGCTCCGACATCTGCCAGCATTCATCCGCCGGAACTTGTACGCGCTAGTCTGCAATCCGTAGCGATTCACTCCCTCCCAACCACCAAAGTTGCATTCACTTTCTACTCGGATTCACTCGGACGAACTTCCAGCTGACCCCATCCGTCTCCTGGACAACTAAATGTTTGTCGTCATCGAAAGCCACCTGCACGAGCGCACAGTCCCGAACCATGAGAAGCTTGTGGCCGCCATCACTAACCGGAAGGATATGGAAATATTCGTTCTCGTCCTGCTCTGCTGCCTCGGCGACAATCCAGGAGTACTTGTTGAACCCGAGAAAACAGGCGGTCACCATGTTGAAGAACCCGAACCAGCCATTTTTCACCTCGCAGAACCCATGGCAAGCTCGGTCTTCCGGCGAGGTATCCACGAGGACGACTTGGCCGAGCTCAATGGCAAGCGCCTTTCTGAGAGCCAGACTCGACCAACATGTATACACCCTAGTCCTCGAGCAAGGAGTCATGGGTCAGGTCAAATCTCCCCACCACACGTCTAGCAGGGCTTGGTTCAGCCTTCGTCTGAGCAGGAATCAGCGATGTCCTGTTGGTAGAAGGGCTGCCGGATGCCCGCTGTAAGTTGATAATCAGGCGTCAGTTCTTGCTAATGAGACGGTTTTTCCATGGAGGCGCAGGCAGGGTGGATCTACCGTGGTTGTACCCTTTCCACGAGAACCGGCCACTGTCAAAGCATCTCAAGGCTTGAATGGGTCTCTGGTGATACGAATGGATGAAATGAAACGCCGGAAATAAGCAGAAAGGAGGATCTGGCGTGGAGAAGCGCGGTCCAGCGGTCGAGTAGCACAGCTACCCAGCTGCTAGCATTGACAATGAAGCCGCTCTGGAGCGATTCACCACAGATGTCAAACGGGCAAGTTTCCCGTTTGTTGGTTCTCTGTGCCCACTTCGAGCTCTCTGACGGCTGTCATTCTTCTGGTAGTGCAGAGAGGGCAAGAATATTCTCTCATGGGAATGAGGACTTTTGCCTGCCAACGTGGGGAGGTTGCAGCTGACGGGTAGCTGCGAATCTAACAGGGTCAAAGTGAATGAGGCAAACGCAGCTGTACTCCAACGCCAGACGGCCATTTATTATGTGGTGGCTCTTTCTGATGTCGACGAATCACATCTAATGCTGATCAACCCAACCCTGATGTGTTCCTGTCTGCCTTTTATCAAGCCTTTTGTCCATCAGCGTTCCATATGACTTTACATACCGTCGTGAATATGTTGTCAGTCTCACGAAAACATCTTGTCTCTCCCTCCAAAACAACAATAACGATATCAAGAAACAAAAGGCTTAACGACCAATTCCTGTCGCTCCATGATTCATTTTGCCTCCACCTCAGTAAAAGACCACACTGATTCGTTCTCGCATTCCTCGGTTGGTGTCACGACAAGAAGTCCATCCGCGTTCAAGCCCATCTTCAAGAGGCTCTGGTCTTTGGAAAGTGCAAGGATCCTATAGTTACCGCAGAGGGTGGGGAAGATGTGAAACCTTGATCTCTTGTTCCCGTAATTCCAGCATTCATCGAGCTCTAGAATATCACCATCATGGACAAGGTCCCTATCAGTCACAACGTTGACGAACGTAAGCCAACCGTCGCAGGTATTGCACAGCCAGTGGCAGGCTTGATTCTCAGTTGAATCATGATCCACCATCAAGGCGCCTCTATTAACAGTCAAAGCTTTACGAGAAATGCTGTCGACAATCATGTATGTGCCTCCGTCCTCGGGCAAGGCGTCCTCGCTTGTTGTAAATCTCGCCTTCACGACATCATCGTCAATGCTCGGAGGTGTATCTTCCGAGGTAGTTGACGATTCCTGCACGGCGACCCGAGCTTTTTCGAATGACTGACACAGGACGTTGCTCAACGCATCGTTCTACTTCCTGTCAGCAACCTCCCATGGCATCTCGGAGGAGAAATGGCGCAGGCAGGAGTGTAAACCGCCTGTGAAGGGACATACGCTTCCTGCTGAATTTTCCCTCCCACTTGCCATTCTCATAGTGCCGTGACAACAGGATGAGTAGATGCGTGAGACTCGGCTTTTGTATTCTAGGAATGGTCGTTTAGGTAATAGGAAGGAGGTGCTTTTGACTGTTGAGCAAATGATCAGCCCTCTCGTATACCGTTGCAAGTGGAGGAGAAGAGTCTGGAAAGCCGGCGAGGGTGAATAAATGCGCAAATTTGAATGGGTTCAGCCGAGTCGAGTGCAGTGAGTCACAAGTCGAACAGCAAACGGACACGCTCGCTGGTCAGTGTTGCCGCGCCAGCTGCCTGACGGCTGTCAATCAGCTATCTGTTCGCAAAGCCAATGCCATGATGGCGGCATTGCTGCTTCTGCTTCGCCTTGGAAACAGGCGTCAGCCGGAAATCCAGCCGCGAATGATTTACCAAATCTGCGAGGCTCAGACTGGCAAGGCCACTTGAGCGTTTTCGAGTCACGTTCATACAACCTTGACTCGAAGAAGCTGCGTTGCAAGTACTCCGCAGAGACAACGCTCGCGAATCGACTGACTCGAGCATCACGACCAGGAGCTTGACGACCAGCCTCACTGCGCAGAGAAACAGCCGGCAGACCGCTCCAAGGCTTCATGCCTCTCTGACAATCGGCGCTTGCAACCACGGGGCATAAGCCACACTGCCAGTCTTATTATATAACAAGATGCCCTATCAATTCCTAGAATCACGCCGTCTCCAACTCTTTGTGCCATGCCTCGTTCAAAAATGCCCAAATGCAAAGCCACGACCCATCTACATGACGCCCAAACATGGACATGGGGTCCATGTCCCAGGGTAGAGCATAAACGCGAAATATCCACAAAAATAGACCGAGTATAAATAAATGCACAAGTTCGCCGAAAATGATATGCAGCAGCAACGTAGCATCGTGACAGTCGTAAACAGCTAGCCCATCCGTATTGACACCTCAAGCACCCTCCTGGGCTGGAGCGACCTCACATGCTTGGGCAAAGAAGATCCTCGCAGGTATTTCGTAATCGTTTGAAATGCTGTAATAGTTCCCTACGCTTGTCATTAGTACCGGTGCACCCTGTCGAGTGACACTTGCCCAGCTTCACAAGGAGGTAACCCACCTCTCGGCACAAACCACGTCCCACCCGCAGTGATGCGGAACTGGACCTCGTTGATGGTCACCAGGACCCTGCCGTAGTGGACAAAGAAGACCATGTGCATCTTGCGCGAGTTCTTGGGTCGCTTCACCGACTCCGGGGGCAGGTCAACCACGCCAGCACCCATGAACGGCATCGTGAGCGTCTTGGCAAATCGAAATGTGGCCTCGGGAATTTCCTGCACTGGTAGCGCATCTGCCGCAATTGCGAGTCGATCTTGCGTCACTTGCACCTCTTCATCATCCCCAGGTGGATATAACTCGTGTTCTGGCTCCCATAGGACGATGTCCCCCATGACAATACCTTCATCTACCTCCCAGTCTTCCGGTTCTTCGTCCTCCAGAACTGCTTGGTGAATAGTTTGCTTCGCTTGCGTCCGCGTATTGCTCCGAAGGGCACGTTTAGACGGCGGTGCATCTGGCGCTAATCGAATAACATCCCTGACGCCATGATCCGAGCCCTCCTCCTCCAAATGCCCATTTCCCCACAACTCTGGCGCTCGGCTCGAGTGACGTCCTAGCTGGTGACGGTTCGTAGAAGTGCCGTCATTTCGAAACGACACCAATCCTCTAGACCTCGGCATTGGTGGGCCACGCTGTATCTCCATGAATGACTCATCTCCTTCGCCTTCGTCTTCGCCTTCGGCTTCCGGTCTTGGCGGCGGCCGTTGCGTTTTCCGAGGCCGCCCTCTACCGCGCTTGACTGGTTTTACCTCTTGTTTTGGAGCAACAAAGGGTTTCGGTCTCGAGATTGGCGGCGCTGCTGTAGTTGCTCGTGATGTTGAAGCTCCTGGTCTTGGTCGTGGGGGGATGTCGGTCCGTTGTTTCTTCGTATCTCTTGGAGATTGGTCTTCTTGCGGCGCGTCGGCTTCCGGCAGCACTTCCGATGATGATCGCTTCTTTCTCGCACCATGTATCGATTGCGTGAGCGGTGTCCTCATCGAAGGTGGTTGCGGTGATATCTTGTTCAGTGATAGCGGGTGCGCAGGTGACTGCTCATGTAACCCCTGAGGCGATTCGTTCCCCCCAGCGGGCGGCAAATCATAATCCGGCTCATTGTCATAATGTCCTCCCGTGAAGTTATCGCTCTTCAAAGCATCAAACATTTCCATAGATTCGTTCACAAGATCTGACACAGTTGGATCTTTGTCACCCACTACACCTTGTCCTTCGTCTGATTCTTCATCCTGCTCCTGAAGCCTCTGCAAAGACCGCGGCGAGGTTTTTGCGCCGTCTTTCGCACCTTGCCCACTCATCCTCTTAGCTCTCTCGGACTTGCCCGTGAAATCTAATTTTCGAGTGACTGTAGCGTCATGGTCATCGGTCAACCCGCTGCGGGATGGCGATGACAGGTGGTCCAGATGCGGGTTCTTCTTGGCTGGGGAATTCAAGTGAGTCTTGATAGGGGACCGACTTTTAGGCAACGGATAGGTTATGCCGTGACGGTTCTTAAGTAAGGTCTGCGGTCCGGGCCCGTCACCTGGCAACTGTCAGTATGTTGATTCAAGACTTGCATACTGCTTTCATGGTGCCCATCCCGCAACAAGCGTCGAGCAAGTTGTCAGCACTCACTAGATGCGATTTCCATTTCGCCGCTGCCCGCATCACCCGGACTCTCATCCGCACTACCCGCAGGCTTGCCTTCGTGCGGGGAGAAGATGGAATCGAGAGGTTGCATGCCATGTTCGTCTCTTTCACCACGATCCCGCAATACAACACCGGTTTTCCTAGACGGTGAGCATCAGTCAATTGCATTCATGAGGCCCGACACGACTTCCCGCGCATGTCATGACGTACCGACCACGGACTCCGAGCTGGTGAAATGCTTGCGGCTCAGGCCGCGGACGTTTGACGCTCCGCGCCATGGCGAGCGGCGCAGGTCACTGACTGGGCGTATTCTGGACAGCTGCAAATGGTCGAGAGGGCGAGCTCAACTTTCTGCAGCTTTCTTTCTTCGGCGACGCGCTTGTTGACCCGGCCGACCAAGGAGACGTGTGGAACAATGATGTGCGGCAGCTTTCGGGAAGGTGGAGCACGAAGCACAACGAGCGCCAGCTTGGGCAGGAGGTGGACGGTGTGTGTGGGGCAGACGCGACTCGCAACGCGCAAAGCACAACTCCAGCTAACCATCGCCAAATCGCAAACGTCCCATGCAGCCGTGCCTACGAATCTCTGCATAATCCGCTCAATCCGCCACAAGCACAACTCCACCATCAATCATCGCAAACACAACCAGCCACCATGGACGAAACCGACATCTCCACAACCTCAACCTTCATTCCGCCCTCAGTGCACCGCTCCCCCCTCCTAAAAGGCGCCTCCTTCACGCACTACTCGCCCGTTCCTCCAGCCCTCCTCACGCCAGAGGCCCTCCCACCCTGCTGCCTGGGCGTCGACGAAGCAGGCCGCGGCCCGGTCCTCGGCCCCATGGTCTACGGCATCTTCTACCTCCCGCTCGCACAGTCCGACGCCCTGCTGCGCGAAGCGCACCACTTCGACGACTCAAAGGTGCTCACGCCCGCCGTGCGCTCCTCCCTCATGGCCACGCTCTGCGTCCCCGGAACAGACCTCCACTCCTCCTGCGGCTGGGCCACCGCCGCCCTCTCGGCAAGAGACATCAGCGCCAACATGCTCAAGCCCAACACGTACAACCTCAACGCGCAGGCCATGGACGCGACGATAGACCTCATAAAGGGCGTCTTCGGCCGCGGCGTCAACGTCCAGGAGATCTACGTCGACACGATCGGCCAGCCGGCCGCGTACCAGGCCAAGCTCCAGCGTGTCTTCCCCACGACCCGAATCACCGTCGCCAAGAAGGCAGATAGCCTCTATCCATGCGTCAGTGCGGCGAGTGTGTGCGCAAAAGTGACGAGGGACGCCGCGTTGGAGGAAATATACAAGGCCAGGGCGGATGGTGGCGAGGAGATGGAATGGGGCTCGGGGTATCCCTCTGATGCGCGATGCGTGAACTGGATGAGGAAGAATATGCATCCTGTGTTCGGCTGGGGCCCGGAATGTAGATTTAGCTGGGCCACGGCCAAGGATATGTTGGACGGGAAAGGGGCCGCTGTGAAGGTGGACTGGCCGGCGGACGAGGACGACTCGATGAGATTGACGGATTACTTTGGGGAGCAACAGGAGGATGAGCTGGGAGGATGGTATGGCTCTGCGGTTGGCACAGAGGCCTTTTGAGCGTTGACGAGGTGAAACAACTCATACCCGATGCGGAGCACAAACGAAATCAATTGGCATCGGAATCGGAATCGCAATTGTGGATGTGAAGGGTAACCGTCATAGACATAAGACATTATCTCGTATCCTACAATAACACTGATTGATTTCTTCGATGCCCGCTACCCCATTCAAAGCGCCGAATGACACCACCCCAAATTTTTATACCGTCAAAAGCCTCAAATGTCGTCGAAGCCCTCTTCCGTAGAGTTAGCCCTCTTGCCCTGACTGTCCAATCTATCCATGCTGATGCCCTCCTGTTCGCTATACGCCGGTGCATTCGCAGGCACATTCAACGCCTGCCTCGCCGTCTCCGAATTGGCGATAAACTCCCGCAGCTGCGCCTTCGCGATATCGACGCCCTGGTTCATGGCGGCATTGCTCATCTGCATCATTGGACCCAGGAGGTTCAGCGTGTAGGCAACATAGGTGCCACCTGCAAGCATGAGCAGGAAGATGAAGAGGAAAGGATTGCGCAAGACTGAGGCATTATCAGATCAGTAAATATTGCCACAGCATGACGTGAACAGGCGTAAACTTACCCATGAAGATCTCGTTCCACCCCAGCGCAATCAGCAGGCCGTAAAAGTACCATGGGATCTGAGCCACAGCACCGATGGCGCTTCGCTTCGCTTCCACATAGACGCCATCCGCCGTCTTTTTGAACCGGACGACGAGATCCTGGCGCTTGCTTTCGCTGAGCACAGTCATTTCCTCCTCGAGACTTTTGCCCTCGTCGTCGTCAACGCCGCCGATAGGAGCCAGGTCCTCCTCATCCCCGACTTCCACCCCGGCCGGCTGTCCTCCAATGAAGCTGACGAGATCGGGGGGCCCATACGTCGTGGAGAGACGGAACCGTGACAGGAGCGGGATGAGCGTGAGAGTCGACTCTCGCGCTTTGGTGTAGATGCCCTCGATGTCATCGGTAGGTCGCCATATCCGTGGAACGCCGGCCTCATCGTATCGGAACTTATCCTCAAAATTTTCCCGCAGCTTGAGAAGGATGTTGCCCTCCATGACCTCTTCATCAATCCTCTCGCGCAGGCCGACCCAGCTCTTGCGACGTAGACGCCACATGCCAACCCCAGCCTCTTCGTCGCTAGCGTCGAAGCTCCTGGCGCGGTCCGCAAAACGACTTTCTGCTTCCTTGACGATGCCGGTGAAAACGTCCCATACGCGATCCCAAAGATCCTTTTCGCTAGGCTTGTCGCCAGTCTCAGGGGCACCGGTCCCACCGCGTCCCGACCCCAACTTGTTGAACTCAAGGCCAATGGCCTCACCGAGCCGGGACTTGACCCATCGCTCGACTCTTGTTGCCAGTCGTCGCATTTCCTCCTTGCGCAACTTTCCGCTAACTTCGTCGAGCTCGGCTTCAAACAGCTGATATTGTGCGTTGAAGTTGGACCATGGCAGGTCTTGGATCGCCAAGCCCTGTGCCTCCGTTTTGAATGTGTCCAGGGTCTTCTTTTTCTCATTCGCAACAATTTCGGCAAACTCATAGGTACCGCCAGCCTTCTGCCCAGCCTTGACTCTGTTGGTGACAGCTTCACTAAATGCCGATACACCAGCCTTGTGAGCGGCTGCCAATTGACCCATGTACAACGTCTTGAGTCTCGTGTCGACCTTAGCCTCCAATTCTTGCCTCTTGCGCGTATATACACCTTTGTGGTAGCGACTAGCCTGGGCTTCAAACGCGCTCAGCAGCTTCACGCGGGCTGCGCTGCCCAACCCGCCGAGGTCTGGCAGTACAAGGATCTTTCCAAGCTTCGCCGCTTCGCCCTGCTGCTCCTCCAAGGGAGCTACTACGAGATCGAATGCCACCAAGACTTCGCGGGAGATTTCGTCACATCGGAACTGGGCCAATAGTTCTTGCTGTGTGGGCAAATCAAGGTCCTTGTTGTTCACAATTTGATCCCAGATGCCCTCGGCGTATACTGAAAACCCGTCTGCGGGAATTCGTCGATGATACTCGGGGAGAAACACGCCGCCTTCTAGCTCGTGATCGCTTCCCTTGTTGCCTTTGCGACCAGCAACAAATCTCGTCCTTAGCTTCTGCACTTCGCTAACAAACCTGTCGCCCTGAAGAATCTTGTGGGGCAAGGCCGCGAATCCAAAATCGAAGTAATCCTCGATCAGAGAATTCTCCAGCCCCTGCGGCTTGGAGATAGTAGACCAGATTTTGGTCAGATCCTGTATCAAGGTCGTGCGCAGGTTGGACAACGGTGTAGTCCCCAGGTGGTCTCGAATGACGAAGAAGAGGAGTGACCGAGGTGTTGACCTGTGAGATCAGTTAGTGGACTCACCACGTCGCATGCTCGCGCAAGGCGCAGGATGTACACACTGTGAATCTTTCAAGAACAGCTGCAAGTTGACCTCGAAGACAGTCTTGAGCAAGCCCATGTTGGCACCTTGGTACAAGCCAACCTGGTGCTCCCATATATTGACAATCAGGACCTCACTCGTCGCCAGCGCAAACAGCGCGCTTTTCCTCTCAAAGTCCTGGTCCTCGCCACGTTCGCGACCGTCGGTACCTTCGACATCCATGACGAGAATATTGTCCGCCATCTTTGCGGCAGCGCTCTCTTCGCGCTTGTTCTTGGACATCCAGATGCCCTTGGTGGTCTGGCGTCTCTCCGTCTCGGACATGACCGAGAAGGCCGTACCAAAGAGGTTGTTCAAGAGTGTCGATTTTCCGGTAGACTGGGAGCCGAAGACGGAAATAAGATGGTAGTTGAAGCCAGACTCGGCAACGTGGGTGCTTTGGAGGTAGTCATTGAGGTTATCACTATCGCAACCGCGCATGCGCACATGTTAGCTCGTTGCTCGCAGGTCCAAGGGGGGGGGCTGAGGAATGGCTTCAGCAGGTATATATAAAATGCGTACTTGAATTCTTTGTCCTCGTCAATGACTTGGACGCCATGCTCGTAGCTTCCGCCACCAGGCCGGTCGCCCACGGCGGAGAAGTGGCCGTTCATGATGGTAGCTCGAGGGGGGCAACGCAATGCAAAGCTCCAGGGGCTAGCAACATCAGACGTCGGCACACAAACGTGACTCGACCGGGTGAGTGTACGGCGTTTTGATCGCGCTGCAGAGACTGCTGTTGGGAGACAAGGAGGAAAATATAAATTTAAATCAGCTTGTACAAGAAGAAGCAAAAAAATAGATGCCAGCGCCACCGGCCTGGAAGCAAGGGGCCGATTTGCAATGGACCGAGGGATGGCGGCGGACACGGGAAGAAAATGAAGTGTTGAGTAAATAAAGTTGGACGACCAGATACGCCGAACCTTTGACCCTGTGATTTCTTGCCCACGCGGAACCAGCCACATGTCACCGTGCGGCACACTGTCTTCCGTCAACTCCGGGGAAGGTGCGGGGCATCAACATCATCAACCCACGTCGCCACGAGCCTCACTCACCAGCATCCAAGTCGCCACGAGCCTGCATAGCAATCCCAACATGCTAATCCAAGAATCCCAAGCTGACATCCCGACCTCTGCCGCCGGCAAGTCCAGCACAATGCGTGCGTATGCTCAAGCTCCCATCCATCAATGGTGCAAGGGCTCATCCATCCAGGCATCTTCCGCTTCCACCCAACCATACCAGGATATCCTAATGCGTAGGCCTCTCCATCACCCCGATTCTTCATCAACTCATGTCTCATGCGAATGAGAATGAGCGTAGTCGCTTCCCCGGGGTGTGCGTGTTCAGTGAAATCTACCAAGGTAATGCCATCCACCTAGAAAGGTTACAGATCGCTTAGCCTCCTCCTTTTAAGCATTCATTCACATACTACAGTAACCGGCCCGGTCGCCCGCTTCGCTCGTCAAATCGCCGGCCAGGGCTTCATCGTCGCTGCCCCATCCTCATACCACGACTTTGTCGGCCCAGAGCCATTAAACTACGACGTTGCGGACACAGACCGCGGGAACAAATTCAAGATCGACAAGGCAACATGTTCCCCCCCTTAATCTCTAAACTGGATCAAATATAGTTGGCAGATCCCTAACAACCATGATGGCCAGACTCTTGAATCCTACGACGCGGACTCCCGCGCAACCGTCGACTACCTCCTCTCCCTACCCACGTGTACAGGCCGCATTGGCGCAACGGGCATGTGTCTAGGCGGCCATCTTGCCGTCCGAGCCGCAGTACGTTTCAAACCTCCTAGCACAACGTATGGAAATGATAAAAGTTTGTTCTTACAAGCATAGCTCGACCCTCGAGTTTCCGCAACGGTGGCCTACTTCGCAACGGACATCCACTCTCGCACCTTGGGCCCATACACCGCCGCCAACTCATCGCCCTCTGCACCACCCTCCTCGAACCACACCCTTGACCTATTTCACAGGCTCAAGGGCGAAGTGTCACTTCTATTCGGCATCAAAGACACCCATGTTCCCGATCAGGGCCGCGACCTCATCCGCCAGAAGCTTCGTGACGCAGGCGTAGTATTTAGCTTCCACGAGTTCGCCTGGGCACAGCACGCCTTTATACGGGACGAGTTGAGCAAGGGACGGTACGATCCCGCCATAACGAAGGCCTGTTTCGAGGTTCTGCTGGAGCTGTTCGGGCGGGTGTTGAAGACGGATTTGGGAGAACCCCAAGACAAACCAGCTGAGCCGGAACATGTATGTTGATTGTTGGACAACTCGCCCCAGGTAAACTTGTTACTTAATTTAAGGAGTCACGCATAAAATAGCACGAGTCAAAGTAGCTTCACATGGAAATATGGCAATTGAGCCGATAGATGCTCATAAAATCAGTCACATTTCATGAAGCTCTAGATCCAGGTTCAAGTAGTTCATGGCAGTAAATGCCGATCCATTTTGTAGTATGTGCTGTGCATCTCAAGTTGCGTACACTAAAAGCCAAAGAATATCCAAATGATTCTATTGTCACTGCAGCTGCTTACTTGGATATCCCCTTCTCAACTGGGGGTTTTTTTTTTCCTTTTTGGCTTCCGTTCCATAATCTTCAATGCTTTTGAGTTTAAAAGAAAAATTAATGCTGTCCTGTGGATGGACCACGTGAAAGGCCACGATGTAATTGACTACCGTCCTGCGTCCTGCGTCCTTTGCGACGCCGATGGGTGAAGTCCTTCTTCGTCCTCTTCCTTTACTGTGGCCTCATGGCGGCTGCTTCGGTTAAAGCTGTAAAACCGCTGAGGTAGTCCTGTTTGGGCTTCTTCGTCAAAACTGGCCTTGCGAGGGTCATAGGGGGAATGCCGGGGACCAGCGGCATCTGTGGGACTGAGAGTATGTAGTCCTTCGCCCGCTTTCCTACGACCACGCTGGCTCTCCTTCTTCGCAAGTTCGTTTCGGGCCGATTCCATGTCCTTTGAGCGACGGTCTTCCAAGGGTGAGTGAGTGGTGAACGATCGGTCATCACGGTAATCCCAGTTGCCGCCAGTCTCGAGAGCTAGTGAACGGGCGGTCAGCTCGGCAGCAGCGTGCAGTTCGGCAGCCAAAGTCTCCTCTTCGCTCAGCTTGGGATGTGTAGGCATCATGCGAGCAGCATCTGCTGCCTTCGCGGCGTCTTCACGGCTCTTTGCTGCCCACTGATCCGTTACAGAAACCGAATAATTCGGGTTAGTGGGTCCGCCCAAGACCTCAGTGCCACCTCCAGGAGGGTGGATCGGAATCTTCTTCAGGGCATGAGCCAAGGCACACATGAACTTGGTGCGACGAGTAGCCCGGATGACATCATTGTGCCAATTAGACTTGTGATTAATGGAGAGATTAAGCGTGAGCTTGTCCAGATCGTTGACGCTGTTGACTTGGACGGTAAAGTCGGGCTGGAAATCGCGAGAGTTGTCAGGATGTCTGACAAACTTCTCCATCTCAGTACGAAGTAGCTGAATGTCCTCGAATGGTGTGTCATACGACACATCGACTGAGAAAGACTCCGTCATGGCCTTGCTTCGAGTCACATTATCGATCCAAAGATTATTTAGAACAATGTTGGGCACCTGCAGTCACTGTTAGCTGTCTGGCCTTGATGCATGCATGGTTCTCGGCTCTCATGTCATGTCATACCTGTGTGACCTTGTTTTGCGCCGTCTTGGTGAAAACGGTGTACAGCAACGAGATCCTGTCAACGATCATCTGCGAACCATTGATTTCACAGCGGTCACCGACGTCATATGGATGTTTAACGAAGAGGAAAATGCAGGAACCCAGAAATTCCTGGGTAGTGACGGCAAAAACGAAGGACAAAGAAAGAAGGGCTGTGCCAGCAGTCGCCACAGTGGTCAGGAAACTGCTGTGAAAGAAAAATACTTTACACGATATTAGCACAACTCTCAGCTTTCAAAGTCCTAAGGTTAGTTAGCCGAGGGGACACTTACAAAAGATGAAAATGGTAATCAGCAACACAACAAAAAGTAGGACCTGGTCGAAAACAAGGAGAGCTTGTCCGATATCCTTCATGCCTTCACCAATGGCTTTGCGCTCGTGGCCAATCTCGACGACTTTGCGTACCATCTCATCGAGACTGATGTCGCCGTTCAAATCGGAATCTATCATATTAAAAGCTTCTTCCGCTTCCGACTTGTACGCAGGACCGAGAACCTCTTCGAAATCCTCCAGGTAAAGCGCATCCTTGCCCTCTAGGACGAAAGACATCCAGATACGCCTGCCCAGGGCCTCAGAAGGCAGCTTCTTCTCCAGAGCCTCGAGCACAATAGAGTGGGCGGAGTTGGGGTTAAATACTTGTTTACCGGTAATTTCATGAGCGACATGACCAACAACAGACGTAACCTTGTCTCCGAAACGACCGACGTCACCAATAATCTTCATAGGTGTAGCGGAGCCGTGACCGCCCAGTAGCTTCTTCTTCTTTGATCGCAGCATCATCTCGATGCTATCATTGATGATGTAGTCCTCCTCCGAGAACTCGGGGCAGTACATGGGAAACAATGTTCGGGATGCATCGTACAAGAGTCCAAGTAGGTAGATCTCTCGTTTAGACTCCTTGATCCTGTTGGCAAAAGACCGTTGGTGGTAAGAAACACCAATCAGCTGAACGAAGGCCTTTTCCACCAACAGGACAGCGGAAGAAACAAAGACAGCGCCCAAAATTTTCTGCATTACATCGGTCCATTGGACGCCGATTGAGAGGGCCCCTCTGAAGAGTTCGTTGAAAGTGATGAAGGTAGCAAGTGCCCAGAAGAAGAGCGAGAGAGTGATATTCAGGTTCGTCAAAACCGTAGCATACTTGCGCACACCTGTACTGACAACACCAGAGACAAACACGAAGACTTTAGGGAGCAGCCATGCCACAACCTTTCCAGCCCAAAGTGTCAGCCAGGTGATTTCAATCCAAAGTAAGAGGCTGTAAACTGAAGGCCCATCCTTGATAATGAGTTTTTGGTTGGAGTCCTTGACTGTCGCATTGCCAACAGTTGGATATTCCTTCTTGTCTAGTGCAGCAAGAATGGTGACGGGGATGGCAAGAATAATGGCAACAGGGACGATGTAGACCATATAACGCGTAACAACCGAGAAGCCAACAATCTTGGCGTACAGTCTTCCAAGGGCATTCACGCTCACTTCATCGGAGCTGCTCGTGTTCTTTCGGTCGAGTTTATCGTCTTGTCTTCGTCGACGGCCAGCATGCCGATGCTTCAGCTCAGAGTCACCCTTTTCGTCCCCATTTTGTGAGCCGGAATCGTACGAGTTTGACGTGTCTGGGTTGGCCTTGCGTGCGCCGGTTATGGAAGCGTTGCTTCTGACGGTGGTCAGAGGGATGCCGGGCTCACTCATGTCTGCATCTGACCTGGTCCCCAATGAAACAAAGCCCGAATGGCGTGATGCCAGAGAGCTGTGCCGGTTTGTCAATGGCATCAGGTCGAAAGCAAGTGGAATAAAGCAAGATTGTCCGGATCCCCTTTATTGAAGGGGTTCCTCCGCGGCAATTGCTTCCAGTCAAACGACAGGGAAGACGCAGACGGATCTCGGGGTAGGCGTTTCAGCGTATTGGGAAGCTCGGGGCGTAGATCTAGGGACCTGTACACGGGTACGTGCGTGATAGTCGTGTGATTGGATTCGTTGGTATCATGAATTCCCCGTAGCAATGTTTGTGTGGGACGAAAGATGCAATATGAAGGCGCGTCGTTCAAGAATGCGACAAGCGAGTGAAGCTGCCACGGCGAGGTGGCGTGGTCCCCAATCCGACGCGTAGCCAAATGAAGTCCTGCTTCAAGTGACTAAAAAGGGCTCTCTATAGTTGAGGCCTACTGTGGTTTGAAAATGACCGTTGGAGTCGTTGATCGTGTGTGGCCCGCTGGTCAGGTATGGGGGAACAAGAATAGACAAAGTTCAAAACACACACATGGCACCTAGGAAAGAAAACATGCAGATAAAGAGAGTATCATGGGCAGAGAATCAGTGAGTAGGATGAGAAAAGAAAAAGGAGGCCCAATGCAGAGAGGAGAGAAGGGTAAAAGGGGTTGAAGTCTGGTCCCAGGCCTGGACGGTGGGAGTGGCTGTAGGAAGTCAAATGTTAAATGAAGGTCATGACTTGTGTGGTGGAGAAGGAAGTCTGAAACTCCTCCATGTTCCATGTCACCTTCCGAATCTTGCTGATTAGCACTGGAATTCGCTCGCTCGCTGCATCCTGACAGAATCGTTTACCCGTCGCGTACACACATGCTGTATTCATCAACTCGCATCCCTGGTTTTTTTTTTTTTTTTTTTTCATCATCTTTTTATCGCATAATTGGAAAGACCAAGCAGGCATTCGGCGCATGGTCACTGCTCACAAGCACTCCGTAGACCTGACGCCACTTTGGTCCACCGACCCAGTCTGGCTCCAGTGCACGCGGTTGACCCACCAGATTCACGCAATTCAAGCCCGATTTGGGGTGAAAGCTACAATGGAAAGCAAAGCTAGTGTATTGGAGCTTTGCCGAAGCTCTTTAGAAATTATGCGCCCTCCTTCCCAGTCAATGCAGCTGTTGATACGTAGTCTCGGCAGATATAGTGGGTGTACCGTCGTCCGTTTATACCGGGTGAGCATTTACCAAGTAGAAAAGAAGCACCAGACTCATCTGTTGGTTCGCCTTGATTGGCGATCAATCTAATATGTAATTATTTTGCAACATTTCTGATATTTCTGAGGCCTTGGCACTGCCAAAAAAAGACATGTGCTTTGATCGCATGCTACTCAATCTCCTACGAGAATCGAATCCATCCATGACACGCGGGGTGGGAAGCCGATCCATTGGACAGACGGGGTCGCGATCCAAGCGCCGGCCGTAAAGGGAAAAGGCACCACTGCTCTGTGGCAGGGAAACACGAACGGAAAATTGGGACTCGGTGGAGACGATGTGCCAGGAACCGAAGACCAACAGGGCGAATCGTGATTGGCGATGTCAATCTTGTGAACATGGTGAGGGCAGGCGTGCAAGCGGAAGAAGAAGACCACAAACAAATAAAAAATAAAAATAAAAATAAAAAGAGGGGGTGGCCTGTCCGGCAGCCAGTCACAGGCCTCCCATTAAGCCGTCTTAATGGGATTGCATACATGCAGATTACAACCATGGCACAGTCAAGGGGGGTTGCAGGACACGCTCGCATAGCAAGGGCAGTCGCTTCATTATGACAGGTTGGAGAAAATGAGGCGGGGGAAAAAGTTGAAGAAAATTTTCAACAACCGTCGTCCAACGGCCTTCTATTAGTTTATGCCACTGTTCGGCCGAGCAGTCAGCATTCAAGCCACGCGGGGACAAGTTCCATCACAGGTCCTGCAAGCGAAGTGCACAATCACGATCGACAATCCCCTTGGCAAATGCTCCGTCGTCCGATCCACTCAGCTCGTCCATGAACGCTGCGCAGGCAAGGTGAAATAATGGACGCCATGATCCAGTGAGGTGTTTTCTAGCTTGAGAATCGAACGCAGCATTGCTGATAAACCCTGCTTGGCAAGCAAGCACGGGGTGGCCAGAAACCCGGACGTCACTACTCATCCATGGATGGATTGAATCCACGCCTCGGACGCCCAGGCACGCAAGTGGATTAGAAGCTAATGTGCTGCTGTAGAGGCGCCGATTGCCCTGATCCAAGTTGGGCTGTGATGCATTAGTTGCAGCCGGTGGTATCGTGAGGCTTCAAATTCGCCACGTTGGTGCTGACGACGTCCGGGTTGATCTGGCTATCGCGTGGCATGGCAGGCTAATTCTCCTCCTAGTGCTGGTCCTCGATTCCACACCGCCATCTCGAGTGGACCTCGGCCGCAAATGTCCCAATGGCAGTTGCTGGTATAGGTCTCTTCCTAGCGACATGGCGCAGATGAGCTGGCCTAGCATGGACGTTCCAATGCCCTCCGTAAGAGCAAGTATCACGACTAGCACGGAGGGTAGGCAGCGTGACAAAAATCGGATAATAACTGTGATGGCGTGGGCCTAGATCCATGGTCATGACGACGAAAGCGCCTCGTCTACATGATTATTTTCCGACACCGTCACACAAAGAAACTGCGCCATAAATAGCCGTCATTGAAGTAATCGATTGAAAATCTGCAACGCATAAGAAATGCCAAATAATAGACCACACAATCGCTATATGCCATACAAGCCAGGGATAAAAACGAAAATAGTGAAAGGGTATCGTTCCCAGCGCCCCCAAGTCCACAAAACTCCAGCCACATAACCCAATTTAAATAAATCACAGAGTACATCTTCGTCCCGTACAATTGCTCTGCTCCCCTTCCCCGTCAGGCTCAGCAAGTCTCGAATCTAGGAACTGGTTGTACGCTGTACTTGCTCTCTCGTCGTGTCCGAGTTCGTCGTGTATCCCACCATGCCTTTCATTTCCACCTTTGCTTTGTCGTTCTCGAAGCCCAGGTCGCTGCTGTCGTTATTCTGTTCGTCTTCTTCTTCGTGCTCGGCGACATCGAGCTGGTATAGCGGTGGGAGCGCAGCATCCTTCCTCCGCAGAATCCAGCGCTTGCACCACCAGGGCAAAGTCTGGGTCGTCTGGTAGCGCATAAAAACACGAGTCGGCACTGCGAAGATGTAGTCGAGTTCCTCCAGCGTGCGCTGTTTAGTCTCGGGGACGAATAAGAAGATCAGCACCAGGGCGGCAATGTTGAGGAAGGAATAAAATCCAAATGAACCAAACACGCCTAGTCGGTTGAGCATGAGGGGAAACGTTATCCCCAAAACAGCTGCCCAGAAGAGGTTATTGGCCACAGCCCAAGCCATTCCAACCTCACGATGAGAGAGAGGGAAGACCTCAGCCGAGTAGGTGAACGGCACTGGACCCTCACCTGGCGAGTAGAATGCTGCGAAGAGATAGATAAACAGCGCCACCATGGCAAGATGTGGGCCTGCCTTGCCCGGAATCAAAGTGCATAGTCCAGCAGCGAGTAGTGTCCATGCCATTTGTGGGAATGTGAATAACAGCAGCGACCGTCGCCCAAACGTATCGATTGTCCAGACTGCCGGAAACGCAAACAGAAAGTTGATGAGTCCGAAGCCCCAGGTTGCCCAGAGCGCTTCCATCGGAGAAGCTCCAGCGTTGCGGAACACATCAGACGAATAGAATGCAATGATGTTGATGCCGCACATTTGCTGCGCGATCATAACGGCAAAGGATGCAAGAGTGGCGCGTCGAATTCGCGGAACCTTGAAGAGCTCGATGAATCGTTTAAGGTAGTCTCCGTGACCGACATACTCTCGCTCGACCTCGAGCTGAACGTGAATGTAGTATAAATCGCGAGCAGCCTGTACACGATTGTTACGCAGCCGCAAAAGGGATCTCATCGCATCTCTATACCGGCCCTTTTTGATGTACCAACGTGGTGATTCGGGGCAAAAGTATATAAGGACAGCGAGCGGTATGGCTGGAATCATGGCACATCCGAGCTGGTATCGCCAAACAGCTCCACTGAGTCTCATCAATCCCAGATTCGCGCAAGTGCCCAAGAAGATGCCAAATGCGTTCCACAGCTGCCAACTCATGACTAGAGCTCCCCGGATAGGAGCCGGGGAGTTTTCGGCGGCATAAATTGGAACTATTTCGCAGCGTTAGCCGCCAGGCAGGAAAAAGGAGAACTTGGGGCCCTTTTTTGCGCATTCACACTCACCTGTCGAGGCTTTGGTGCCCATTCCCACACCCAGCAGCAATCGACAAGCCAGTAACTGCTCCCAAGTGTTGCAGAATGCACCAGCCAGAACGGGCCATAGACAAAAGTTTGCCGACACGAAAATAGACCCTCGACGTCCAAAGTGGGCATTAAGCGGATCGGTAAGCCAACAACCAACGAGAGCAGTACCAATGTACGGAGCAGCGTTGACGAGGCCGACGAGTATTTTATCACTGACTTGGTTCCCATTGATGCCGAAAGCCTGCGGAAACTCCAAATTTGCCCCATTCGACCCCGTCTGATCCCAACCCTGGACAGCAGCGCCGATCGAGCAGGTAATTATGGTGAGGTATAATTGCTTAGGAATTCGCCATTTGTGGAGGACTTCGTCGCGAAGAGACTCGATCTCTTCTTGCGTCAGGGCTTCGGGGCCCGTGATATCCTCGTAACCCATGGGATCTTGAGCAATCAGAGCGCCTTGGCGGAGGAGGCCGCGATAGTCGTTCAAGTCCTTGTCGTGACAGAATTGATCCACGTTGCTGAGAAGGAGGCGACGAGGAATGCCTATCAAAGGGTTCTTGATTCTGCAATGCAAAGCGAGACGTTAGACCGCTTTTGGAAATTGAGGGAGAAATTCGAATTGTCCCTACTTGGCTTCAACATTTGAGTTAAGGTTGACTTGAGGAACTGAGCTAGGTCGGGAGTGGCGTCCTGCTTCTGTTGAGGAGACAGCCTGGAATTCGTCGGATTCCCTGCTGCAACGTGTGACGCAAAGACGAGCGAATTAGTTCATTGGTACTTGAGGACTGGAAGCAGAATAAATTCTTTCGTTGGCGAGCGAGATATTCACTCGGTTGAATAATGAATGGGTTAACCCGCCCACGGTGCGGACGATGATGGTCTAAAACGCTAAAACGAGACGAGACGAGACTAGCAGGGCTGTCGCAACAGGGTCTGAGACTAGTGCGGTTGGGCTAGCGCGAGGGAGGGAAGGAGGCAAACTATAAATAAAAATAAAAATAAAGGGCAACTCACCTGGACGCCTCCTCGACCCTCTCAACATGGTCCAACATGACCAACAACGACAGCAGCCGCTACTGCAGCAGCCGTCGCGGGCTCGATGGGCAAAATCCGGGGAAATTGTCTATCGATGGCGGTGTATGTATGTATGGGTGGGTGGTGGTAGGTGGAGACGGAGAGGAGAGTAGCGGGCGATGGTTGATGGTTAGTTCTGCTTCGCTTCGCATTTGGCGGCGACCGGGTGGGAAGACCGACCAGTGTAACGGTGTTGTCTGGTCGGATATTTTTGTTGTGCTCGAGTTTAGCGCGGCGAGGAGTAGCAGCGCATCTAGCACAGCGAACATGTCCCCGGATCGGGGTCCAGGTTCTTGGCTCTTGTAGAAAATAAGAAGATGAGGTTGCGAAGGGGAAGAGACGGAGTCGGGGGTCAGCGAAGAAGAGCGAGCGAGCCCACCCACTCACTCACTCCAGCTGCGCCAGCTGCAGCCAACACCAGCCAGGGGCGAGAAAGCATGCGGGACAAGAGGGAAGAGAGGGAAGCAGGCTTGACTTGACGATGCGATGCTCGTGCGGTCTTGTTGCTTATTTATTTATTATTAGTGTCCCAGTGTCTCAGTGCCTAATCCTAATAGGAGCTGCCAAGGCTTGGTCCAATTTGGTACGGGCTTGGTGGTACCGCGGAATTATAGTCTGGATGAGTGGGCGGTTTGATGAGCACGATTATATGACTTCCTTCTCTTCCCTCCCCCTCTCCTCCTTTCTTCTTCTGCTTCTTCTTCTTCTTGTTCAAAACATAGAGGGTTAAAGGAGAGAGAAAGAGGAAAGAGAGCGTTGGCTGAATTGGCCAAATCCGATGCCAGCTGGTGGTGGAGCCGGGGGATGCAGCTGGCAGGGCGCGCCAAGCAATTGGCAGCCAGTTTGCCAGGCTGACTGTTTAACGCCGCTTGACAGGGTAGGTACAGTACGGTAGCCTAGAACCCAGAACTGCAAAAGTCGGGGAGAAGGCGAACGCTAATAAATACTCCGTATTACCAAGACTACCCAGGCCTGGGTACACAATATGCCTCGCAGCGGACTTGTACATACGACAAGGGTTTGACGCTGTGGGTGAATGTCGTCCGTCAGTGGCCCTCGCTCGGCTGGAAGAGACAGACGGATGCAGCCAAGTCGTAGCACAGAACGCAACCGTCACAATCTAGACGCGCGCTCGCCGGCTGCAAAGCATTAGAAATCGATGTGACTGGTTACTGCGCAAAGCCTGGAATCGGGCAAACCGTTGAAAAACGCCAGTGCCGTTAACCCGTTGCTCTTGGCTGCTACTAGCCACCGTCTATCCCTCAGCCGCAAGACGATGGCTGGTCAGCCAATCAGATTGGTAGAAAAGCGGATACTTTGATTACATGCGGAGTACAGAGTACTTGGCACACATAAGTAAGATCCTTTGATCCGCTGTAGCGGGCTTAATCTAGTAAAGGGTTTGGTTAAGCAACAGCAAAGACGCTTTCCTTGCTTGTAAGTCGTCGAGACCCGAGAAAGTACTCCGCACTTATTAATGGTACAATAAACCACACTCCACACACTTGCCCTGATTGGGCTACCTTAGCCTGGACAAGCCCATTTATACCAAGTTATTTACTTTCTTGGCTCGTAGTCCAATAAGCCTGGCAGTTGCTGCAGTAGAGTTGGAGAGGCCATGCTTGGCAATGATAACGTTCATGTCGCACCCTGGTCTCGCTAGGAAGCCATGCGATAAACACTCCATAAAAAGCGAATGAAACTTTCCTTATATATCACGGCCAGGTACTGCCTGCAGTCGTCACTTTGAGCGCACGTTCCAGACCTCGGAGTGGGGTAACTTCGAGCTAAGAACATTGGTACGCTTAGGGGCCTCTTACAAAGCTACATTGGAGGTCTTTAACTATACATTTTTATTATGATAATAGCCTCTAGCTAATGACACTAGCTCGCGTGTATTAGAGCACTAGGGTAGAGTGAGTACCTGGTAGGTTCCTAAGGATTACAAGACATGCGATGTAGCTCCTTATAACTCGGACTGTTATCCATCATCAGCAAGCACTTGCAGCACCATGCGGCAAGTGCCACCCGCATTCCTTCCACCCAAGAGATTGCATTTGAAGACTCTCATCTCGATCGAGCATGGCGATGACCCCACACGCCAAAACCTGGACTGGTCTTCATGATATAAGGTTTCAAGTTCTCCAGGGTTGGCCAATGGCCCCGATAGCTATTGTCGCGTTGTTACGAGCTTGCCTCGGGCGTCATGGGGTGAAATGTGCAGCAGGTCACTGTGCACGGAATCTTTAACAATTACAGCACTGGCGCTGAGGGAAGCAGGAAAATGGTGGGAAATCAACGCGTTAATATGTGGTAGAACAGAAGCACGACTTCCATCCATCGTAGGTCCACGGAAAGTAAACACTTGTGTACTTCAAATAGTCTTCGCAAGGGGAAATTTTCTATGCTGTGTTCGTATCAGCTTCGCAGCTGCTATAGCCAGGAACAACAATTTGCGGCCAACGACCTTTCGCGTCACTGTTGTGAGGCCAGACAGGCTCGCAAGTCACATGAAGTTGCCCCACCAGCCATCAAGAGAAGGCGTGGCAATGAATAATCGGGAGAACACTCAAACACTCGCACACCTTGGGTATCTAGGCGGCAGAAACCGCCTCCTGGCCTCCAAGCCTGCTCCTTCTTCCAGCCCAGCATTTCCCAGTTACCGTCTCCATCAAGAGCGTCTCGAAATAGCGACGAAAAATACCTGGCACTCGAAACTCCCCTCTCAAGAGGATACAATACAATGGGCTGGCTCTGGTCGTCCTCACCACCTCCGCAAAGCCAGTCCCAAGCTCCGCCACCGAAAGAACAAGGGCCAGCGCCAGCGCCAGCGCCAAACGAGCCAAACGAGCCAGTCGACCCCGAAATACAGAAATTCTTCAATCTCTTCAAATCCGATGACGAACAGCCCCAAAACCCCTCGCCCTCGCAACCTTCTCCAAATGCAAGTCCCACGATGAGAGGAGCGTGGCTCTCTCCGAAATCATCGTCCCAAAACAACGAGACTACGGATGCCCCCCTTCTAGATCCCGTGTCCGAATCTCTACTCCCGACAGAAATGTCCTGCCGCCAAGCCTTCGACCTCGCTTGGTCTTGCAATGGCCTGGGCGGGCAGTTCAACTCGGTATATCGCTATGGCAATATGCGTTCGTGCAGCGAACAGTGGGACGACTTCTGGTTTTGCATGCGCACGAGAGCACACACCGGGGAGCTCAAAGCCGAGTCGGTCAGAACCCACTATCGAAACAAGGCAGACAGAAAGTATGGCCAAGGGAAACACAGTAGTGAGGATGTCTGGGAGAGAAGGATGGAGAAGCTACCGCCAGGTTCCGTATTCAGCACTCCTGTCAGGGAGGCAATGTAGATCATATTGGTCGTCAAGGAGATTATGAAGAGGATAACAAGACGAGATAGGGAATAGTTTAGGACCCAAACTACGAAGCCGACCCTCCTCTATCGACCTACTGCTTCTTGTGTCATCACCGTAGACTGACTTATCAGTCACAATGCACATTATTTCTCCGTCAATTTCGTCGGGTGTTGCAAGGACTTGAACTTGTCATTGTCATACGCGGATGAAGCGTTGCGCTTTGCTTGCCGCCAATGCAAACTTAAATTCACACACTTTCTTAAATACCCGAGGTTGTCTTCATTAGTGTCAGGATATTAGTTCTATTGCCTGTCTCTGTGAAATCCATGTCGTATTGATTCATCTAGCTCATTAGAATACAAGCAAGCCACCCTTTCATTCTTTTAAGACCCAGAAATTCAGGCAAAAAGCAAATCTGTTTTCCACTTTAAAAACGTCCAGTCCCAGCATCTAGTGTCTCAACTCGAAAAGATTTAGTCAACCTCCTCAACAGTGGGGCCATCGTCACCACCGGCACCAGGGGCAGCACCAGCTCCAGGGAAGCCACCGGGAGCGCCGCCAGGGGCACCACCGCCGGGGGCACCACCAGCACCATAGACTTTCATCATGATCGGATTGGCAATGGCTTCCAGCTCTTTCTGCTCGGCCTCGAACTCTTCCTTAGTCGCAGTTTGGTTGTCGTCCAACCAGGAGACAACGCGGCTAATCTCCGTGTTAAGCTTCTCCTTATCAGCCGCCTCAATCTTGTCAGCTAGGCTGTCGTTAAGGCTGTTGCGAAGGCCATATGCATAGCTTTCAAGACCATTCTTGGCATCGACACGAGCCTTTTCAGCTGCATCACTCTCCTTGAATTTTTCAGCTTCAGCTACCATGCGCTCGATCTCTTCCTTGGACAGACGACCCTTGTCATTGGTGATGACAATCTTGTTGGACTTGCCAGTACCTTTCTCCAGAGCGGACACGTTCATGATACCATTGGCATCAAGATCAAATGTAACTTCAATCTGAGGAACTCCGCGGGGCGCGGGAGGAATGCCAGTAAGTTCGAATTTGCCCATCAAGTTGTTGTCCTTAGTGCGCTGGCGCTCACCCTCGTACACTTGAATGAGGACGCCAGGCTGGTTATCTGAAAACGTCGAAAACGTCTCAGTCTTCTTTGTGGGAATGGTTGTGTTTCGAGGAATCAACTTTGTCATCATACCACCAGCAGTTTCAATGCCTAGTGAGAGAGGTGCAACGTCAAGAAGCAAGATTTCGTTTGTTGACTTGGATGTAGTATCTCCAGACAAGATAGCAGCCTGTACAGCAGCGCCATTGGCTACAGCCTCGTCAGGGTTGATGCTTTTGCTGGGCGTTTTGCCATTGAAGTAGTCGCTAATGAGATTCTGAACACGAGGAATCCGAGTAGAGCCTCCCACTAGAACAATGTCGTGGACTTGAGACTTGTCGAGTTTGGCGTCAGTGAGGACGCGATCCACAGGCTGGAGAGTAGATCGGAACAGATCTTGGCATAGTTCTTCGAAACGGGCACGGGTAATCGGTGCGGAGTAGTCAATGCCCTCGAACAACGAATCAATCTCAACGTTTGTGTTGTGTTGAGCGGAGAGGGCACGCTTCGCTCGTTCACAGGCCGTGCGAAGACGACGCATAGCGCGGCTGTTGGTTGTCAGATCCTAAATAATTTGTTAGCTTCGATTGATTACATCCAAGAGTAATGGAATATGTTTACTTACTTTATGATACTTTCTCTTGAAGTCTGTGACAAAGTGGTTTACGAGGCGATTATCAAAATCCTCACCACCCAAGTGGGTGTCACCAGCAGTGGCCTTCACTTCAAAGATTCCGTCTTCAATAGTCAAGAGAGACACATCAAAGGTACCTCCGCCAAGGTCAAAGATCAGCACATTGCGCTCGCCTTCAGCCTTCTTGTCAAGGCCGTACGCAATAGCTGCAGCAGTGGGCTCATTAATGATACGCAAGATGTTGATTCCGGCAATGGTACCAGCGTCCTTGGTCGCTTGACGCTGCGAGTCGTTAAAGTATGCTGGAACAGTGACTACAGCATCTTTAATTTCGACATTTTCTGTGCTTGAAGAAAATTTGGTTTCAGCAACCTGGACCATCTTCGCGAGGATAAAGCCAGAGATTTGTTCAGGGGTGAAGGTTTTGAGTTCTCCCTCGTACTGAACTTGCACCACCGGCTTGTCTTCTTCCACTTCAACACCATCCTTCATGTAGGTCTTTTTAACAACCTTGAAGGGGAAATGTTTCATGTCGGCTTGAACCTCAGGATCTGTGAATTTGCGACCGATTAAACGCTTCACATCGAACACGGTATTATGTGGGTTCATTGCAACCTGGTTCTTCGCGGCTTCACCAACCAATTTCTCAGTGTCGGTGAAGGCAACAAACGAGGGAGTTGTGTAGTTGCCCTGTTCGTTGGTGATGATCTCACACCTGTCATGCTGGAAAACACCCACGCAAGAGTACGTGGTACCCAAGTCGATACCGACAGCGGGACCTTTGACGGTTGGTTTGTCTTTTGACATGGTAGATTGGTGTAGTCTGGATGGAGGGGAGGGAAGGGAAAAGAAAATGTCAACAAAATTGGGTATGTTGGGTATGCTGAGCAAGAGCAATGCTCCTGGTGATGTGAGCAGTGATTATGAGAAAAGTAACTGTGTGAGGGATAGATGGACAAGAGTATGTAGGTGTTGGCCTCATGGGCAGGAGCTAAATAAACCAGAGAGAATGGTGTTCGATGTGGTTCTACTGTGTTCCAAGAGAAACCCACTAGAATTTGCAGGGGGGGAGGGGAAGGCTCTGGTAGCTTGTTGAACTTGCGCGATTGCACCAGCCTCCAGCCAGCCAACTTCCCCGACAGCTGTAGCGTAGCCCCACCTTAGGCAGTCGAAATGTTGACAGATTAGTTGCGACATGGCGATCACCCACATCAGCCAACATGGAAAGTGAATTATCCCAGTTAATTTGTCAACTGCAGTCCACAGTAACTGCAAGTCGGCCATTAAAAGTCGCCATCAAGGCTAGCTCGCGAATCTGAGTTTCGTGGAAATCATTGTACCATCTCAGTTCACATTTCCTTTCCTCTTTTTCTTGTCCAATCATCCTGCAGTACACTCATCCTCTCTCTTCTTCATGCTTCTTCGCCTGCCCAGTGGTCTTTCTATGATGATGTGCTCGCCCCTTGACATCATCCGCTAACAAACAAGCTCTCGAAAATTCCACCGCGGGGCATGTCCGTCCCCGTCAACAGTTACTCCGTACCTGCAGGTGGATGGATCGCCCAGCAGTTGCCCCACTTTGCCTGTTTTATTTTATCGAGTTTTTTCTTCCTTGCCCTTTCCCTTTGCTCAAACGTGGTGGCTAAGAATTGGAAATGCAAGATGAAAGGGGCGTGTTTGACTGTGCCGAAAGGACAGTCTGGCAGCAGCACTGGCTGTCCAATGCCAATACTAAAACCCTAGTGCGCAGTAGGGCATGAAAATTTTTCATCCCGTGCAAGTCTTCATTGTCTTCGTACAGTGTATCAACTTTACGTGTCAAGCTTCACAGAGATACCGGCAAAATGCTGCTGATCCAATCAGATTGTTATAGTAAAAGGACTTTTTTTCCCCTACCATCTCTTTGATGCCGATCAGACTACACTTTCGTACCGGCCCAATTTTCCTTGCTAATGCACGGGCGACTTTGAGTAACCTTTTTGCCCTGGATTTATACGATAGATACCTACCTAGTGTAGCTTTATGTACTTAAGTACTTCTGCACTCTTGAATCCTTTAGACATTTAAAGTACCTTGTATTACAGTATTTCCAATGAGCTAAAATATGGGTCGGCAAGGGAGTAGAGATTCCGTATTATGTTGCAATTTAGTATAGGGAAAGATGTTCCTCCTACAGCGATGATTTTAACTGGTCCTGAGCCTTGTTGGGCTTAGTCACCTTGGTACGGACCTTGAGTGACCTATAGGACCCGCCCTTTAGCTAAGCCCGCTAAGGAGTACCTTGCATGTATCGAGCAGGGCGTGATCATCTGTTAAGCACCTGCTCGGTACCTAGCTAGGTACCGAGAGTGGCGCAGTCCCGTGACGTCGTCGATGCCTTCGGGGCACTCAAAGGGTTGCTAATAGAGCGTGATACATCATAATCGCGATGAATAACACGTTTATTGCACGCGTACCGTGAGTACATGATATTATTGGCTAAAACAGGATCCACAGCACCCTCTGACAGAGGGAGCTGAGCGTCAAGCTGTATCATTGAAACGAGCACTCAACAGCCTCCGTAGTCAAGCGAGTCGCGATGTCACTGATGTGCTGACGTTTCGTCCCGATGCCCGCGAGACGTATTGCCATGTTAGACTGGTCGCTCTCGTTACCCTCATTCATCTTGTACAATGACTTTGGCGAGGGCCCTGGTCGTCCTGGCCAGAAGGCCTTCTCTCGCCGGACCCAAGCTTGCTGCCTCAACCAGATATCGGCTTCGGGACCCAATCGCTGCAGGAGGACGTCATGACTTCGGCAGAAGATTAATGTTACGCTTGCAAAGCAGTCTCACAGATGCCCCCGTTATCACGCCGCCCAGTGCCCGCCCAAGCACTTCCTCTACTTCCTCCAGCACACGTAACGAACAAGAAACGGGTCATTTCGATGTAAAGGCAAACGAGTCTCTGTTTTTCCTTGAAAGTACGGTCTATTCCTTTAAGCAACGACATGAATCTAGTCTCGCACTTGCGATGATCTAACTTGCGACTACCAGACATTTTCCCGAGAAAGCTAAGCGCGCTTCTCAGATACCCTGCCGAGACGGATGAAGACATGACCAGATTGCTTCGTCGCTTTTACAGCTCGTCTGGAAGCACGACCTTTAGTCTGGACCCCATTGCCCTGGTGAAGAGAGCTATTCCAGAGGACATGCCTCTCAAAGTTACCGAGATCCTACCCCGATTGAAGGACGGAGGAGCTTTTGTCAAGGTGCAGTTTGACGCCAGCATTTCTCCCAGTGAGATTGAATGTTAGATAACTCTACTTACCAAGAGCTGGCCTCACACTAACTTCCGTGAGTACAGCAACCTTGGTGAAAAAATTGAGCAAATCTCCTTTGAAGCCATGGTTCAGTCCATTTCGGGGTATTGCAGCTCGGTTGGTACAAGGGACTCCTTGGCTCGAGGATCTGTATCGGTTCCCTTCGAGTTTAATCAAAGTGGAATTCGTACCACCAGAGCCCGGAACATCCGTGGAGGAACTGTCCGAAGAGACTCTCTACAGTCTGTTCCGCCGCTACGGCAAAATTGCAGATATACTGCCGCAGCCTTTTGACTCGAAAGTTGTCCCACGATACGCGCAGATTATGTTTGCTAGACTTAGCGACGCCATCATGGCGAGAAATTGTTTGCACGGGTTCATTGTGCAGGAGTCAATGGGAGGTGGAAAATCTGGAACGCTGCTTCGTGTATCCTATGTCAAGCGAGTCAAAGCCCACAGCATCTGGAACTGGTTGACTAGCCATCCTCGCATCGTCATTCCCGTTCTAGCTGCTCTTCTTGCTGGCGCCTCGGTCGTTATATTTGACCCTATCCGAACGTTCTTCATCAAGCTTCATGTTTCGCACTCGTTGAGGTTCAAGGAATCGCGACTGTACAAGTGGTTCAAATCTCAAACCGGCAGTCTCTCATTTGGAAAATCGCAACATATGGAGGGTCTAGGTACTATCTGGAATCATCGACGCGAACTCATTCAACAGCTTCGAAGTTGGCTCGACGGTAGCTCTGATACCTTTATTGTCGTAATAGGCCCTAGAGGCTCGGGCAAAATCGAGATGGTCATGGACCAAGCTCTTGCTGGTCGCAAAAACGTCCTCGTGGTGGACTGCAAGCCCATTGTGGATGCCAGCGGAGAAGCAGGCACTATCAAACGACTGGCAGCTGCTGTAGGATTTCGTCCTGTTTTCTCGTGGGCAAACAGCATCAGCAGCATGATCGATCTGGCCGTACAAAGTACTACCGGCGTCAAGGCTGGATTTTCAGAAACACTCGACTCCCAAGTCAGCAAAATTCTACATACCACAACCGGCGCGCTCAAGGCGATCGGCTTGTCTACCAGATCCAAGCGCGACAATGATGCGCAACTCTCTGATGATGCCTATCTCGAGGCCCATCCGGAGACAAGGCCTGTCATTGTTATCGATAACTTTTTGCATAGGAATGACGAGATGACGGTTGTCTATGACAAGATTGTCGATTGGGCAGCCTCACTTGTTCAAAACAACATTGCCCATGTCATTTTTCTTACATCGGATGGATCCTTCTCCAAACAGCTGTCAAGAGCATTGCCCGACAGAGTCTTCCGCACCATCTCACTCGGGGATCTGGACCACGGAGTGGCGAAGAAGTTCGTCACGAGCAGACTGTCCGAGGACATGCCGGACAAAGCTGGAGAAGCTTCCCAGGACACCACCAAGCAGGCCAAGCGCTTGGACTTGACTGGACTTGACGAGTGCATCGAGACACTGGGCGGACGCCTAACAGACCTGGAGTTCCTCTCGCGCCGGATCAAGGCCGGCCAAACCCCAAGACAAGCCGTTGACGAAATCGTTCGCGAGACAGTCACGGACATGGTCAAGGTCTTCCTCTTGGGCAAGACCACGAACGCTGAGAGGAAGTGGTCCCCGGAGCAAGCGTGGCATCTCATCAAGCTGCTCTCGGAAAGCCCCTCGGTTCGATACCACCAAGTCCTCCTGTCCCCGATATTCTCCTCGTCCACGAGTCCCAGCGCGGCCGACGGAGAAGCCGCGCTGGACGCGCTCGCCGCGGCTGAACTGATCGCGCTCAAGATGCACCAGGGACGGCCCAAGTACATCAGCGCAGGCAAGCCGTTGCACCAGGCTGCCTTCGCCGTGCTGATGAGGGACCGCGTCCTCAAGGCGAAGATGGACCTGGCCGTGTCCAAGGAGCTCGTCAAGGTGGAGAGCAGGACGATTGATGCGGTGGAGACGGAGTTGACGGTGCTGGGCAAGTTGCCTCGGCAGACGCTGGAGACGGCGGGCCGAGTGTCGTACCTGCTGGAAAAGCTGGATGGGAGCCAGCGGAAGATTGAGGACCTGGAGAAGCAGATGACGCGGCTGAAGCAAGTCCTGGTCGAGGAGTACTGATCCGTGTGTGCAGTACAGTGGCGGTGGGACGTGCACTTGCCGAGGTACGCATGTATTATTCATGGGGTATAGCGAGAGGTTGTCATAGTGAAACCTGATTATTCAAACTGGTTGCTATCGCTTAACTAACAACCTACTACTACCGTCCGCACAAACCATGGTGGTGGAAATCTCATTACATCCATCCAGCGGCTAGCACAACTCGTGTCAAGCACCAGCAGCCACAGCAAAGCACTTCCATCCTAGCATCCCACACAGAACAGCGACGCCCAGAAGCTAGTCGCATTGTGCCACGTACTGCAGTAGAAGCAAAGTGTTGCTGCATCGCCTAGCCATGTATCATCAGTTCACGTCGCATGCTCTGTCGCAATATAGGATCCAGGGATGGTACATTTCCGTAGAAATAACACCAGTGACAGGTTCCGCAACGCAAATAACCATGTAGATAGCTACATGGCCTGACAGGCTTTGCACCAGACATCAGTCGGCCAGACACCTACACTTACAAACACTACTATACACCACAGGACACTATCATACACCAGCGAGCGAGCCAAGAAAGCCCACACCACCGCTATGAATAGCTCTCGTCCTCCCGCAGAGCACTCGTAACCTTGTCCTTCAGATCAGCCAGGTCTCTATCCCTGTTCATCATCTGCACCGTCAATTCCTCGTACTTTCTCTGCCAGTACTCCTTGGAGAACAGCTCCTCCTTGCCTTCGCTCCCGTCGGCGAGGCCCGCGGGCGCGGCGAGAGGCGGCTTGCGCTTCGCCTTGGCCCACATGGTTGCCGGGACGACTTGCTCAAACGTGAAGCCGCCCTTGACGCGGCCGAACTGGTACTGCCATTCGCACTTGTACGTGAACTGGCCGTTTTGCTCGCTTAGGCGCGTGCACTTTGGCCTCGTCATCACGAGCGTCGTTGACCCTGCGAGGGCGGCGAGGTTGATGAGGAATGCCTGCGGGGACGTGGCCGTCTTGTACATGGTCTGGAGCATTGCGTGAACCATGGCTGTGGACTCCTGGAGGCTCACGGGCTGCGCAGGGCTTCCGTTCCGGTCTCGCCAGTCCGCTTCGTACATGGATCGGGTGAAGTATGCGACGAGGACGTCGATATTGGTGCGGTCTTCCATCTTGTCGAAGTAGTAATCCTCTAGCCCCCCATCCGCCGCGAGGCCAATGTCCTTGAAATCGGAATCAGGTTTGGCATTTTGTTCGTAGGCGTCCGTAGCTTCCTTTGCGAATCTCCGCCATCCATCTTGATACTTGCTATCGTCCCCATCAAACATTTGCTCGTTTCCCGCGTTTCCCATGTCGTAGGCCTGGGCCTGATGCGAAGCTAGCGCTGGTGCTGACATCGAGGCCGGGGCCGGGGGTGTGGCCAACCGTACTGAGCCACCCGATCGCTCGGGTACCTGCAGTGATATACTTGGCCGCGCAGGTCTCGGACCCTCACGAGGTATCTGCTGATCTTGGTGTCCATTCGTGGATGCTTGTGTGCTGGAACGACGACCATCACTTGTGGTCTGGTACCGTTGGTCGTGACTTACTGGCTGTGACAGTGGCTGTGACCGTGGCCGTTGGACCTGTGAGCTTTCGGATGTCTCCTGGGTTGGTGTCCAAGTTTGCCGAGGACATTGGCTTGGTCCGGCCACGGGAGTGCGCTTAATGGGAGGCCGTCCTCTCGGTCGAACGCCGGTATCTTGGCTGGCCGTCTTCCAAGCTGAGGAAACGTTCTTTGTGCCCCGCCTGAAGCCTACCATCTTCTCTCTGACAGGTATCACGGCGGAGCGAGGCTCTAGCGCGTCGTGCCAAAAGGATCCCCTCATTGTGGGAGTGACGGCAGAATGCGGCCAGCATGCGACAGGTGTCTCCAACGATTCATTGTGTTCCCAAGCCGTCGGATTTTGCATCTTTGATGGGTCCATTGCTACGCCTGCTACGCCTGCTCGAGCATCTGGATGCGCCGACCACGGCTCCGGCAGCTCTTGGCGACAATCATCCACCGCAGACGGCGGGAAAAATCGCGGCCGTTGGGCTGGTGATGGGACACCTTCGTCTCCTTCGGGTCTCTTGCGACCTCGCTTGGGCCGAATATGAGGCAGCAAGGCCCTCAGCGCCATGTCGTCCTCAACAGCAACCCCATCACGGACTGCATTAGCAATGGGATTCGGATCATTGGGAATGCTGGTCCAATAATCATTAGGGATGTCCATAAGGTATTCGAAAAACGCCTTGACGTGCATCGAGTTCATCCACTTCTATTAAAACAAAAAAAAACAAAAAAAAAAAAACAAAAAAAGTGGTCAGCCGCCAATTTTGCTAAGTCTCATGAGCTTTTGCCAAGTCGTCCGTCTAGTAAAAAACATCCATCTCACCTTCAAGCGCACACCATACTGGGCAACCTTTTGAGCACTCTCATCTTTCGCAGGATCAGGCGGCTCGACACCCAGCGTAGTGGTCAGCTCCGTCCAGGTCTTGATCTCTCTCCGATAAAACTTCTGCACGAGCTCGTAAATGGTAAACGTATTAAAGGCCTTGCCGCCGCTCTTCGGTGGCGTCCGGAAGGCCTCCCGCAGGCTTCTGGCATCCAGATCCAGAGGCAGCGCCGGGTTACAATAGAAGATGAAGCTCACGTAGGCTTCCTCAATGGTTGACGCGTTGACATTCCGATCCGGCAAGGTGGGCCGCACGACAAACCCATGCGACTGGGAAGTCGCCATCGCCACTTGATCGTTGGAAGCCGGATGATGGTTCATAGCTTTTTTTTTGTTCTCTTTTCCCTTTCTTGGTGGCCCCCCCCCCCCCTGGCGTTTCAACACCTTGAGTATATCAGGGGGCGCGCTGCGCCGGGGCTATGACCAAAAATTCCAAGAGGGTTTTCCCTCACATGTGTCTCTCCTAGATGCGGCGTTGAGAAAACAGCTTAAATTCTGCTCGGCCCCGTATTCCCCCGTCACGAACGGACAACAGAGAGCGATGTGGTGGCGGATGTTCCTGCCCCGGCGTCTGGGTGTCGTCAGTTGGACACAAAAGCGTTGGTAAACCTCATTCCGCGACCAAGGTTTCCGAGTCACCACCGGCATAAAATAACCCAGCATACAAGGAAAGCTTTTCGGGACTCAGCAAAGGCGGACGGGGGGTGCTGGCCCTAGGGGGAAAACGATTCTTGTATTGCGGAGTAGTTGTTGCACACGGAGATAGCCCTTAACGGAAACTGCACAACGGCTCGCGGAATGCCGGATACCAGGCGTTGCATGAAGTTTGGAAAAGAGGAGGTTGTAATTAGGCCCATGTGGCTGAGTGAATTGGGGCAAAAATGGGGGGTGGGCGGGTGGCATACAGTACCGACACTGTGTTGTTCTACGTGGGATACTGGGGTCAATACAGTACGAGGCTTTGCGTGCTCGCACGGGCATGGCAATGACCCCGCGCCCAAGCTGAAACAGATGATCCTCACGCCAAGTATGGTTGGTTGCATTGCAAGTCAATTTGCCCACTTTTCCGGGTCGGAGTGGGCTCGCAGTGGCAACGCGTAAGAATGAAGTCATAGTTAGCTTTCTACATCTTAATTCTGGCCCACGCCATTCAACCCACCTCGCGTCGTCAAAGGTCACCCAGCTGCCAGGTAGACAGGACAGCTGCCACTTGATGACATCGCGCTTTGATTTCAAAGCATCACGCCAGACACACATTCTTTGGCGCAACTGAAAGAAAAAAATGCCGGGAGCCGCTCCGTAACTATAAGACCACCTTTCCCCACGACGCTTCTCTAACTATCGTTGCACCACGTCGCCTGTTGGAATTGCCTTCGTCATTACGCCTTGTCCGGTTTCAACGCGATCCCCCCTTTCGCAAACCACTTACACCAGCACTCCTCGTACCGATTCATATCATCATCCTGTATCCCCCGTTTCTCTCGCCACCAGGACACATGGCCGCCTCCTCCTCGGTCCCCCGCGGCGATGTGACCGCCCCCCTGAATTACTACTCCCCCCCCGTAGACTCCTCCGCGCCGTTCAACTACGTCGAGCCAGGCCCAGATCAACCGTCGCGCAACTATCTCGACACGGCCCACCCAACCTCCATCCAGGACCTCCGCGGCTCCGACATCAGGCCCACCCTCGACCATGACGCGTTCCAGATCCTCCACAAGATGCCCCCTTCCTCAGAAACATCCTTCACAGACGACGCGTCCATCCGATCAAACTACTATCCCGACGTCGAATCGCTCCTCCTGGATGCCATCCCCGGGTCCTACAAGGTCTACATATTCGACCACACCATCCGCCGCGCAGACCCCGATGCCTCCCGCAATCCCGTCACCAGAGCCCACATAGACCAAACGGCTGCGGGGGTGGAAAAGCGCGTGAGGAGGTACTTCCCCGATGAAGCAGATGAGCTCCTCCGAGGCCGGTACCGCATCGTCAACGTCTGGAGACCCTTGAACAAGGGCCCCGTCGAGTCGTTCCCCCTGGCGTTTGCGTCTTCTTCGACATTGCTCGATGAGGACGTGGTGCCGATTGAGCACCGCTATCCGGATGGGTACCTGGGACAGACTGCTGCGATTCAATACAATCCGGGGCAGAAATGGTATTACCTCAGTGGTATGACGGGGGATGAGCGGATACTCCTCGAGTGCTTCGACAGCGAGAGCTTGAAGCAGGGGAGCAAGATCGGCGGGCGGGTGCCGCACACGGCGTTTGAGGACCCTCGGACGAGGGAAGACGCGGAGAAAAGGGAGAGCATCGAGGTGCGTGCTTTGGTGTTTGGGCCTTGAGTGCTGGGCTGGGCTGAGCGCAGAGTTGTTGGTGTTGTTCGCCAGGCCATGATGACCTTGTAAAAATCAAATCCAAGCTAGCATGTTCAGACTTGAATTGCAACCGTTTGCACCTCAGCTGAATCCGCAATCATCACACCCCTCTACCCTTGCAAGTGGTGAAGTGTGAAACCAGTCAGCCAAGAAAAGCCAACCCCCGGATGGAGCAGACAGAAAACAAGAATTCCTCAACCAAGCTGCAATAGCAACCTGGCGCGTACCGTACCATACCATACCAAATCAAATCATATTGCGCCTATCAATATCTATGCTCAGCCACAGCCAGCGCGCAATCCGCAATCCCAGAACATGCATGATTCATGACCAGAAACCAACCAGCGTTGCAAAAGCGTCCGGGAAACGATAAAAAGAGAGCCGCCGCACGAGCCAGCCGAGGAACCCATCCGTGTCCAAAGGAAAAAAAAAAAAACCATAATGACAAAAGGTGACATGGGAACGAATTAAAAATAACGGGAATTTTTTTTTTTTTTTTTTTTTTTTTTTTTTTTTTTTTTTTTTTTAAACCTCTC
>KQ061698.1:78990-117026 GCA_001008035.1 Atkinsonella texensis
TTTTTTTTTTTTTTTTTTTTTTTTTTTTTTTTTTTTTTTTTGTGAAACCTCTCGTGCCAGGTAACAGGCAGCAGCCCACCTCGCGATTGGTGCGCAAGACAGGGGAAAAAAAAAAAAAGAGAAGCGCCACGCTGATTTCTTTTTTCTTCCATCTTTTTCAATCATAGACAGTTCCTTCGATAAGCAAAGAAGAGCGAGGAAGGATGGAGAAATGAACGGCAGCCAGTTTGACAACCCATCATTGACCCCGACGGCCTCTACCGCGCCCGCTACCAGTTGTGCCCTGGCGGCTCATGGATACACCCCCCAGACTACTCTGCCTGCTCATGGGAACTGCTGACGCCGAGTGGCCCCCAATCGATTGATTGGAGCCGCTGTGTCCGGGACTCGGCTGGTCCCTCATACTACTGGTGGGAATACCGAGCGAGTCGCGCAAGTTCTCAGGGTCCTCTCGCGCCGCGCTTGTAATGGCCACGAAGCGGCCCTGCGAGTACGGGGTCGAAACCGCTTCCAGGATCTTGCGCAGGCCAGTCGGGGCATCGAGATGCGCGCCGGGCTTGTGGGACTGGTCGTATTGCTTGAGGAAGCCCATGACAGACAGGTCGGACACAATGTCGTCTTGCGACAGGGGCACAGGAAAGTTCTGGTCCGCCGTTCTGGGGTAGGGCTTGAGGTACTGCTGTGGCACATGCGGTGGCATCTTGGGCGGTTCCTGAGCGTGCATGAGGTCCAAGTTGGCCGGGACCTCGAAGTTGGCAATCCCCTCGACGCCCAGAATCTTGTCGTCCAAGAAGTTGGCATTAGCTCCTCCTCGGGTGCTCCTGGTCGCGTGGGAGACGTTGCGCTCCATCATTGGCGCAGAGGGAACGGAATCGACGTCGTTGTCGTCCCCATTGGGCGAGTCGCTGTCGTCGGGCGACGAGGCGTTGCCGTTGACGCGATTGCGCAGGATATACTGGTGCGCGGCCAAGGCGGCCGTGTTGTAGTGTAGCGACAGCTCTTTGTCGGTGAAGAGCTTGTCAATGCTGTAGATGGGCCCGTTTTGTTTTGCGGCTGCACGAGCCTTTTCCGACTGCCACAGAGGGGTCGTACTGTTGGGATCCAGAGGGCGGCGCATTGGCACGGGCGAACCGTCGTCCTCGCCTGGATTGCGCTTGCGCTTCTTGTCCGAGAACATTTGCAAATCCTCGACATCTTTGCGCAACCGCGTCGCCCGCTTTCCGTGCGTCCCGCCAGGGCTGCCGGGGTTGGTCAGGCTGAAGTGACTCGGATTGAGAAGCAGAGCGCTCGAGTCATTTATCTCAAGCACTTCTTTTTCTCGATTCAGTCGACTCTTCTTGTGTGTGAGGGTGTTGATTAGGCGATCGCGCAAAGTGCCAGTGAGAGCGCTGTGCTCGCGCTTTGCTGTCTCGACCTTGTAGGCATGTGTATTTTTGTATTCTTGTACTTTCCGCTCATACTCATTCTAGCAATATGGAGAGAAGATCCCAACAGGTTAGCCATTGTTCTTCAAAATTGAAACCACCCGTAGTTCAGAATTCTCACCTTGGACTGCGTCAGTTGAAAGTCGCGTATCTCGATGAGATCTTCAATCTCGTCGATGAAGTTCGGAAATTTGATGCCAGCCATGTCCATAACACTCCGTGCACTCTCGGCATGCACAGGAAGACCCTGCGTCTGTCTATGTTCTTTCTGAAGCTCGTCGGCGACGTCCAAGGCGTTCGGGTCGTAAGGGTCAAATCGCTGCACGAGACTGATCTCGTACTGAATCTTTTGCAGCTGATCGCGGTACATTATATCTTGCTCGCGCTGAAACTTATCGGTCATACTCGAAAGGCGTTCCATAAGAGCCTGTCGCTTTCGATCTCGTTTGGATTGTGCGGCCGGGGGAGGAGAGCGTCGCTCGGCTCTGCCGCCCATGGGAGGGGGGACTGCATTGTCACTAGTAGCCATCTTTGCCGTAGAGTCTCGTGGTCGCCAGCGCAGGCGATGGGGTTCTGAATGTCGACTCTCTAGGGCCACAGCAAGAGCTAGAGCTATATACACAAGGCTCCTTTATGCGGACAAGGGTAATGCTGCGTTGCTGCCCTCTAGCGACGCTGAATCTCTTGCAAAAGACAAGCAAGTAATGAAATGGGGCCCAGGATGCCAATGTTGCGAATGGCACAGAAAAAAAAAAACAAGGCCAAAGAAGAGAAAAGAAAAGAAATAAAAAGAGTTGATCGGATCAGGCTTCGACAGCAGTGACCCGGCAGATAATCAGCCGTGCCTAGGAATCCCATAAACGACAGAGGTGGGCAAGTTCACCATTGGGTCAGCCAAACACTTCTTCTCGCTGTTCTGCCATGCTGTTGGAAGCATGACCTTGGGTGTTAGTCGCAGGACCCGCTCACCGCCTGCCGATCGCGCCAAGGCCGCCGAGACGGGAAGGACATGATTGGTTGGGCGCGGATCGGCCAAGCTTCACAGGGGCATCTTGGGGTAGAACACATAGAACACATAGAACACATGACATACGGAGCACAGCGTGGCTGTTAAGTTTGTAAGCCACGCACAGTGGGAAACCTAGTAGCAACTGCCGTTGTTTGTTGTTACTGTCGGGAAAAGCAAAGAGAGTGAGTATATGCATATCATCGCCACACACAAAATGCTTGGATTTCCAGCCCGGACTACTATATGAGGATGTATATGGCGTCTAGTCCTTTTTTCTCCTTCCGGCTACTTATTTCGTTCGAGTTTCTACCCCCATCAAATCTCTTATGGCTTATTGAGCAATGAAACGTATCTTGATATAGCCACGCAATCACATTGTCACGTACATCAAGCTGCAAATTCGTCGACCAGGTGACTGGGAGCTTCACCATAAAACACCAGGTGAGATATAAATCCCCACGTTGCCTTCGAATTCATCACATCATCCGATCATATGCGATCCTCCACTTAAAGACCATTTCTCAACCTCTGCAATTGACTGATAAGCCCAAATCCCCCGGGTACCCTGCTCTCCTCCTCATCCTGCTTCTTCCCCTGTACACTAGCCGCTCTACCCTCCTTCTTCGTCGCCTGGTCCATCTCCCTCATCAGTTCCTTGTGACGACCCTCTACCATCTTAGCCAAGCTCTCTATGAAATTGGTCCGACCCTTCTCCTCCGCCGTGTCCTTCCACACCATTGTAAGCTCCTTGAGCTCTTCAATCCTCGCGGCCGATTTCTCAATCCCAGTCACTGGATCTTCACCCTTGTACAAGAGGTTGAAAATCTCTTCGCGCAGTCCTTTCAGGACCTGTTGGCCTTTTTCCTCCTGGCTCTGTTCCGCAGAGCCAGGCTCGGGGGCAGAGACGGAAAGAAATCCTGAACTGACTGATACCTCTGAGGGTGGGAACACGAATTCCATTGCATCGCCGAATACTTTGATGACGGAGTCGAGTCGTGAGCGCACCAATGTTAGTGTTTGCAGTTGTTTGATGCATTCGGGATCCGTGGCGTTGACTCCGTCGACGGGAGCACTCTTGACAGATTCGCCGGATGGCATGGAGGTGACTGCTTCGTCTTTGGCCTCGACAGGATCACCATTTTTCGTCGTCGTTTCCTTCTTGTCCCCGTCTGCTTGCAATCCGCCAGGTACGAAAACCTCAATGTCATCCCGCAGCGTCTCATTCAGCGTCTCTGAGAGGCTCAAGGTCTCGCCCCTCAGCAACTCCACCTCATACGCAAGGCGACTTCCACTTCGAAGAATGTCATCCGTCAGCTGCGTAAGTGTGTTGGACAGCCGCGTCGTCTGCGCATTGAGTTGCGACAAGAGAGCCTGTGTCTGAGTGGACAGCTCTGTGAGGGCCACAGCGGCATTCCCTGCAGCGGCCTGCTTGGTGCCGAGAGGAGGCAGTGCGGCATTCAAAAAGGAAGCTGCGTCGAATGCCGGGTTCAGAAAGTCTTGAAGGAATTCATCGGAGGTATGCGTTGACTTGGGCTGGAGAACGAGCTTGGATTGGTTCCGCGCGTGCTGGGCATGGCCAGTTCTACCAGGCAATGAGGCAGCGTTGCTACTTGTCCGTTGTCGAGTCTGTTTCTGATCTGATGCCATCGTGCGTGGTGGTGTCCAGCTGTAGGGGCTAAACCGTGGGCGAGTCCGATGCCAACTGCACGTATTCCGTCCGTATGGCGGCAACAGACTGGGGAGTGGATATAACGGCTAGATTGGTCTGACATTGGATGTGAAACAAAGTACGATGGCTGCGATGTGCCGTGTCATGAGGTGGTGGGGTGTGATTTTGATGAATGTCTGGTTCGTCAATGGCACTGCAACACTAATAAGAGGTTCTGGCCTGGCCTGGCCTGGCCTGGTCTGGTGTGGTCTGGCTAAGCGAATTGACGGGGACTGGACTGGGCTGGGCTGGACTGGGGGGCTCAGTGTGCAGCTCCAACTCTACAGCCCCGACAATGACCCGCAACGCACCACAGTTGACACCCGCCAGCAGCGGCTTGCCAAAGATTCAGCGGAGTCAGCGTACCAACCAAGGTCAACCAAGGTCAACCCAGATCAACCCAGACCAATCAAGGTCAACAACCAAGGTCAACCCAGGTCAACCCAGCATGGCTGCTCATCGTCATCCAGCCAAGACACTAACAGCAAACACACACTTCATTCTCTCCCGGCCTCACTCTTCCTTGCTTTGTCTCTGCATCCTTCCCACCCAGTCATCGCAGAGATAGAGAAATGAGCGAGGCTGAAGAAATGCGCGTAGCCCCAGCGAGAGCTCAGGCGCTCATTTCTCAACTCTCCTCCGTCAAAGATCGCATCCGCGCATTGGCAAATGGTCGAAACGTACGTCGTCATTATACTAAGCCCGCAGTCACTTGGGCCGAGGCAGTCAAACATTCATATCACTGTGGCTGCAGCCGACCATGTTTAACAATGGAACCAGGTTAGACTTGTCGCGGTATCCAAATTGAAGCCCGCCAATGACATCCTCGCCCTGCACCAATCACCCACATCGCACGAGCACTTTGGTGAGAACTACACCCAGGAGCTCTCTCAGAAGGCGCAACTGCTACCCAAGAGTATAAAGTGGCATTTCATCGGTGGACTACAGTCTGGTAACGTTCTGCCGCCCTCGCCCACGCCGCCCCAAACACAGGCGTCACTCGTTAGGCCAAGATACGTAAATGGATGACGACTGACACAACTCCAGGTCACTGCAAAACCCTCGCCAGAATCCCCAATCTCTTCTGTGTGTCATCGGTAGATACGCTCAAAAAGGCCACACTACTCAACTCCTCCCGTGGCACCCTCCTCACTTCTGAACCGGGCCTGCCCAAGCTCTCTGTCCACGTACAGGTTAACACGTCCGGAGAGGAAGCAAAGTCAGGCTGTGCACCGGGTGAAGAGACGGTCTCCCTCTGCCGTGAGATTATCGACTCGTGCCCAAACCTCCATCTACTGGGTCTTATGACCATCGGGGCCATCGCGCGGAGTAAAGCTACGACAGTGGAGAATGAGAATGAAGACTTTGTGGCGTTGAAGGAGCAGCGAAATTTGGTGTGCAAGGAATTGGGCCTGGAAGCAGACAGGTTAGAGCTGAGCATGGGGATGAGCGAGGACTTTGAGGGTGCGATTGCCATGGGGAGCGGGGAGGTGAGAGTCGGGAGCACAATATTCGGGCAACGACCTGCGAAGACTGATGCCAGGATAAAGGAGTAGATGTCAGGAGGCAGACGGACCCAAATTATCTGCTCGCGTATATACGTCAGTGCTTCGGAATAATTGAGCATCTTCATATGCCCGCTGGTTCCAAATACGATGACCAGAGATCAGGGGATTCCTGAAGCAGTGTCGATGCACACCCAACCACTTTGACACTGATAAATAAAACCCAAACTTGCTAGGAAGACACACTCCGGAATAATGATTGATTCACATCATGCACGTACGGCCAATCAGAGGCGCGCACTCCGCACGCAGTTACACCAACAGCTTATTTAAATTTTTCCATTCCGTATATTCTATTTACAAGTCAAGTTCTAGCTAATTCAGAATGCCACATAACGATGGTCACATAACAATTACAATCGCAGCTGCTCCGTGCAGAAACAAGGCACACGATAACGAGTAAAGGCTAAACCTGTCCTCTTTCACAGAAAATCCAAGAGTTGCAGCAGTCACAAGGACGTGCTCTCTGACCGACCGAGCGGTTTCGGCGCAATGTTAAGAATTAATCTGTCTGATTGCTGACAAGTGTAACCGATCTCTTGGCTGCCCACAAGGCGACACTCGCGTACCGACCCAGCCATTCGAACCGACTTCGATGGCTGCAGTCATACTGATATATGCTATAGTCAAAATAACTGATAATGATCTAAGTTATAAGGAGCTACGTCCATTGTCTATCTTGCAGCTCTGCCTACATGGGTACTCTACTCTAATATATATAAGTAAGTGTTATTAGCTGGAAGTTACCATTACAAAAATTTATAGTCAAGGACCTCGAATGTGGCTTATTAAGGGGCCCCTGCACCTTTAGCCTGCTCAGCGTATAATGTCTCTGAATGCTATAAGAAGTCACTTGGTACGCGAGTGTAGCCTAATGGAATATTCCTCCTTCATGACCGTAAGCCTGCACTTTGGCAGCGACCTCGAGGAAGTGACCTCTAGCGACAGCTTCGAAAGGCCAGGCTAAATTTACTAGTATAGTGGAAGAAGCAACTCTAAAAGCGATTATTATGATTGGTTCAATATCCCCCGGGTATTCGCGTGTACCCACGTGATCCCTGTAGTTGATTGCCTCGAACCTCCCTAGGTACCTAGGTACCTAGGTACGTATCACGATGCCTGCACGATGGCTGTTTTACCACATAGAGGTCCACCACCACAACACTCTTACAGAGTCGACAGCTCACCCGATTATCAGGGCCTGGTCTCAACTATCGCTGCATTCATTAACACACCCTTTTTCTGTCTGACTTTGAATGGGTGATGTCGAAGAGCTGCGTCGACTCGAAGAAGCTGAACGTGAACACGATGAAGCTAAAGGTCAACGCGTTAACGCCGAACACACAAGTAACCATGGCAAAGCATTAGAACTTCAGGCTATTAACTTGATATACAACCTGGTTCACAGGTAATCAATCCACTGCCAGTGCCCCCGCCTCATGAATAACCACAGCTAAATCAAAACCCTCAAAACGCCACAATGCTTGCATGGCAACCAACATGTCATCTCACTCCCAAAGTCAAGAGACCGCAATGTTCCCGAACGGGTCAGATATCTCCTCTCGATTCGGCGCGCGGTAGTCCGCAACCGTCGGCTGGCCTTGTGCCAGTCTGGTTTGCATCAGTTTGAGCAGAACGCCGGGGACTGAATCATCTGTTGCGCGGATGGTAAGTCGGATCATCTACTGCTTGTTAGTTTAAACCGTATTGTGTCAGATCGAGGGGCTAAGGTGAGATTCACTTGATTCGAGTAGTTTGGCTCCAAGCGTAGGAGGCACCCGTATTTGCCTCCCTCCGAGGTATGCAGAACGCTGGCGCCTACCACGTTCTTTGGATTCGGGTCAACCATGTCTAGTAGGCGCCACCGGAAGCCCTCGACAGTGTTCTTGACAAACGACTCGGTAAGCTCTCTTTTTCCTCCGTTCAAGCCGAAGATGGCCTGCGCCTCGCGTGACCCGGCTCCAATCTGTTTCCACCGCTTGAAGAAGTCCTCGGCGGAGAGGTCCGCAGGGTCCATAAACTTGTGTGCGGCTACTGGCAGCTTGAGGGTTACAGCTTGCAGAGCACCTGCCAGATAGCTGATGCGGACCGTCGGGCTCTTCTCGAAGATCCTCTTGGATTCAAACATGATGACCTGCTGGGTTTGACCTCCAGGAGCAATTGTGCTGTCCGGAAGGCCTTTGACGTCCCATGACAATTTGCTCTTCTCGCCCTCGTCCAGATCAAGCGTTGTCGTAAATGACGCCATGGGCGAGGGTGACTTGTTGGAGAAATACGCAATGAGACACGCCATTCGACCGCGGTACTCTGACCGAACCCCGACTTGAACTTGGCCGTCCTCATACAGAATTCCGTCAGAGCGAAGCATTAACTTGTCAAAGCCCTTCTCCCATCCTGGAGACAGATGAGCAGCACTTGCCAGGTTAGGAGGAGCCTTGAGCATTTTGGGTTCTGCTGGAGACGGGGCATTCAAATCCAGCCCGGCAAGCTCTCTAACTCCATCACTGCCTGCAATTGCCCGGATTCCGTTTGTCGGAGCCGCAGAGCTGAAGGTCCTCCTAAGGCCACCAGGCTTCGCCATCCCTAGCTCGGTGCCATCTGCATTGGCATCCTTGCCTCCGACGACCCAGGTCCGGCGGTCGCTGGTGTTGGCGTGTTTCTGGTGCAGTCGCGATAGCAGAGCAGACTCTCGTTCAGGGAACGGCGGCATCTCATCGCAAACCGTCCGGAGAAGATCGTCCGTCGGCATGGTAGCCAGTGTCAAGTACTCACATGCTCGTTGTTGCATTTCCGAGTCCAGTGTGTGACTGTAGAGCTCGAACGTGCGAATGAGCTGTGGTTTTATCTCAGGGAACAGGTTCACAAACTTGATAAAGCAAGAGAGTATCATGGCTCTTGTGCTGGGAGAGCATCCAGGAAGCTTTCCTTGGAGAGCCGTAAACTGCTCGATTGGGCTGCAGCGAGATTGGTCGGCGACCAAGTGGCCGAATTCGCCCATGATGTATGCTCCGATCTTGACGAGCGTCTCGTGGCAGTGGTCGGATTTGACATATTGCAGCGCAGGCTGGGCCGCATACGCCTGAAGCTCTTCATTATTGGTAACAATCTGGATGACACGCTGCCAGACCTCGTCGCTGACATGATCGCCAGCCATGGCTATCAATCGCAACGAGATGTCAACATACCACTGAACATCGGTAGCATACTTTTCCGTGAGAATGGCAATCTTAAGCACCATTTCCTCACGAATGGCAAAGTCCGCATTTTGGAGAAAGTGCAACAGCTCTCCGACGATAATCCTTGCGTTAGTGGCGTCGCACATGCTGTAAAGAAGGTCCAGGCCTTTCCGACGCACACTAATATCTCGATCTTTCAATGACCCCAGAATTATGTCTTGGTGTTGTTTGATGGGTATCAAGGTCTCGGTCCGGGCAGCAAGATGAGTCATCGCCTCCAAGCCCAGATATCGGACATTTGTCTCCCTGCTCTGGATGAATCGGCCAAGACGAGAAGAAATCTGCTTCATAAGGGCGTGCTCTGTGTCCAAATGAATGATTAGGTTAATAGCTTCAAACAGGACAGCATTCTGGGCGTTGTTTTGTTGCACGTTATTCTGTGCTTCCATGGCAAGGTTCAAGATTTTCTGTAGGGACTCTCGTATCATGGCTCGAACGTGTGTGTCATCTTCAGTATACACTCATGTTAGCACAATCAATTCGAACTGCCGAGGCAGCGCAACATACCTGAGGGTGGGAAGTACTGCAATAATCGGATGAGCTTGACTTGTAGCCAGGGGCAAGGAACCTTGTAGTAAAGGTAGTCAGTCGTGTACTCGCCATCAATCACTATGCGCTTAAGTCGGGCCGCAGCTTTTGCATAGGCTCCTTTATAGCCATCGAGATTATCCTGAGCCAAGGCCATGACCAGGGAGGTCACGGACAGAGCCACACCGAGATCACCATCGTCCATGAGGTGGATGATTCGCTCAGCCCACTCGGGTGAAACTATATCGGGATGCTTTCGATAGAGACGCAGCAAAGTCAATGCTGCCTTTTTCTTGACAAATGACTTGGAGGTTCTAGTTTTTCAAGGTCAGTTGTATACTTTCAACTTAGATCCAGATCAGGACATTTTTTTTTTTTTTTTTCGTACGGTGAAATCAAAAGTCTATGGACCTCACAACTGAGAGCCTCTCCCATTTCCCTTCCACCAACATTGGCAATAGCATGCAAGGCCAAGCAATTGAACAATTCGTTGTTGTCCAACAAATCCTTCCTTATACTGTTCACCACAAGATGCAGCAACTCATGCTTCTCGTGGAGAAACAGAGTCATGGCAAGATAACCAATCTGCTTTTCGGAGTACTTCTGCGCCGAGATGAGATTGACGGCCTCGAGATGGCCAAAGTCAACATCCCAGCCCAGAATGTAGATATAGAGAAGCTTGCAGACGTATTTCTTCTTGTGGTAGCCATTCAAGTTGCCATCCTTGAACTTCTGTCGGATGTTTGCCAGTTCCTTGTTGATTCTCTTCTCCTCCAATTCGCGAGCACGAGCATTTCGCAGGTCGGCAATGAATTGGACGAGACCGCGCATGTTCGAGTTGCTGCTACTCGAGCGGCCGAGAAAGCCGCTGCCTGGTGTTGACATGGTCGATATTGCCCTCCTTCAGCCCCTGGCTGAACCTCGATATCTGCTCGTCTAGACTGTCGGTTGGACAGATAGGGTGAACCGTTCGCAGCTCTTTACAAGTCTGGTTCAAGCACCGATCGGATTAGGCACCGAGGGCATGTTCGTATGCTTGGGCGGACAGAAGTTCTGTGTCGTTGTTGGACGAGGCGTGGATTAGGTCGGAGCTGCGGCAAGGAGGCTGTCCCGCTCCCAACGGGTTAACTGCGCGCCCGCCCCGAATCGTTTGCGACGTCTGCAACGAATATGTCTCAAAAGCCAGGTTCCGGCAGCTGAACGACCGAATTAACAGCGTGCTGAAAGAAAGAAAGGAAGAAGAAGAAGAAGAAGGTGGTCTGTCGAAAAGCGAGGCCTGGATTGCAGCCAGCCGAGGAAGGGAGTTCTCATCAACTGGGTCTCTTTTGGGCCGTCATCCAGATCTGGTCTGGTCCGACTCGACGTTCCATGCCATGGCAGCCAGGTGCCAGGTGCCAGGGGCCAGGTGCGCGCGTCCCCGTCAGACACCAGCGCTGAACCGCCCTGAACCCTGTCTGAAGCTCTGGGATTAATAATAATAGCGGAATCTCGTGGCCTTCAAAGACGCCGTGTCTTTACGCCATACCTACCTACCTACATCGCGTCCCTTGCTGCAATGACAGCATGCACCAAGCCCGCAACAGCTCTGGCCAACAGTCTGCATAGAATCTGCAGCGCCTCAGTCGAGGTCGGCAATCGACGGTCGTACGCAGCCCACTCCTCAGGCGCACCACGCTTCCAAGTATTCAACCGGCGAGCAAAATGGCTGCAAAAGGAGCGCGCAGCGTCCAAGCCCGAGGAAAGCCGGCAGGCAGACTATCTGAAGGATGAGGTGGCCGTACGGGTCGCAGAGCGACTACTGGTAAGCTCGCTTTTGCTTTCGTCCCGACGTCGACATTTGCTTCAAGCGCAGCAGCAAACTGACAATCCACCTGTCAGGATATCAACCGGCATTTTCCAAAGGCCCTCGACTGGTGTGCCAATTCATGTAATCTCGCGAGAGCGCTCGCGCGCGATGACCCCGACCCCGGTCCCGGTCCCGCAAAGCCCGAATCCGCCCCTCTATCGACGCGAATCTCAGAATTGGTTGCCGCGGAATCATCCGAATCGCTATTGTATCGCGATGCTGATGAGGAATTCAACAAGAAACTCAGCATCAGGCGACATGTTCTGCAAGACGAGGAGAGCATTCCCTTTGAACCGGAGACGTTTGATCTCGTCATGAGCTCGCTCAGCATGCACTGGATCAACGACCTCCCCGGCGTTCTATCTCAGATCAACAGTGTACTGAAGCCCGACTGTCCATTCATCGGCGCCATGCTGGGGGGCGATACTCTTTTCGAGCTCCGTACGTCTCTGCAATTGGCGGAGCAAGAGCGCAGGGGAGGCATCTCGCCCCATGTATCACCGCTTGCAGACGTTCGAGACGTGGGAGGTTTGATGCAGAAAGCAGGATTCAAAATGCTAACGGTGGATGTGGACGACATCATTGTCGACTATCCCGACACGTTTGCACTGATGCAAGATCTGCAGGCCATGGGGGAGAGCAACGCCATTCTTGGCAGGGAGATGGGGCCCATTCGCAGGGATGTTCTCATGGCGAACGAAGCCATCTACAGAGCATTACATGGAAACGAGGACGGGTCGATTCCGGCAACGTTTAGAATCGTATACATGATTGGATGGAAGGAGGCCGAGAACCAGCCAAAGCCTTTGGCTCGAGGTAGCGGCGAGATGAGCTTGAAGGACATGTTGGAAACGAAATAGAAGAGCCCATGTAGCAGTAATCCATGTGCCTAATTTTGCCCCAGTGCTCATGAGGACATGAATCAACGCAAGCACAGATGGCCATATTCGGACAACAGTCATGCCATGACGTTCTCTCGTCGTATTTCGCCAATGTGTTAGCTCAACCCTCAATATATTATACTCGACAGCCAGCGTCCTGCTACCCGTCGGTTCTACACTCTTCGCCAGTCCGTCATGGTCCGTCCAATGCATCCCAGCCCAGCGACCTCAACAACCTTCTCGTGCCAGCTAAGAAGCACACTCATGGCCGCAGCAGCAGGCTCGTTCGAAGCGCCCGGTCTGGATCCGACTTGACTGAAGCCCCCCGTCGACTGAGGCGTGACCTTGGTTCCCCTCCGGCCAGTCGCGTGGCCCATAGACATGCCCTTGTAACTAGACCACATCCACGTCAGCGCCGTGTCCTCGCCACGTCTTTCTTTCCCAGGAAATCTCCGCAGTTTCTCACATGTACTTCATCAGAACATCGAGGCACTCACTGCCGCCCTGCGACTCGTAAACCTTGTTCAGGAGCGGGCTCATCTCGCTCGCTTTAATCGACTGGAGGACCTCGGTGATGGTTTGAAGATGTGCGTCCTGGGTGCGAAGATGAGCTATCTTTCTTTTTTACCAAAATTGACCTCGTTTGTTTTCTTCTATTTCACATGGACGGGATAATACGTAGGACTTGGCGTTTGACATGACGCACCTTTGCTCCCTCTGTCCCGTTGTAAACTGGTGTTTCCAGACATCCCCTCAGCGCGCCTTCGGCATCGCCGCCTTGTAAGAGTTGTCTGACCTGTCCGGCTAATTGGCGGACTTCTGCTTCGCTGATTTCCGGCTGGGGCGGTTGTAGCGTGGAGACGTCAAAGTTGACGGGGGACTCCTCGTTGTAGGCGTCGATGTTGATGGTTCGCCATGCGTCGCTGAGCGTGGCGCTCGTGTGTTGCTGGATGATTGACATGGTTGGTCTTTTCCGGTATGGGTGAGTGCTTCTGCGGGGATGGAGGTAGAAGGGCGAGGCTGTATAGCTTGCCTGGCGAGCCGCGGATGAGGGAGGATGAGCTGCGCTGCGTCACGGATGGAGCTGGGCGAAGGAGGGGGCGATGTTACTGGACAGCTCGGCTTTGAGCGAGTTCACTGTGAAAGCACGAGGATTTGGCTAGCATGGTGCAGCGAAATTCAAGAGGTATGTATGTCTACGGAGTAGATATACGACTATTGCATTGATATTCCTGTATTGGATAGTTTTGATGCATTCATACTTGACACATGCAATGGAGGGCATGCATAGCTGTGCCATTCCACAAGACCCAATGAACCAATTACAGCACGGTGGATATCTCTCACTGACGAGGCACCTCGGTTGACCAAACTACCCTATACAGATAGATTGTCGTCAGTCATACCCTCTCCAAGCCCTTTGTCAACTCTGCAACGGACCGGACGTGAAACACAACCATCCGTCCAACATCCGCAAACCCGTCTTCCCGAGTAATGCAAGACCACCAAGCGCCAGCCAGTTTACGCACCAGGCATCATCATCATCAAAGTCCACTCATGCCCATAGCAACACCGTTGCGCCCAAGCCCAGACAACAGGCAACTTGGTGATGGCGTCATCGCCATGATTTGTGCACAGCAAGTGGTTTCAGCTAATAGCGACGCACACCTATATCATTTACCTTTTAGTCCTGCCTAGACAATCACCACTTTTTGCCCTTTTTTTCTTACCAAAAAAAAAAAAAAAAAAAAAAAAAAATCGTGCGCTAGTGCTTTGGAAAAGTTTAATATGACAGGGGCTATAAGATGCACCGGTAACTCCGTCCAGGGGCACGAAGTACATATGTACAGAGACGGGACCCCCCATCCTTCCAGAAGACCACTTGAGCTGATAAGTGGTCCCCGTGGTGATCAGGCCCACTCATTACGTTGCTGTGCAAAAAAGTCCATTTTTAGGGGACCCAGAAAAAAAAAAAAAAAACAATTAACAGCAATGGTGATGGGGGCAACCTGGTTAACGAGGTCCCACATTCGCGATATACGCGGCGTGGCTAGCTAATATTTGCGAAATTTAAGTAGGGCTACTCCGTGTTATAGATACACTTTTTGTATATCAGATCATTGGCTACCGTCGTCGCCGGGCTGAGCATGTAGATTAAAGTATGTACCGCCGTAACTGTATTATGCATGATTGGCCGAACTCAATTCGCAAGTAAACTACCTACCTGGTACCTACCTAGGTAGGTAGGTTGGCTCCTTGTCGCGCTGAAAGCGACTGGGTGGGACTAACAAGGCGGCAGACGAACCTTTTGGCGGCAAGACAACGTGGAACGATGATTAACACAGAGCAGGTGTTGGTGCTGGTGCTGTTTTGACATGTGAAATCAGAAGCACTTTGTGTTGACCAAAGGGGCATCAAGCAGTCCTCGTATCTATCTGCCATGTTTGGGTGTGTTGTCCATGACTCTCGTGTGCCAGATCGGCCCGGACGCAAGCTCCCTGCCACTGTTAAAGTTCTTCCACTTTCAACAAGCTATATATATGTATACGTATGTGTATACGTATATATAGAATACTATGCGCTGGTTCCAAATAGCCAGTTGAGTGCTTCGGTAAACGGCGACGCCTGGAAGTTCGTTTCAGGTCCCGGATCCCGGATCTCGGATCGTGTACTCCGTCCGTCAGTCGTATGCACTGCACGACCCTATTCCATATCATCTTAAAATATACGGCCATGGCCAAGAAGATCTCTGGCGAAGACATAAACTCCTATAGCGTTAACGTACTGCTGAAGGGGTTGCGGAAGCATGTGCACTTACCCATCAGGGCTAAATCTTCATCTGGCCCGGACATGGGTCCCGAATCATTAATGCTTCTGGCATCTGCGTGCCATGACAAGGATGAGTGCCTGGCATTCTACTGTAATGTACCCGAGTGGGTGGTTGACCGGCCGCAAAGGAGAAATAAAAAAACGGCCTACAGATAATACAGTCAAACTCAAAATGCTCTGTGGGTCGTCGCAACACCTTAAACAGAGGGTCTTGGATATAATGCGGCGGAAATCATGGCCTGTAACCTGCGACCAGCTCCTCCGTACAAAAGTTAGTTCATGCCATATCATATGATGCTCATATCATACCATGCTCGTGTCCAATGTCGCGCCTGGACCAACCTATGTATGGTTGATCAGAACCCAAACGACGGCCAAGACCAGCAAACGGCGAAATCCTATCGCTGTTGTGCGACATCCATCATCGCGTCCGCGACTGCACATCCCTGTGCTCTCTGCCAAAAAAAAAAAAAAAAAAAAAAAAAAAAAAAGCGTTGGGGTTCGTTCAGTGTCCGCAAACACCTTTTTATCATCTCAATCTCCCGGCCTTGGCAACACAGGCCTCAAAGCAGTTCATTAATTTGTGGCTGAGATTCCGGGCCGCGCAAGACTCGTGAGCATTGACCACGAGAATTCCAGACCTGGCGAAAAGGAGAAAAAAGAAAAAAGAAAATACTTAAAAGCAAAAATCAGGCTACCTGCAGACCAGGCACTAGCCGAGTGACAAATTGTCATTGTTTCATGACACCATAGCCTGGGGTTAGTTCGCCTAAATAGGCTGAGGAAGGAACTACAAGGACTAGTCTTACCTTTCCATGTGCCCATGTTCCGGCCGGTGTACTCAAAAACTGGATTTTGCTCTGGCGTCGTGGCGTCATGGCAGTGGCAGATTGGGTCAAAGCTTGCCTGTTGTCGCGCCTCGAATTTGAACCCCGTCCGTATTTCAAACCCAATTGGGGAAATAATTATATCTCTCCAGAAAATTGAGGGCCATAAACATCGTGAAGCCTTCCAATTTGATTGCAGGCCCTGGCCTCATGGGCATTAATTCAATTCGATCGTTTGTAGTGGGCTGGCGCGATGTATGCATGTCCCTTCCTTACCTACCTAGGTAGGTAAGTACTGTAGTTAGGGTTTTGCCACAAGGTACTGAAGTAAGTAATACGGAGCTTCTGGCATGTTGACCATTAAACTAACAAGGATCTTGGGGATGGGCCTGGTTCTCGAAGACTTCTGTTGGCCCACTTCGGGAGCGGTTCATTAAAAAATCCTGAGCTGTCCATGGGGGTGTAATACAGCGCTTTAGACTTCGAATTCGAGCACTAATACGAGAGTTGTGACCCCTTAAACAAACATGTTAAATTGAGCGTGGGTAGGCCGGGGAACCGTTCTCGATTCGATATTGTGCTTGTCTCAGTGTCCCTTTGCTATAGGCCATAGGAGGTCAGCATTGCTCGGAATGCGTACGCGTTGAAAGATGCAATGTTCTCTACCTACCTACCTAGGTAGTCTCCGATCAGATCACCGTTCCAGAAAGTATACTTGAATCTTTTGGCACAGAGGCAAAACTCGTGTGGTGACTGGGATTATTTGTGCGGAAGTCTCTAAGTAACTGCCTGAATGAAGGCCAGGAGTTCTGAAAATGAGCCGTCATAGTCTTCTCTCAGTCGATGGTCTATTGGCTTCTCACCAGAACAGACGAGCAGGGCTTGTTTCAATATTCGTTGCTAGTAAATGAAAATGGACGCTAGCATGTCTGTGGGTGGTTGCCCGAAAGCCGCAATCGTAAATATGTAGGCATGGGGCTGTGTGTGTTCGTGTGTTCGTGTGGTCACTCAAAATTGGGGACGATGCTCTTCCGTTCCCAGGATTAAAAACGGCGACGAAAAGCGTCCGCAATATCAACCTAATCAGGCTACCGTAGACCGTTGGATGCAGGGAAGTGACGTATCAGGTCCAACAGTTGGCAGGAGGACGGACACCCACGGCACCTTCCGCTTTAGAACTGACCAATGCTCTGCCCAGGCCCAGAGCCCACTTCTGCCTCATCTCCTTGATTTTATTCCGACGCGAAACCAGGACAGCAGATCGACTCGTGTTGGCGGCGTATGTACCTGCACTCATCCGACGACAGCCACTCAAACCAATTCTCCCGATGCACCCCGCAGTCCCCTGTGCATGTTAATGCAGAGAGCAACGTGGCCAGCTGGTTTGATACGCCCTGATTCGTGGGACCTGCGTAGAGGCACGGTTCACTTTGCCAACAGATGCAGACACGTCGTTACTCTGCCCTGAGACGACGGTATATTAATGGCAACACACAGCACGGCAATACGCAAGATGGTCCCTGTCTATCATGTCGTGCGGATTGCAGTTCCTGGGCAGTCGCAATTCAGTTTTATAACCAAACTCAACCGACAATACAGCAATGAATGGCCTTTGTTCAATGACCGCGAATAGTGGCAGTGGGCTACGGATTGTCTCGTTAAACCTAAAAAGGGTTCTAATCCATAATACAAAGGCTATATCAATACGGCAGGGGAAATTCTAGCAAACGCTTTCAGAACACCTCATGAACTGAGCTTAGAACCGGGCTGTGAGTGCATTGATCATATGGAAAGACGTCATGGGGGGCTGACTGCGCGAGAGAAGAACGTCTAATAATAGGGACTGGGATGCACCAGGTTTGGACGTCGTCACTGACCGTAGACATAGAATGCCCGAACTATCCTTTCGTCCTGACGATAAGGTCAACACGGCAATGTGCTGTATCGTGTCACACGATTGATCATGAAAGCTCTCTAGCTCCAGCATCGAGTACAATAAGGGTCCAAACTACATAATGCTTGACTCATTACCTTGACTACATGTGCTTGCTCTCTCCATACCCTTTGTGAGTGATGACGCCATGAAAGCGTGGACATCCTAAACCGGGCTCGCCGCGTCTTACTTATACCAGCTGCATGCCCAAGCTTCGCGACAGGACGGACCAATTTGGCCCGCTTTGTTTGATGGTTCATGTGCTGCTGGGATAAGCACCCGAGTTGTCGGGACCTTGAACTGGGTCGAAATATTGGCTGACTCTTCGCATAGTGAACAAGAGCATTTTTGCTTCGGTTCATCAATAAATTTATTTTGTCAAGGATGGCGACAATGGTCTCAAGGATGGTGATGACCTCCAGCCTGGAAAGCATGCTAAGATAACAACGATATCTATCCAAGTCATTTCATTGGAGACCTCTTTGGCGACATGCCCCAACGGCCATACGATTACGGAGTACTGATGAATGAAAAGTATTCCATACTCTCTGTATGATACAATCACGAACAGCGGTGGTTGTTGAGTGCATCCCTGAAATGCCCTCGAAAATTTGTTGACCCACTTTGACAGGGAACAAACAGCATGCAGAGTTTCCGGCAAAGGCAAAAAGTAAAACGTCGAAAAGGACTTGACTGGGCGGGAAGAGAAATGAGATGACGGGAGCGGAAGTAGCCGGACCAGACAACGATCCGACGTGGTTAGCCAAAAGGCAGTTGTATCCTTGATTCCTACAGTAATACGGAGTAAGCTCACGAAATAAGCAACAATAATCACGGCTGCCTTGTTTCCGAGAGGGGTGGATTATCTTGGGACCCAATGAACGAAAAGACATGAGGTCTGTCAAGCTTCTCTTTCAGCTGCATTTGAAATGCATGCAGCAAAAGAATGTAACATTGTGCAAGATCCGTCCGTTGAATTAATACTGGGGTGGCGATTGCACATTCCGATGGAGGAGAGATCAGAAGCTTGCGCTAACGACATCTGTTGCACAGCCGAAACGGCCGAGCCAGGTATCAGCCAGGTCACGAATTAGCTACCTAGGTAGTGGGCCAATCAGGACCAGTGGGGCGGGACAGTACTTGAATTCACGTGCGAATCTCACCATGAAAGAAGTCCCAGCAATAGTTGTGTGTACAAATAGACACTTTGGCCCACCTCAGCTATCGTCTCTGCCTCGAATGTTGAGTGGGTCGCAAGACCTGGTTGTGCTCAAAAAAAAAAAAAAAAAAATGGACCAAGCTAGGGACAGGGATTAATGCGTAAGAAGCTACCTACCTACCTAGCCTACGGTAGGTAGGTAGCTGATAGGGGTGTGGATCCTGCTTCAGCAGAGCTGGGCTGCGCACTCCATACACCATGCAGGAAGGCGGGTTGTTTGCCTCGCGACAGCCAGCTCAAACGGGCTGGGCGTAATCAAGTACGGCACGTATAGTGGTACGTGCTTACCCACCTAACCTACCTAGGAAGGCATGTACCTACTACCTAGCTGCGTAGGCCATTGGGGGTTAGAAAAGTTTTTGACCCATGTTGCAGGTAGCTGCTTGCCTTGGAGCACTCAAAGGAAGGACTCAAAGGGATGGATGATGGCTCCGGGGAGGCGGGACTCCTGTCAGGCACCCGACAAAAGCAGTAGTGAGACTTGCCCCTGTTAGGAAAGTCACGACCCCTTCCTTTGACGGAAAACAAAGCAGGAGGAGCACGGAGGACGGGGTACATGAGGAGTAGCGCTGCCAGCATGAGCACGGGCTCTTGTGGTGTTGGGAACCAGAGTCGATCCCAACAGAAGAAATGAAGGCGATGCACAAGAGGACTGGTTGGTACCAGACGAGAGACGAGACGAGACGAGACGAGAGAGAGGAGAGGCGCGGACGGCAGCGAAGCTTTCCTAGCGTGAAGCTTTCCTAGCGAGACTGACTTTTATGCGAACGGGACTGAGTGGCCGACGCTGTTTGAGAGTCATGCCCGTTTTCTGAACCGTGGTACCGGAAGGACGGGGGCAGTGGCAAGGGTGTGGTGGCGTGGCTGGTCACACCAGTGCCCAGGTACACCTGCCTACCTAGGTAGGTACCTACCTACCTACCTACCTACCTAGTAGGTACATACCCTAGGTACTGTAAGGACTAAGGACTCGGGCCACGGATTGCAGGAGGCACCAAATACAATAGGGGCCTAGGGGCCTAGGGGCCTTGGAGGCCTTGTGCCTGGGGGGTCTCCTTTTTTTTGCTATGCTGTGCGCTCATTCCATCATGCCTTCCTTCCTTCCCCAGGATCCTGGCAACATGCATGACAGCAGGCAGCAGGCAGCAGGGCAGCAGGGCAAGGGCCAAATTTCCCTGTCGCTGGCGCTGGCAGCAGAATTTTCTTCTTCGCCTTCTTTTCTTCTTTCTGCTGCCGCCGTGCAGTGCTCTGACTCCCACACCAAAACAAACAGCAATTACCATGGGATGAGCACGGACAAACAGGGCCGCTGGTCAAGTTGCAGCCGACGCAAAGTACATGTGTTATGTCTGGTGTTATTTTAGATCGTCTCCCGTACTCCGTCCCTAGCTAGGAGGTATGTACAGTATATGTCTTCAATTCCACCCCCCCCCCGCCCCTGCCTTGCCTTGCCTTGGCTGGTCTTGGCTGGTCGGCCTCCTTTTTATGCCTGACTAAGGCGACTGCTTCGACTCTTCTTGCGCTCTCGTCCTAACATTATCCCCAGTCCCAATTGAGTGGGTGATGACGGCTCTAATCATCCTGAGACAAAAGCGCCCTGCTCCCACTTCATCTCCCTACCCGTTTGATTTTCTTTCCATCATCAGCCAGTTCGGCATTCATCTTCTGCCTCGTCTTCCTGGCTCCCGTTCTTGGCCTTTGTTTGGCATTCCCGCCTGCTCTTTGCTGTCCGTTTCTGTATTCTGAAATCAAACAGGGGAAAAATAAAGGAGGAGGACCAAACGTCTTCTCAAGCGCTTGACCCCACAGTCTTTGTTCTCACTTACACGACTAGGCGCCACAATCTGCCACCCGTATGTCTCTGCAATCCACATTATTGCGACCACAGCTCCAGGCGCCCGTCCGTGCCTGACTAGACCAAACATCTTAAGAGATCGCGCGACTCATTTCCTCCCCTGGCCCCCCCCCCCCGAAGTTGGCCAAGGCAAACAACAAGTATTAAAAGCGCCGCAGACGGAAACTCATCATCCATAATTCCTTGACCGGTTTCTCTTGGAAAAAAAAAAAAAAAAAACCCCACACAGACTTTGTGTGTGTGTTGGCTGCAACTTTTTAAAACTTGCCGCCCTGTTCCGTCGTTACGCTTACACAAGCCTATCAAGCCGAGCCGCCTTGCACTTTGTACCGCCGTCCAGCTCGCGACATTCGACTTCGCCTTGTGTTGCCTCGTTCCAACGCGTCGGTGCCGATTCATCTCGCCTCGTCCGCTTAGACCTCCATTAATTTAGTAGCCGCGTTGAACAACTCGATATTGTTGGTCCCGTTTGCAATTTGGCCGGCCACCTCGGCAGTCTCTCATAGATTTTCTCTCTCCTGGTAACATCGCCTGCGATATCCTATCCAATCAATCTCGCATTGTTTTCATTGGACAAGCCCGCTTTGTTCGTCGTACCAACTATAGACAATCATTAACTGTGAGTCAATATCGCTAGAAGTTAACACTGCCATTTCCCTTCGCGTTCGTTCTTGATAGCTTTATGCTCCAGAGGCCACGAGCATAAATATCCGGACTTGCGGTCTTATTCCCTCCCCTCCCTTCTCATCATCACAAAAGATTCCAGTCAAGACTGCAGCTAACTCATACGTCTCAAGTCAAGTTGCACTACTCTACATACAACTCAACTTCTCACCATGTTACATCAAGGATCTATCGTCTGCAATATGGGCCGCGGCGCTTATGACACGACAAATGTTCCCAAGCCTCCTCCACGACCTCAGCCTAGCTGAATTTGTTCATTGATGCTTGGTCAAAATAACGAAGCACTTGAGACGAGCAGTCGTCCCCCCCGTGACTCTGTGGGCCACGGTCTCAAGCAGATTTCGATTGTGCTACTTTTCAACTATTCGATTCCAAGGCATTGATGACATACTCAGCCTCCAGTTATAATATCTCTACGGACTATCTAATACTCCATTTTTTTTCTACCACCTGGTACACGAATAGGCTCGGAGCTATACTTGGCTTTATCAGCAGCCAAGGCACCGAAAGTTGTTTTCCACAATAACGCATTTCCTGGTTATTTCCATACTCGGCACGCATGGGACAAAATGGTTTGGGTTGATTCCTTTGGATTTTAATATCAGTCTACGGCGTTCTAAAACTATAGACGGGGCAACAAAAAGGATTTGCTTTTCTCCAGTATTGGATTTTGCTTTTTTCTTTTCGCAGACCATTGGCTTATTTTCTCCTTACATCTCAAGCCTTTCTTGCCAGTATGAGACGGATTGTTGAGCGCGTCGGGAGTGTGGGGTCTTATTCCGTTGGAATGAGGACCGTGTCTATCGCGCGACGTGTCTGAGATGGTGGCCAATTTATGGGGTTGACTTGGATGCGACCAAGTAAGATCACAGAGGCATATCCCTACCACCACGACCCTGCAGGATTGAAAAGAAGAAAAGGTTGGCTTGGGTCTTTTTTTTTTATAAATTTGGGACCAACAAGACTTGGGTTTTCTGGCGCCGAATTTTGCACCTTAGACTTTGAGGATTTTCGCCAGTCTGTTTATTTTCCTTGTTGTCTTTTTTTGTCTTTTTTATCCCTATTTCGTTTCTGTATTCTGGACGCAACGCTTCATTGCTATTGTGATTGAGATGGATGACGCTCTGGCGACAAGGCCGCTTACATCTCGTTACCATGTACCATTACCATGTACTAGACCAAGACGATGGCGGCGGCGGGACTGACAAGGCACAAGAGTCGGTCTGAAATCACGGCTCTGGGCTGGACTCGGGATATATGTATGGATGGATGATACCCCCTTTACAGGTCTTGTCTAGAGGATCATACAAGGAAGTTACTTGAGTGTACTGTTTGCTTACAGGTGGCATCCGTGTGTTTGATGTGGACAAGAAGTACGAGTGAGCAAAATTTCCTACAGTCCGTGATAGAATAGATTAGCAATGAAAAGAAGGCTCACGCTGCATTTGAAACAATGGATCCGAAATATTGATTGTTTGAACACATTGGGGGACCAGATTGACAGGCTCATGAATCCAGACACCCGGGGACGCTCGTACATGGAAGATACATGACAGAGTGGTGAATGTAATGTGATTCATGCAGCACCAGCTTGGACGAGGCAAGCCAATTTTCACAATATCTAGCTGAATCACAACCAATGTCGATGCGAGCACGGCGACATTTCCCCCCACGGCACCGACACTTTCAGCCGAGACACTTTGGGACCGTGCCATAGCTGGGAATGCCACACCGCACCGGGCAGAAGAAAACAAGCAAGGACGGCATACTGAGCAGGTCTGGCTCGGGCTACGTTTCCACAGCGCAAAGCTGGAGGGAAGGGGGGCAAGGTCAAGGGGGCTCGGTTTAGCGAGACGAGGCAACATGACGGCTCGGCGGCACGGTTCTGGCGGGGAACCGGAGTGCGTCGGCATCGGGGGAAGCACAACCAGTGGGTTGTCTCACGGAGCAAAAGTCCGAAGCGAGTGGCGATGGGCAATTTGTGGTCGGTTTTAAGGGGGCCTGTGTTTGATTCCTGCATTGGAATTTTTTTCTGTTTTTTTGCGAGGATATGTGTTTTGACCTTGCGAGGATATGGCTGCAACGACATGATGAAACCAACCAACTCAGGCACGTTCCCTGGTGTTGGTTTCTTCTTTATGACGCCACGCAGCTTGTGGCGCGGCGGCAAACTTGTTCGGGTCCGCGGGTCGGGTCGAGCGGGGTGCTTAGCGGGGCGTGTCTTTTTTAAAATGCACGTGATATGAGATGACGTGATGGTGATGTAAGATTGGAACAGGTGCACTGGTGCTTACGGTTGTTGACTTGATGATTGCAGCTGCCGTATCGCTCCTTCATGTGCATGCCTGAGGTATCAAGTGCAAAGAGCGGCTGCTACTTATCCCGACATGCTTTATTAGAATTCCTCATAAAAATAATCATCTGGCTCTGTTGATTCTGTTATATGCTTTTGGTGTGCGCGTGCCAAATAGCGGAGCATGGCAGGCTCCTCGGATGCTGGGCCCCGGATGATGGCCAGCCAATTAGCTTTTCTCGTTGTTGGCGCCGATTCTGGATTCATCTCGCTTTGTTACGGCTCAGAACAGCTTGGCATTTTCCATGCTGTTGCTTGTTTGTAGGCAATGGAGCAGCTAGATTACTCTGGGGCCGCAAGCCAGTCCACGAAGTGAAGAAGGGAGTGCCATGCGAAGTGGGTGTGATTATTGTTTGCAGCAGGCAGAACTTGGCCCTCGTTATGAAATACACGCTTATTCTTTCGTCTTGACCGAGAAGGTTGTAAAGGAGCTACAGAGCTTTCCGGTGTGCTCTAGGCGCTAGCTTTCAAGCCTCGCCTTGCCTGTGGTATACTGCCGTCATGCCGTCATGCCGTTGTGTTATTTTGCTCTAAGAAGACATTCAGTAACAAGTTCTCTTCAAATGAGTCTCGGAAGGTTGGTAAAATCCTCGATAGTTAGGCCATAATTGGTAGGTTTGAGAGACGTTCTGCGGGACAAGCCTTAACGCAGCTGCCTGAAGCGAACCTCGAAAGACGTACCGAGGCCCAGATGGCGTCACACCATGGCAACGGTGTAACCCCGATCGAAGATTGTCCCCCGAGGACGGGCCGCTCAGGAATGCGATTCGCTTCGCGCGCACCACGCGTGGCCGAGCTAGACGAGCCGGCATCGCCACGAGCATCACTCGCGCTGCGTTCCTTGGCCGTCGGCCATATTGCCGTGACCTAGTTCACATCGGCTAGGAACTAGTAGCGGGGAATAATGGAACCGTGTTATAGGAGGTGGATCAGCAATTATATTAGGCTCCCCCGGGGCGCTAGTTAGAACATGCATCTAATACCACATTATCAACCCTATCTTATAAGTTGATCTTTATAGTGATAAGACTAGGACATTTGCTAAGGCTTGCTCCTTTACGATTTATAAAATATATATACTAATTAAGAATACGCTAAGAAAATAAGTTAGGAAGACTAACTATAGCTAGCTAAATGCAAACAACAAAAAAGTAAGGACTATAGGACTTACGAGAAGATAAGTATATTGTAAGGAATTACATGCAATAGAACTATAGGACTAGTTTCATGTCACAAAAGAGATATTAAAGATATTGTTGGAAGGACTGAGGGAACAGGTGTATGCACTAGTGCGTACAGGTTGTAACCTGCTGTTAAGGCTTGGGGGGTCACAAGGACGAAGTGAGGATCAAGGAACAGTGAGGTTGTAGATAGAAAGGTGCTACCTGGGGTTAGGTGCTTAAAGGTTTTAATCTCTGGCCTCTATCCCCTAAGTCTGCAATCTTATAGTCCTTTATATACACGTTATAGGCTCGCTGCTTTTATATAGCTAGGGCTTAGCCCTTGCTTAGCTATCGCCCTTGCTCTCTTAGCTCCGCTAGTCCTACGCCTGTCTTCGCCCCCCTGTGGCCTGAAGTGCTCGTGACAAGTACTTAGGGGTTCAACATATTGTTTATGACTCAAGCTTTGCTCTCTGACCTTGTTTCCTAAATCGACACATTCTTTATAGACTGCCTAGTATTGTTTTAAGCTTAGGAACGAGGTGTGTTTGTGGCCTTTGAGAGGATACTAGTAGCATCCGCGAAGGAAATCTCCGTAGTTGGCGCTGTCGACTGACCTAGGCGAGTGACGTTGGATCCCTCCAACTGATCCAAAAATCCGCAAGAGACGTACATTCTGATCGCTTTTGAGTAGAAGATCTTTAACTGTTCGCTCACAATGTCCTCAAGGAGAGGGCCTAGCAGGAGCCGAGGCGTTTGATGCAATACGCCGGTCATGTGGACCTCCGTTCCGTGAACTGACACATGATCTTTCCCGTGGAATGCTTGGAATGCTTTGCTGACGGAGTCGAGAATTGCTATCCTAAAGCCTTTGTCATGGAAATCATTATTGAAGTAAAGGTCGATCGTTTCATTTCATATAGGACAGTGTCGAACTGGGAGTGGTAGACCACCTGCTTGACGATAGTCAGGGAGACATAGTTTTCTCTATTGTTAGCCTCTGCCCGAGGTTTTGAAACAGCTGCGTTTTCTGGTTTTTATCAGAGTGAATCCATAAAGTGTCTGTTTGTAGTCGTTCATGAAGGGATCCGGGGTGTTAGCCTCACTGGTCATTATCATCATCAGAGCAGGATAACTGGTGCTCCATTTAGCGAGCAGAGTAAGCCGCTCGAGGGCTAATCTGTCGAGAAGACTCATCTTTGTCATTAGATGAGGCTCCGCTTCTAGTAATGTGGCTTCGAGAAGCATCCTCGCTGATGATGGGGCAAGACCCAGGCCAGAGCCAAGAAATTTTGTATACCTGTATTGTGGATGACCACGAGACTTCCTGGCTTATCGCAAAATAGTATGGAAACCTTTGAGAGATGATGTGATGGTCGATGATGGACTTGACTTGGTACTCACGTCCTTCTTCAATAGAGTGGCAGTCGACAAGAACGATATCGTGTGTCGGTCCAAATTTCGGCACCGTGAGCAAGTTTGCACAGATCTTGCTTCCCGAAATGCTTGCCACAGCGAATGGCACCCTGTCACTCCAGGCAACACAATGCCCTCCAGAGAACACAGTTCTTCTGGCGGCCTCGAACACAGAACTGACAATCGAATGAATCTACGTCCGGGTTCAGGTGGCCCTGTGACGTAGGTAGTAGCAGTATCGGGACAAGCTACTGGTGTGATTTCGACAACATTTATAGTCTGCAGGCCACCAAAATTCCCATCCATCAGGCGTTTTTTTGCCAACAAGATCCACGAATCTCTCCGTGTCCTTGTGGAACATAGGGTCGTCTAGGTAACTGTCCTTGACCATGATCTCTCCTGGATTGAGCGACTTGAAGAATTTTTGCATCTCATCGTCGTTTCGTTTCAAAGTCAAGCTCTCGCAACGAAGCCAGAGGTTCTCATTGGGGCTCGCCACAAAGGAGGGTTCCTTGCTGTAGCATTCTCGGATCATGAGATTTGGATGTTTTGCGAAGCTAGGGATTCCCAAGTCCAATGAGCAAGTGCCAGAGGATGTCACAAAGCTTTGGACAGCTCCAGAAACGTAAGAGGAATCTTCGAGTGTCCAAAATTTCCACTTGCCAATCGCGGGCAACAGAGAAGTCTTCGTTGGTAGACCGTCATTCCCTATATCGTTGAGATCGAACCATCCAGGTCGAGATGATGAAATCGATAGCACATTTTGCTCAGCATCGAGCATCTGGCCCCGTTGCGTCAAAGTGAAAGCATCGTGCAGCCCCTCCGCAAAGTCTGGAGATGCAACCCTGGTGTTGCGCTGAGCTAGATGCATGAATTGCTTCACATCTAAGACCACTATGCCAAGTTCCTTGCAGAGAAGCTGTACTTTCGCCATAGGAGACTTGGATGACATGACCATCGATGTTCCATTCGAGACTGATCCCTAGCTTGATTGCCGCCCGTTGCACCTTGGATGATATCAGAAGGGGGCTGTCGTTGATGAAAAGTTGAACTTCGGAGCCATAGAAGAACATTTTAAAGAGCCTGGAGTAGTATGAAATATAGGACGAGTCAAAGCAAAAATGAGGGGAAAAAAGAGAATGGGATATCTATACTATTTATACCAGTGATTGATGCAGATAGAAAGTTAGGAAGCAGATGAATAGCAATAAAATCAGTAGTTAGGGCAACATCATAAGCTCTTCAGTGGTTTAGACAGACATCATGTATATATTCGCTACATACATATGATAGCTGCATATGTGCATGTTAACGCTCATCATGTAGATTGTGATTATCTGGCAAGCGTTTTCTATTTTAAGCCTGATTGCCTTGTCATGTGCACAAGCTTTGTCCAATTGAAAGACAGGGCTGACCTACGCAGTCGGCGCTCAGAACCAGGTGAACAGGTGTATAGGCCGGGTTGCCCAGCTGTAGGCTACCTATCACAGGCTTAGCTATAATGATTTCAAGCTAATTATTCTTATGGAGAAAAAAATTGAACGAGGATGGCCCAGTATATACTTAGAACCACTTTAGAGCTAATCTCGATGAGAGGAGTACCGGGCAACCTAGCCTGTATTACACTAGTTGCCTGTCTTACATATATAGTTATTAATTGATCACATTAATGATTTGATGCCTTTAGGGCGTGCTACATGAGTTTGCTAAGGGGTTCTAGGAAACAAGTCTAGATCCGGAAGGTTGGTGAGGAAATTTGCCCGGATAGCAATTTTCAGTCTCCTGAATAGCAATGCTTGCTGGGAAACAAGTCTATAACGGGAAGGCCGGTGAGGGAATTCGCCCGGATAACAGGTTTCAGTCTCCCGGATAGTAATGCTCCATCTCGGCGTCAAAGACATGTGAATGTGCGTTGATCGTCCGGGGTAGGCGGAGAATCACAACACCCTCTTACTTATGCCTTGACTACCTACTTCTCTTCCTAACCCCTAACAATGCGCAACTATGTCTACTACTAAGCTTAGTCTTGCATCTAAAGTTATTGGTACTAAAAACCCTAACGTGACCTACCTTAACCGCTTTGCTGTCCGCGTTGTTGTCTAAAACAATGCCGGTGAAGTTGCTATTATCTACGTTAAGAAGGGTAACTACTACAAACTTCCTGGTGGCGGCGTCGAACTGGATGAGGACCACAGCCAAGCCGCCTGCCGCGAGGCCCTGGAGGAGACTGGCGCAACTATCACCACGCGTAGTGGTAATGGCTTCGCGACTACCGAGGAGTTTCGTAACGACCTGCACCAGATCTCTTACTGCTCCTGCGCCGACCTGCTTGATGCTACGGCAAACCGGAGCTAACGGCAGGAGAAGTCGTTGACGGACTGAACCACTCTTGGATGCCTCTCGAGAAAGCGTTGGAAGTTATGGCTGCCGCGGAGCCGACTTCCGAGCTGGGCCGATACATTAAAGAGAGGGACATGTTTCTTTTGGAGGAGGCTCGCAAGATCCTTCAGGCCTCCTGAGCGGCTGACCATCTGGGATTGACAGCTCGTATATCTCCAACTGAATAGTGGACGTAAGTTTGATCAGATCATAATTGGCCTCCGCTTGGGAGTTCTATCAAGACAAGTCTGACGAGCTTGGATCTGCTTTCGTTCTGTCCGAGTGGTGTGAATACAGCCATGTTTTGAGTGCCTTTGTATCCCGCTATTCGAAATCACCGACACACGGCACCGTCTTTCATCAACGACTAAGGTCTTGGCTACAGCGCGTGTCAGAAGTCGCATAGCCCTTGGTCGGCTTCTTGATATCTCTGTGATTGCAACCTCCTTTTGATGATCCTGCTTGTCCACAGCCCAAGAGCGGATCTCAACGGGTTTCTCTGTCTCTATTCAGTGACTTCCTTGGTCGCCTTATGCAGAAGAACAAGGTCAGTGGGCTCCTCAAGTAAGGAGACTTCGCCAGTCAATAATGTGCTCCAATAATGGCACAAGCTCTTACATGATAATATTGGCTGCACCCCGCAATTTAACCTCCTTGTAGGTAGGTCTCGCCATGATACAAGAAGTCCCAACAAGTTGCGGGTGCAAATGCAGCCGCGGGCGCAGGCTAAGGGAGAGTTGATTCTGGCTACGATGTCTACCCTGAGCTACTTGAGATCCAGAGATCCTACATGATGGGGTTTTAATCTGCCGGCGCCGTTACATCCTTCATCCCAACCCTCGTTGCTACATTCAACTTCGGCCAGGTTGAGTCTCTGTTCATGACGGCGCCACCTTATATATTCGCTGCAATTGTGGCAATGTGTGTGTCCATGTCAAGTGACAGAATGGAGAAGCAATTCTGGCATCTTGTCGGACCGCTTTTAGTTGGATTTGTAGGTTTCATCGTCGCAGCGTGCACACATGGCCTGGCGGCAAGATGCTTTTCCTTGCTCCTCATGCTGGGTGGCATATATGGTGGTTTCGATGCTGCATATGCCTGGATCTCGTCAACGGTACGTTATCTCCAGAGCCAACTCTGACCATATTTCATTGCTGATTCATCCTGGAAAGATACCCCGACCTCTGGAAAAGCGATCTGCGACCTATGCGATCGCCAACATGATCGGCAACGTTGCCCAAGTCTACTCGCCGTACCTGTACATTCGGTCGTCTGGGCCACAGTATCTGCCTGCCATGATTGCCAACAGCGTGTTTGTGTTTGGTTCCATAGCGTTTGCAATTATCTTGCTTTTCTGCCTGAAACGGGAGAACCGCAAGCTCGAAAGGGCGGAGGCTGGCCCCAAGAGAGCCAGGTGGTGGAGGATGTGGCTGCTACGAAGAACGCGGACAATATTGTGGAGTCCCAGCTTGAAGGAATCGTCAAGTTGAACAGGGGCTTCCGGTACATGCTGTGATCTCGCATGCATGTGCGTAGGATTTTATGTTCTATGATGATGGGTTGGTGAAATGCAGTACGATACGATACGACGATGAAGAGGTGCCCCTTGGTATCCTAATAGCTTCGTAGGCGTTGGATTAGTATTCATTAAAAGGAATGTCCTTCCATGCAATCGCTTCTATGGCTACAAGATTGGACAAAGACGTTGTAGACACTAGCCAAGTGACCTGTTTACGTGAACAGTTCTTAGCCGGTGGACCTGGAAAGGTGTTGGAGAAACGATGATACGGCCAGCTTAGGCGCGAAAGATTGTTGATGAAGATAGAAGTCAGTTACGACGATTTCCAATGCTTGTGCGGCGCCCCTTTGGAGTTGCATCGGTCTACGGGCCAGACATCGGCCTGAGCATGAGCCGTTCATTGCTGAACAGAATGCCGGGTTTGAGATAGAAACACCGGCTATTAGGAACATGGCAATCATCGTTCTGAGGAAGGGTTCTTTTGCAATCCGAACTCACCCTGGGTCCAAGAACATTCCGAAATCCTGTCAGTCACAGAATTTTTCAAAAGGGAAAAAACAAGGCAACAGCAGCGACACACTATTTATTGTATTGATTGGTCAACTTTTGAAGTTGAAAAAAAAAAGAACATGGTGGCTCTCCCGCCGGGAATTGAACCCGGGTCTCAAGCGTGACAAGCTTGCATACTGACCACTATACTACGGAAGATGAATGACTTGAAGCCATCGTAGCGTGTTGTTGCCGTGCTGGTAAAGCAGCGTGGATACTCTTATCAAGCATCACTGATCGAGTCGATGCTGCGAGTTTTCGCCATTTCCACTTGTTCACATCTACAATCAGCATTTGTGCAAGCACACACAAGCCATGGCCATTGAAGACAGGAACGCCATGAATGAAAAAAAAAGTCGCCAACTCAACCATCTCTGCATTTTCTCTCTCCAGCCTGCCTGCCACCTTACAAATTCGGTGTCTCAGCCCCCCTGTCCCTGCTCTGTGTTTCGGCAATTCCAGCCCGGCGGTTCGGCTATTGATGATTGCATTCGTCAGTCGCTTTTAACCTGACTAACTAAACTGTGGGTCCTAGTGGCGTTAAAGACCCTAGTTAATTTAGGATTAAAGGGACTAATTAAAAGAACTTTTTAGGCATCTATAAAATAGAAAACAATAAAGATAATATTTATCTATATATATTTATAAATTAGCTAAAGGATAATTTAGCTTGTTGGGAGGACCAAGGGAACAACAGGTTGTATGCAGGGGTTTGTGGTGATGTGGAGCCAGTCGGGCCCTAGGTTAACTAACTATCTATCCGATCCACTTACACCAATCAGCACGCATGCTGTTAGCTCGATGCTGCTAATTCCAACATAGCTAATAAAGTACTTTATAAATTTGTCTCAATTTTTTAGATTTTTAAAGATAACATAATGGTATTGATTTTTTTTTTATTTCCTTTCCTAATTTGTGCTAGGCGCTGCATAAGGTAAGGCCTAAGAATGAACACTGTATGCCTAGTCGTGCCCTAACTGGAGGACCATAAAATACTAAGCAAAATACTATATATATAAACACTATAATTAAGCTTCTAGAATTAAGAGTTGTGGCTGCGGGCAGGTAGCGCCCGCGCGATTGACTCATGCTATAGTAGTACAGGGGTAAAATATATAATGTGATTAGTTAAAAAGGCTCCACACAACACAACCCTTAAATGATTTTACAGATCTACTTGCAGGGGTAGTTTGAACCTATTAGATGGTAGCTTCGAAATTAGTAAGACATGGAGTGGAGTTAGTGGATACTTTAATTTATACGCGAATTATATGGAAAGAAAAGTCTCTGCGGGGTAGCGCATAGTACCCTGCATATTCACCTTGTGCCTCTCTAACAATGGCAGCCCATGCGGCATAATTCCAGCTGTTAGAGAGCAACCTGATAGGTGGATCCAAGTGTACGCAAATCGCGTGCTAGAAAAGTGGGGCGCGACACGGTTAACACATAAGATTTTGCCGCGCTTTGAGCAATATACCCGACATGAAAATATTGCCTCATCGCTTTACCTCTTGCTGGCATGCTCTAAGCTTGTTTTCAAGAAAATAAACATGCCCCCTGTCAAGTAAACAAGTGGAGATGAAAGCGAGATCCTCCGCTCAGGTTGGCTTGCCAAGCCTATTCATGCAACATTAAGATCATCATCATGCAACAGAACAGATTTGTCTGCCGTGGACGCAGCGCATAGAGCCATATTTCATGATGAAGGCCATTCGCGCAAGAAGAGCCGAGCTCCATCGTTTAAGTCCTGGACTCGCTCAACTTGGCTGTAGTGCTCCGAGTTGCCTGCGAAAGACTTCGCTGTCTATGACCTGAAGTTGCGCAGGAAACTGGGAGCAGAGCCGGAGCAACATCGTGCATTGCAAAAACAGAATCTAAGGAATAGGCGTACGGACAGCCGTTACATGCCTATAAGGAGCCTCTGCATCTTGTTTTCCCCGTCGTTCAATGTGTCGCTCTAAGTCGTTAACGGGATTCAAGTGGCCACCTACGAGCATTTTAGCCGCTGGCTATCGGTTTCAAGTCTTCTCCAACCAAGATGGCATATCAAAATCCCAATGTGCGGTCGTGGGTGTCTATCTATATACCTCTTTGCGGCTTTGAGCCTAAACGGCCCAGTAAACACTATAACAAAGTTGTCTTGTAGCTTCGTGTGCAGACAAAAGCGCGAAGCCCAGCTCATGACGCCGCTCGAGATGATTTCCTTAGACATGACGGCTCCTTTTTTTGGGTTTTTTTTTTCTTTTCTTCCCCAGCTTGTAAACCTCCGATCCGAAAACCAAGCCGCCTGCCAACACCACAGCTGTGCCTAACCTTGGGCCAACAATCCCAGCTACCCGCCTAACTTCATGAATAGATGATTCGCACCGCACGTCAACTCTTCCTAGCCACACCACTTTTCTTCATCCTTGTCCCCGCAGTGCCTGGCTGAAACACGGCTCTCGCCTGTCGGCTCTGCGATCCGACTTCCACTAGTAAGCCTGCAGGGTTGCCGGGTCTGAAACGCGAGCTGAGGCATTCCGGAGCAGGGTATCCGCGGGGAAACTCGGCGCGTTTCCACATACGGTTCTACAAGCTTGATCGTTCGCTTGAGCAGTGGTGCATTATGAAGCATTTTGTGGGGAGTCTCGATATCACGGCAGAATAGTGCCTCTGCTTATGGCGCTTTAAGAAGGGAAACACCATGCTAGGTTGCAAACTAACTAGGGAGCTTAGGTAGTTAGTCGCCTAGTTGGACGGAAAAAAAAAAAAAAAAAAAAAAAACCTTCTAGTCACATAACTGCCGCCGATGACCCGTTCTCTACTATATAATCGCCGATTTCCCCATAACTAGTTACAAGCTTCTATACTAGGCCACACAGGCCACACAACTGATCCCAGTTATCTTCCCCGTCTAGCTAGCGAGAATTTAATCGCCTAATTCCTACAGCGCAATTACGGCTATATTGGGGGAGGCTAGGTCCACTATAGCTCGATTGCCGAAGCATAAGTCTCTACGGCGTGTAACCTCTTACCCACGGTGTCAATTTGTGGGAGCATATACATGAAACTGCCCTGCGGGGAGAGGCTCAAAGAGCAGACTGTGGTATCTAGCTACAGATTCTCTGGTCGATTTTTTTGCTTTTCCATTCCCTTTACTCCTTTTTTCCCCCCTTATATCCCTATAGTAGTCACGTGTGCGCCCGTGCTGTGTTGGCGCGGCGAACGCTGGTCAGCACCGCAACTTGTAATGTTGCATGGATTGCAACATTGGTCAACCTTGTCGTCTATCGGGCTAGGGTGTCACCTTGCGCTCGTGATGATCCCTGTATATTTTCTCCTACATCAAGGCAATTCCTGCCGGATAATAATAATGAAAGCTAACTAATAACGCTAGCAGGCCCTCTTTAGACCTCCATTCTATCCCCTGCCTTTGTCACCTCCCCTGTCCTGACTCTGTTGTGTCATAGGGTCTCGTTCCCCCCAACACACTAGCCTCAAGGCGAACTTCTCTATTCGTCAGAATAGCTTCTTTACTCATATTAGATAGGTAGTCTCATTTACTACTGCATCTTATTAGCTTTAGTTATCAAGGGTTGTAAAGAGAGACGAGAACAAGCTTGCTAGTATACTTCCCATATGCCGCTTTGCATACCCCTCTGTCTTCCTCTGCACCCCAGGTCTCCCTGGGAGCTCCCCTTGCCTACCTTGGTTATCCCTTTATTAATCAAGGTTAGTTTGGTTCGCTCCTTTCCCGGCTCCCCTTCCCATCCACTACTGGCACGGGCTTGAGCCCGAGCCTATACCAGTTTTATAGAATTCAGAGAGAACATAATGTTAGAAGGGTTTAGAAGATATGCGCCAAGATGGAAGGGACAATAGAATGCTAACGAGTGTGGAGCTTGTTAATATTTGTTGTACACGAGCATTGAAGGTTCTTGGCCCAAGTCACTAATGCGCGATATATAGTTAGCTTCCATGCAATATATAGGACGATCGCGAAGATAGTCTTCATAGGCGCGCTACTAGCCTGCAGCTATAAACCTTAGTTCTAAAAGCTTAATTATAGTGTTTATATATATATATATATAGTATTTTTTTTAGTATTTTATGATTCTCTGGTTACGGCATATGGTTATGGTATAACTAGGTATATAGTGTTACATTAGTAGGCCTTATCTTGTTCAGTGCTTGCTAGCACGAATTGGAACAGGAAAGGCAGATTGATTACTATAGATGAAACTGACCTGTTACAAAGGACAGTGATGATGTACGAGCATTTACATCGCTTGATCAGTACAGCTCTCCGGTCTTCCCTGTCCATATGCTACTTCGCAAACAACCCTGACGGAGGAAAGGGGACTCAGTGAAAGACGGTTACACAGAATCCTTTCTAAATCCATGTCGCTGAGATATCGAGGCTCAGCTATACATATAAAAGAGGGCCGTCACCTTCTCAACTCTCAACTTCCGCCATGGAACTGTACAGACACCTACAAGACTTGTTTTGACTTTTGAACAAGACCTGCTGCTCATCCTCATCATGCACATCGCTCTCCTTGTCTTGGCCGTGGTGCCCTCCGTCCTCGCCGCCTCGGGCAACGCTTTGGCTACCAGCTATTGGGACTGTTGCAAACCGACCTGCGCATGGCCTGGCAAAGCCGCCGTGAATGGCATCGTCGGGACATGCAGCAAGGATGACTTTCCTATCCACGATTCAAACGCCATGGGCGGATGTGACGGCGGCCCGGCATTCGCATGCTCTAACAACTCCCCCTGGAAGTCCACCGATACTCAGGCTTATGGATTCGCTGCCACGGCCCTCATCGGACAAAAAGACGCCGATACGTGCTGCGCGTGCTACCGGTATGTTTCATCTTCAATTTCGATCAAGCTCTCTCGTCCTTGCGTGACCTAGCTTCCGCTGCCGCCGGAACGAATGAAAGAGGATTTTCACTTATCGAATTTCGCCTCCAGCTTAGCTTTCACGGGGCATCTCGCCGGCAAGATCATGACCGTCCAATCTACCAATACTGGGGGCGATCTTAAGCCCAACCAGTTCGACCTCATGATTCCCGGTGGCGGTGTCGGTAAGTTCATCACGGGCTGTGCCAGACAGTATAGCACCTTCCCTGGCGTGCAGTACGGAGGTGTCAAAAAGCGCGAGGAGTGCAAGAAAATGCCCCAGAAACTCCAGATGGGCTGCCAGTTCCGCTTCGACTGGTTCAATAACTTGCCTATCCCCAAACTCACCTTTACGCGGGTAAGGTGCCCTAAAGAATTGACTAAGATTAGTGGCTGCACGAGGAAAGACGATTCTCACTTCCCTGATGCGTGAGATATGGGCTTCGTCTTCGTGTTTCCTAGATTGACAACGAGGGGTGGCGGATGTTTTCTCTAGAGAGCCATGAGACTGTTGTTCTTGATGAGATGTATGTTTTTCTGCTTGGTTGTCGCGCAATTGATGTAGCTTGTGTTATTGCTCTTCCAAAGGAGGATCTAGAATAAAATGAAAATGAAAATGAAAATGAAAACCCAAAGATCGCTTTAAAACCGAGAGTTGCTAATCGTCATACCTGTGTTGAAACTTTGGGCTCCGTTCCTTGCAGTTATGGTTGAATTCATGACGCACTGAGAAACCTTTCCGACATGATACGCGTTCAAAATGAGCAGATGCCGCCAACTTCATCATCCATAGTCCATGGCCCAGCTAATCCTTTCACATCCACCTTGTCCTCGCCAACAGTCACCTCGGCTTTTGAGAAGAGCGGGTCAGCCTGGTACTCTGCTTTGAGCTTCCTCTTCATGAAGCGCCTCGTCCACTCCTCTATGGCCGGTTCGCCCGTCTCATCCCTCGCTTGCTTGAGGAAGGGGATCAGAGCCGTGCCACCAGTCCCAGTTTGGTTCTTCATGTTGGCATTCTGCGACGCCCTTGCGAGGTTGACTGCTTTTCGGCTTCGCGAACGACTTCTCGCACGGACTTGTCGCGATGGGGTGATGATGTACCGCGTTACGATGGCTATGTGCTTATCGCGGAATGCGCTCAGCATCGCAAGGCAGGCGTCATACGCAAGGCACAATTCCTGGTTAGTTTTGTTTGATTCGACAAATTCTCGAATGTTGGCAACCTGGGCGACGTCGGCGAGGAACCTGGCGTGCGGACCCGGCATATATCGCCGCATCTCTTGGATAAAGTTGTGTCTGGGGGCCGGATGTCGGCTCTCACGCTCAGACTCGGGCGATGGATCCCCGTTTCCGCCAGTGGGACGGTGATGAATGCCCAGCACGATGTCGAAGAATTGGATCAAGCTGCTTTGCGCATTGCTACCTCCGCTATACTGGCGATATTTCTCCTGTCCAGAACCGTCTTCGTACAAGAGTCCGAGGGGAAGGCCTGCTTCAGCCATGTTCTGGCTCCCAGCAAGAAATGGTCGTATGCGATGGTAGAAAATGGTTGGATCGCAGCTTTCGTATGTCCTCTGCAGGATGTTGGTCAAATCAATAAGGCGCTCTGCGAAAGCGACTAGACATCTCTTGACGATGTTTGCGTCGTTGGACCGCGCGGCCGCAATAGCCGTAAGCATCAAGTCAAGAATCGGGGCACCTCGAGCCTCGATGGCCACGGAAATCAGGTAGAACCAGGATTCGTCGATGGATCCAGTGAAGGTGTTGAGGGTGGCAAGATTTTCCATGTTGTCCACATGCTCGTTCATGAAGACTGGCTTGAAGTTCCACAGACACACAGCAGCATAGGTAGCCACGGGTAAGACCTCTAAGTGGTCTGAGATTTCGAGTAAAGGCACAGAGATGGACATGGGCAGACGATCGGCAGGTGAGTCGCCACCCCAGATGTAAGCATGTGCCATGAAGCACAGGAGCGAGTATGCGCGGCGCCATTCGGACTCGTGCTCGAGACCGATGGTAGACAGAACCGGCAACCGGTCGACAATGCCTCGCAGGCGCCGAGTCAGAACGAGGGCCTGCAGATTACCCGCGATGGCCTCCCATTTGTTGTAGTAGGGATCCGGCAAGCGGGTCAAAGGGAGCGTCTCCGGCAGGAAGCCGTGTCTCGCCGAGAGACCGTAATCGGCCAGGACGGGGATCGGTGGCAACATGGAGATGGCAATATGGCGGTGA
>KQ061698.1:122072-133558 GCA_001008035.1 Atkinsonella texensis
CCCCCCCCCCCCCCCCCCCCCTGGCTGCTTATACGTGAGCTGTTGCATACGGCATGGGCATGGCATGGATTTTCCCCTTTACGACAATACGATGGGTTGATCTTGCGGATGATACATGTCCTGCTTGCTTGGCGAAGCGCGGTATAAGACCTCGTACGCCGGTATCACCTGTAACCTAGTGTAACGACTGTTCTTGACGTTGCCATTATAAAGCTCTGTTATACGGACTGGAGGGATATTTTTCTTTCCTTCCAACTTCTTCGACGAACGAACTCTTCACCATGGAGTCTTTCAATGATCCCCTCAACCAGGCTATCACGCTCATCACGCCGTCTGACCCCGTCTCCATACCAATCACCACCATCGACGCCTTCAACGATGAGTCCATCTCCATCTCCATCAACTACGCTTTTCAGATCGGCGCCTGCTTCATCCTCCTTCTTGTAACACTCATCATGACTCCCCCTTCGAAGCTGTCTCGGCCGTCGTGCATACTTCACATCACGGGCCTGATAACCTGCATCATACGCACCTCTTTCCTCCTAGCCTTCTACTTATCGCCTCTGAACCACTTCTACCAGTTTTGGAGCCATGACTATTCTTCCGTTCCGGCGCTATATTTTCGAAACACCATCGTGGGGAACTGTTTCTCCTTGCTGCTCGTCATAGTCGTTGAGATGGCCCTCATGCATCAGGCTTGGGCCATGGTCTCTCTCTGGCCCACGCTCGTCAAGGTGTCGTTGGTCGCGCTTTCGGCAATCATCTCCTTGCTTTCTGCCGGGTGGCGCTTTGCCTTCACCGTCGTCCAGAGCAAGTCTGACTTGACGCTCATGCCCGCGAGGAATATGGCTTGGCTGGTGCATGCGACTGTGATCGTGAACTGCCTTTCGATATGCTGGTACTGCGCGCTTTTCAATGTCAAGCTTGTCATTCATTTGGTCTCCAACAGGGGCATTCTTCCTTCTTCTGGGTCCTTGAGTCCCATGGAGATTCTGGTCATGACGAACGGTGTTCTGATGATCGTGCCAGGTACGTTTACATATTGCTCATATTCTAGTCCAAGCCTGCTTCTCGCATTTCGAAAGTGCTGACAAGGTTTTCCTGCTTCCTGCTACCAGTCATATTCGCTGGTCTTGAATGGGGTCATTTCCCAAACTTCGAAGCCGCCGCCCTGACGTTGGCTTCCGTCGTCATTATTCTGCCGCTTGGCACGCTCGCCGCTCAGCAGATGACTCATGGTGGAAGTCTCGCGTATCTGTCAAGTGGGAGTGGGAGTGGGAGTGAAAGGGCAAGCCGGAGTGAGAAAGCTGCGAAAGTGTTCAACTCGAGAGACAAGTCGACAACCGGCGCAACCTCCAAGCTGTCTAGCTTCAGTACGCCTAAAGAAGCGTGTTTTTCTTCTCGTTGCGATATAGAAGGGTATCGAGCTCAAAAATTGGACCATTTTGATATGGAGCTGCGCCACATAGACTCTACAGGTGGCCTGACTGATTACGTGAGGGTCGACACAGATCTGGAACAGAAAGAAACAAGAATCTAGGCGGTTCTTTGAATTTCGTCTTCCGGAAGAAAAGCGTGAGGAAGAAAGGAAGGAAGTTGAAGTCGAAATAGTATGTTTGCCAGTAAGGTATCCTAATGTCAAGCATCAGTTTCATCGAGACTGAGAAAAAATACTTCAGCCTTCTTCTGAATGTCTTTCAGAAGCCGTTAAACATTTTCATCCTCAAACATAGGAAAGCCGTAGATACAAATGGTTTCCCGAACTAACCATATTCGTGCAATGTCAGTTCGTCTTATTAACGCATATCAATATCATATTTGATTTTCAGCACACATTCCATACTCAGACCACATTCATTTTTATCTTCATTGCCATTCCTGTAGTCACTTCTTTCTCCCCTCACACATTCATTGACTGCATCCGAGAATCAGCACCACTTTTCCTATATGCGTACAGATGTGACGCAGGGGCCGCTTCCTCAAACATGGCTCGCTCGACTAATCGGTTTGGGCTCGACAACTGCGCCCCGTCATTTTGTCTTTGCACAAACTCACCAGTCGCTTGACTTCGTTGATCCTTATGGGTTTTGGCTGATGCAGTGTGCAGTCCGCTTGCGCAACCAAGGGTATACTGCTTCGTGACATCCCGCGCTTTCTCAGTTTCCAACTGCTTTGCCCATCAAATGTAATCAATTCCGTGCCACAGGAAGCCTTGTCTGCTGATTGAGGCCTGTCATCAGCATTCTGCTTAGAAAGGGGCTGTGGTCGCGGCCCTTTCGGTCTAAGCCGTTCGCTTATTACGATTTGCGTCCTTTTTATCTCTTTGGGTGCAACTCGATGGTGACGACTTGCCAGCCATTGACCCACGATTGGCGGGCCTTTATCACTGCGGCCTTTCGGTGTCGTCTTGTTCCCTTGTTGACATCCTTTATTGGTCATTTGTTGTGAAGATTCATTCGAATGATTCGAGTGCGCCGTGCCGCTGCTGTGGAGTGCGTGATTCTTACGGAATCGCGCCGGTCCCCAAGAATTAGAAAACTTGCGTCGAGCCGTTTTTATCGATGGCATCTTCAGTTTACCATCGTGACTATTCAGGTGACATGACGTCGATGTGGTGAGGCGCTTTGGCGACCTAATACCGTCTCTGTGGTAGGAGGCATTCGACCTGCCTCCAGAGATGAGCGATTCGAAATGCTCGATGGCGTCGCTTATATGTGGAGAACTCAATGAATTCCCGGGAATTTTGTCAAATTTTGCAGCGACTGTCGCAACATGACTTCCCTTTGTCTGCCTCGTCTTCACTCGTGGCGGCTTTGGCGTTTCCCGGCAAGATTTGCCAGTGTCGTAGTTGGAAAGACACTCCTTTGTATTGATCCTCTCCGCTATGGGCGTTACATCTGGTCGCAGTATCGCCTGGTCTTGGTCCGTGACGCCTAAACATAGGTCGAAGTCTGCGGGATGATCTAGCTCATCAGCGGTTGTCAGCCAAGGCGTGGAGGGTTTTGGTGTAACACTCCTCTTTCTGCTGATGCTGTCCAACTGGCTGTGGCCTTGCTTGCAATCCAATAGGCTATGAGGCTTGCTGGCAACATGTGCCGGAAGGGAAGATGATGACGACGATAACGGTAAGTAACCTGACAGACGTTTAGGTACATTTGCCATGATCGGGCGCGAGAGAACCGCAGCCTTGCTATGGGCCATGCATGCCAGAGGAGACCTCGCGCGACGGATCTGCGTCTGCCACCTTGATGGCCAAGGCAAGTTTGTCTCTGAATGGCGAGGTGATCCGGCAGGCTGTGTTGCATCGCCAAGGTTCACCTCGAAGATCTTCCTTCGTTCTGCAACCAAAGACGAGCCGCAGGGTTCTGTGATGGTAGCATCGTCCTTCGAACCAAGCTTCTAGCTTTTCGTCGGTCTCGGAAGCGACGGCTCTCCCACGTCAGAAACGCTTGGAGGCGTCCGGTTGAGCTCTGTGATAGATCCTTCGCCTCTGACTTGATGCGCTAGTTTGCTTTGGCGCGACAAATTATCCAGAATCTCAAATTTCGACACCAGATGGGCGAGTGTAGAGGGCATTGTGAGATGCAAGATTCGTGTTTAGAGACATCCTGGAGCCAAGCGAGCCGCTCACGACCTGGATTTTACAAATCTGGACACTGGTCGGACCTTCCATACGCGACAGACACCTGTGATCCTAAGCTCGTAGTTGGGAAGGACATGTCAACTACCACTGGTGGCTGGTCATGTAGGAATATGCTAGACCAACTAACTACCTTAGGTAGGTACCAATGTGCGCCAGCCCGGATCCGGGAGACATTATTTCGGTCTATTATCCATCCCGATACAGCCCTGAGGTATCGCAGCATTCCTGCCGTGCTGGGAGGCAACTTTGAACGTGTCTTGGGAGCTATTGAGCCCAGACTACTACTACCAGGAACCAGTTTGGCGCGCGTAAGCAGTATAAAACAAGACCAATCTGAGCATTCATAAATCTACGAAACATGGTTTTTCTTATCACCTGTCTGGCAATGCTCACATGTGGCGGTGCAAATAGCAACTATATTACATTCTCATGTGTCATGATTTCTGAACCTCTATGTTTCTCTCCCAAAACCTTCATAGGCTTGAACTCACCGATTCAAAGAAATTATATCACCAGAGTTGTCGGCCATCAGCCCCAGATTGGAGTTGTGGAGGTTCTACCGGACAATTTCATCCTAGAGCCACAATCACCAGCTAGCACACATGCAAGCATACTGGACCTGGCTGCTTACCTAGGTAGATACCTACAAGTGTCTGTAAATCTGACCAGATATATATTAGTAGAATGGAAAGGGAGAGAAAATGGCCATCTCCCTGCCTATGGTAGCTAACTACGTAGGTACCAAAGAAGAGGCATGTAACTTGATGAGTCGAGTTGGAAGGGTACCTTAGGCGCCGTCCCCGGTTCTGGTTGCAGTATAGACATCGCAGGGTCGTTCTGAAGAAGCTTTGTGGAAATGAGTGAAAAAAAGCCTGTAACGACGGCTTGTAGAAAGAGTGAGAGGATGGCAGACGTAAGCCTATGACAACTGAAACAACGAAACGAACTATGACGTAGGTGAGAAATGCAATGCATGAGTCCCGCATGCCTAGGAACTCAGAAATCGAAAGGCGTCGAGAATGACAACGTTTAAGTTGTATGCACCGAATAAGCGCAATCACTACATCGGCCCCCCGAGAGATCCAACGCTTGCGGTGTGAATAACGCCGTGATACCCGTAACTTTCTCTCATCTATGTAGCGCACACTGTCGAGTCGTCCAGTTTGTTTTCATTATCCCAGTGGATCACCCAGCCTCTCACCCAACTGAACAATAGTGTTCTCGTAGATCCTCGCCGCATCCATGTGGAGTTCCTCGTCGTCAATGTCCCACCCAGGATTACCGTCAACACGTCCAGTCGCACTTTCTGCGCCGAGAGCAATCCCGTCGTCTTCAATCTCACCGCAATTGTCTTCACCACCACCACCACCATCATCATCATCATCATCATCATCATCATCATCATCATCATCATCCACATCGCCACTGCTCAAGATCTCAACCATCAAGACCCTGGTCTGCTCCACAAGGCTCCGACACCGAACCATGTCCGTCGCCGTCATTCCTGCTCTCAAGCCATTCTCAAATCCAGGCAACGACTCCCCGGAACCGATGTCCTGGCCGCATAGTAAACTGGCGAAACAATGGTCTAGCTTGCGGAGGAGTTCAAAAGTTGCGCGTGGTGAGGGCGGGAAAGAGCGCACATACTGGGTGAAGTCGCTAGCTACTTTCAACAGGAAAGGTATTTGCAAACTAGCTGAGAGACTGTAAGCACGACGCGAATACAAAGCCATGGAGTGGGATGGCGACGTACGTGTGCCGCTTTTCCAGAGAACGTTGACCACGCCCTCTAATTCGCGACATGCTTCACCCATGGTCCGAAAGCCAGTGATGGTGTCACCAGGAGCAGGATCGCTGAACTTTTTGACATACCGACGGGACACTGTGAGTAGTCGGTCCTCCACATATCGCCGGACGAGATCTTCTTTTTTGGAGTTTGGTCTTAGAGCATGCCCGCGAGGGTGTGGGAGGGTGCTTGTTGTGCGACTGGATGTAGAGGACGGAGCAGGTGAGAGGAGGCCTGTTTGCGGAATGAAACCACCCGGGTCTTGGGGAAGTCCGTCCATATCAAGATAGTACTGGCGCACTGCAAAGTAAATCCCTCCCTCTCCTTGTCGTATCTGTAAGTGAAATGACGGTTGTGTCACGGCTCGTGGTGGGGTGAGTTGAGGCTGCCTGTCAAGTTCGACGGATGACGTAGATTCCGAAGCACACTGATAGATTATGTTGCCAGCCGTTGCGTTGGGATATTGTTCTGATGGACAAAGGATTTCTTTCCTAAATGAATTGAGAGATTCCTTTTCTATTTTATTTACATTTTTTATTTTGTCATCATTCCGACAGTTATATGAAGCCACCTTCGGGGGAGCCAATCAAGTAATGGCGAGTGGGTCACACTCCCTCAGTCATTCCGGAGTGCAATTTTTCTGAAGCTCCTTGAACGTTTCTCCCATCCATAACCTCGCCTCGCACCATACCAAGCGTCACAACCTTCGGCCAAAATGCCAGCCAAGCGAATCCAAGGCGAGAAACCCCGGCGCCCCCCCAAGGGCTTCATCGCCTCCACCTACGAGGCCTTGACCTCTCCTGACAATGCGGGCGTGGTGCGAAGCATTGCCATGTTCGGCGTGAGTTTACTCTGCGAGCGCATCGTATTCGAGATTGCGACAACTTGGGCTGACGATCCCTCTTGCAGGCAGCCGTGACTTTCTTAGCCAGCCCCTGGGGCGAGCTGCTACTGCCTCCGTATGCGAACCATGCCCATGTTGCAGAAATGGCACCCTGAAGTCACATGAATGCTAACTGTTCCGTTCGTCTTTCTTTCTAGCACGTAACTAATTTGCCGTCGAGCAAAAGCGAGAGACGAAGGAACTTGGCTCCGACTAGGCTGATTCATATGTCCGGCCAGCTTTCATTCAAACTTGTATAATAGGCGAGATCGACTGTACGCTAGACGACTGTTCGCACGTCATTAGAGCAGGGAAAAAAACAACATTAATGACAAATTCATCACGGTCATTGGGATGGAAGGACGGGTCTTACATAACGGCACAGAATCCTTGAATTTAGAAACGGACGTTAATCGATGACTACCACTCACACTTTTCCGATTTCTTGAGTATTTGATCTTGCCTATTATACACCAACTGCATAGCCAAAAAGATATTCACGGGTCGTGGATGGTGTTGAATGGACAAGAGTATCCAACCGACCAACAAGAGCAATTACGAGATGTGTCATTACATGATGAATTATCTCCCCTCCACCAACTACATGGCTCGACTAAGCTCGAAAGCAACTAGTTCGGCATCACTCCTCACTGCAAACCTGACACTCGGGCGTTCCCCCAGCACCACCAGCCGCTCATATTCAAAATTCAGCCCAGCCTCTTGTTACCACAACACCCCTCCCTACAAATATCACACACCTCCCGCAGCACCAGGTCCACAACCTCATTATACCCCCCCATGGGCAACGAAAAAGGACAGTACCTCGACGCGTACACCACGCCCGCCGGACCCCCAAGTCTCACTTTCCAGAACTCGCACGCCTGGTAGGTCCTCCATGGTGGTGGACAGAAGTGCAGCTCACGGCGTTCACTGGGGAGATGTTCGTGATGATGAGTAGACCAGGCTGCGCAGCGGGATTGGTAGGGGCACGGACAAAACTTGCGGACTTGCTCGTAGTAGCACATTTCTTTGCGGAACCACAACCCAGCTTATTTTATCTGAGAAGGAATATTTTCTTCTTCTTTTTTTGTGGACAAGAATGACGAGTTTGATTTATGCTGGAGTGGGCATTTTGGGAGATTGAGATACTGACCGCTTTATATAGTTCGACGGGCATGGTGAATTGCCTCGGAGTAAGTGTATGTCGTCAGCAGAGTCCGAGGCTGATGACCGTGAGTGGCCCCGTGATTTTGCTTCGCGTTGGTGAGACGGGTATTTGTGATAAACTGAGGTTCGAATCTGAACCCAGCTGGACTGCATATGTAGCCAAGTGTCGTGACGCGGAGCCGATCTGATGCGCGAAGAAATAGCTCATGATAACTGTACGGGTGCAAAAGATGGAGATTGTGCGCCGTCACGTAAGGTGAGACGCTGACGATTGCATCACAGTCCGGGCCTCCGTTCAGCTCGCGTGTTGTCAGGACGCATCGCGGCCAGTAGGAAGTGCCCATCAATTGTAAGTCATTGTTAATTGGTGAGGATGTTGCGTCAAGATGAATTAGGCATGGCCTAACGCACGCCTCTTCGCTGTTTCTTTGTACTATACTATACAGTCTGCCACGGCATTGTTCCACTTCACCTTTCGTCGCAAGTGACTGTCCACTTTACTCTGCATTTATTGAGTCTGCTCACAGGCTAGCATTCCAGCCCTCGACCTTTGTTCACGCAGTGCGCCTGATCTCGGCGTGGACTCGCCCGTCGCGGATAGTCCCTTCGGTTCTTGTTCCAACAAGGCATTGACTCCGTGAATGCATACTTTATGCACGTTGTGGAAATGTCCCAGGGAGTAAACTGAGGCTGCGTGAACTGCAAAGACGTAAACGGCTCGGTAAAGAGTCAGTATCCCGTCAGCACCAGCATACAAAGGCGCAAAATTAGCAATCATTATAGCCACCATTCATCACTGCTGCTCCAGGCGTCTTGAAGCACAGTCATGGCACGTCGATAGTCCGACCGAGCCCACTGACCGCTCGTTTCTCTCTCACCATTTCAACTCTCCAAGCAGCATGGTTCGGTCCGACGAAGCAGATAGCACTACCGAGCATCGAATTATTAGAGACAGCTTAAGGTTTATGAGATGTTCCAGGTCAAACTTACGTATTGGTTCCTTTCCAGGAGCAAACTCAGCAGAGTTCACCGTGCCTCGATGTCCGGGCAATTTATACAACATCTTGCCATTCTCATTCGACCACACAAGTACCGTACCATCCGCTGACGCCGCAGCAATCTTCTTGCCCTCGCCATCCCAGCTCACACCCATCAAGTTCTTCTCGCCGACAGTCGCACCATCGAATGTGCGAATACGTCGTTCCGTAGGGGCAAAAGGTCGAATATCCCACGTCCGCACCGTCGAATCCATACTGTACGAGACCAAGGACTGCGAATCAGGCGACACCTTCAAAGACATTATGGTATCGGAATGGCCGACCATGGAATACACGACAGCCCTCTTCCGGAAATCCCATACACGAATGTCGTTGTCGATTCCACCCGAGAAAATCTCGTTGCCAGCTTGCGACATTGCAACGGCCGTGATGGGAAAGTCGGTCTGGATGTAGTCCACGGCGTGTTTGCTGCGCGGGTCCCAAATCGCAATGGTTGAGTCGTCGCTGCCGCTGATGAGAAGATCCTCGCCACGCCGAGTGATCTCGACCGAGTTGATGACTTCTTCGTGTCCGACGTATCTCCGTATTCTTGTTCCTGAAGTCAGGTCCCAACTGGCGAGGTGCATATCTGCCGATGCGGTATATAGAATCTCTGAGTCACGCGACCATTGGAGATCCAGTATTGCGCCCTTGTGACCGTTCAAGAGGCCATAGTTTTCGCAATTGCCATATGTTCTCCAGAGCACTTTGAGGCACGAAATTGGTTAGTGGCCAAGAATGTACGAACGTGTAGGTGCAGGTGCATGATTGTCGTACTAATACTCCTGTCCATAGACCCTGATGCGATCAAATTCCCCGTTGGATCAAACTTGGCAGTGAAAATCTCGCCAGTGTGTCCTGACAACTCCATGACGGGAGCCTGTAGTGAACTTGTTCTCGTGCTCTATTATCCACATAAGCTTCAAGTTTGCATAAGTTTAGTACAGAGAATTACCAACAGTGGTTTGCACGAGAGCATTGCTGGACGCATTCAGGCGCGCCAGCGCTCCTTCAGAGCTGCTGATATTCTGTCTTTTGACGAGCATCTGGGACGAGTTGGAATCGTCCTCCGCGGGACGCTTCTCGGCCGACATTTTGGCTGGTTCTCGAGTCGAGGGCAACGTGTGCAACAGAAAAAATATGTCCGACGTTCGCATGTGACTAATGGAAGTGGTGATGTAGCTGCGTGCTAGACGTTGTTAGGTCTCCGGGGTCGTGGTTGGAGTTGGAGCTCCTACAATTGCGGGCCAGCCATTGGCTTTCGGGCCGGTGATTGTTCCCCGTTCGGTGTCGGATGCTGGTGCCTCCCCGCCGCGGCCTCATCAGGAAACATGCAGATATTGCTTGAGTTCCTTGCTCGAGTTCCCAGCACATTGTTACCGTGAGCTCTTTCAGTTGTCGCAGCCAATTTCAAGTACTCGACAGGATTCTCTGGGCAGAGCGTGCCCCCAACTCCATCACCGCAATCGCCGACACAAACCCCACCTCCTAACAACCATGGCGGCGAACAAAGCCTCCCGCGTGGGAGAAGAGTATGTGACTGAGTCCCCTGATACAGCCCTCTTGATCCCATGTACTAACATCCTCCAGAATATGGAAGTAAGTGCTATCGTCCAAGAGGAGCCGCCATCCCACGACAATACTTGCACTTAACGGCGCTCAGAAGACTAACAAATCCCTTCCAAGAACCCGCATTGACAAAGTAAACGCCGAGCTCGTCACACTCACTTACGGTACCGTCGTCGCCCAACTCTGCAAAGATTTCGAAAATGACTACCCCGAAGTCAACAAGCAACTTGACAAGATGGGCTACAACATTGGCCTGCGCCTCATAGAAGACTACCTCGCCAAGTCAAACACAATGAAGAGATGCGCCAACTTCAGAGAGACGGCCGATATGATTTCAAGGGTACGCCCAACTCACGTCGCACTAGCCTGCCACATCTCAATCTTCCTTTTTTTTTTTTTTTTTTTTTCATTTCTATGTCCACGTCTCTTCTTTAGCAACCACTCCGGCTAACTAGCGCAGGTCGGCTTTAAAATCTTCCTCAACATCACCCCTCAAGTCACAAACTGGACCTCAGACAACAATCAATTCTCCCTTGTCTTCGACGAAAACCCCTTCGCCGACTTCGTCGAGCTTCCTGACGACGGGCGTGCCCAGAACGAGCTGTGGTACTCAAACATCCTTTGCGGTGTGCTACGAGGGGCTCTAGAAATGGTGCAGATGCAAGTCGAGGCACATTTCATAAGTGATGTGCTAAGGGGCAACGACACGACTGAGATGAGAGTTTCGTTGATACGGTACATTGACGATGAGTTACCACCAGAAGATGACTAGTTGGCGGCGCTGCTTTCCACCGGGTAGATTTTCTTGTCTTGTAGTTCTCAAGTAGATTTGTGGATGGAGTATTGGCGTAATCAATCGCAGGGATTTCATCAGGCATCGCTGACAAGATGATGAGTGTCTCACTACGCAGATCTTGTCATATAGGTGCCAACAACTCCGAGAAAAGGCTTCTCGATCAGATTATTAAGTGTAAAAATTTCGAAGGCCGTGTAATATGTGCACGACAGTTGCCTCACGAAACAAAGCACTCGGTAGATAATAATACAGTACATACAAACATTCACTGAAGATGGTCAGAAATCTGACAACTGATGACAGGTCAAGGGTGGTATGTTATATTCGAAGGCCGCCTTCAACATAAACCAAACAAAACAGCATTCAGGAGACCAAGTCCGTACTTCTCAACTCCCTTCCACTCCCTTTGGGCCCCCAACCTTTATTTCTCGAAACAAAGTAATACGTCAGCACTCTTGCGAAGTAACTTCAGGGTGACCACCAAAACAAAAAGAGCGGGGAACCTTTTTTTTTTTTTTGGGGGGGGGGGGGGGCCGGAACCAAAACAGGGGAAACAAAGGCAATATTAAAATAAAAAATGGAAAAACAAACACGGCTTTTTTCCC
>KQ061698.1:133860-169609 GCA_001008035.1 Atkinsonella texensis
TTTTTTTTTGTGGGGGGGGGAGGGGCCGGAACCAAAACATGCGAAGACTAAGGCAATATTGAAATAAAACATGGAAAAACAAACACGGCTCTTTTCCCATCTGTAGCCACCACATCTCTCTCCAGAAATCCTGATCGCCGCCATAATATGAAAAAAACAAAAGATGATATAAGTAGTAGTGGCAAGTAAAGTTAGGGGGGAAAAAAAAAAAAAAAAGAGGAAGCCCACTTTGAACGCCATATCGAACAATGCCAGATTAGATTTGAGCCACAATGACACACGGGGAGAATAGGATAAAGAAAAACAGCGTGTCAAAGCAAAAGCGTCATTGTCTTCCCTCGTCTTGTGTCTTTTCGTCTTTCCATCCACATCGAGTTGTCCTTAGTCGGCGCCGATCTCGCCTCCTTCCATGCCGGGGAATGGGCCATTGAAATCAAAAGGCTCAGTGGTGCCATCACCGTCATGGAGGAATGAGTCGAAATCGAAGTCGTTTAAGACATCGCCTGAGTGCAGAGGATTGGCAAGTTCCATACTAGAGAATTCCATCTATCATGCGAATTTAGCACGCCGTGTTTCGAGTTTTCAGGACGCATGTGACGAAAAACTTACCATGCCAAAATTATTGTCCATCAAACCATTCTGATTGGGGTCACGAGCCTGTGGTGGTACCGAAGTCACTTGAGGAGCTGGGGCAGAAGCTGTCGTAGCTGGTACAGAAGTGCTTGTGGTTGACTGTGCATTTCCGCCAGAACCTCCATTCTGGACATTCTTGTTGAAGACTGGTGTTGCCGGTGTTGCCGGTGTCGCCTCAGCTTCGCCGGCATTGTCTCCAGCCGGTGTGGCTCCAGCATTATTGTTTGCATTTTGGCTGGCTTTCTTCGCTGCGGCAGCACGCTACATGAAACTGTTAGCATAATAAGGCACAAATGCAGGTTGCCAGAACGAGGAATGCGGAGAGTTTTTGGAAAGTGGGCGCGATGTGCAAAAGAAACTGACCTTCTCCTTCGCGGCTTTGGATTCCTTCTTCTTTGGAGCCGCCTTCGTGGATTGACTAGGTGTAGGAGGTGCGGCTGCTGCCTGTTGTGGGGATGCGGTAGTTCGGCTGTTGGCATTGTTGGCGGCGGTAGCAGGTGCTGATGGAGGGGGCATCGCTCGTTGCTGCGGCGTTCCTTGTAACTGTTGGTTCTGCTGCATTCCCTGGGGCGCTTGGCCGTTGGGGCCTTGCTGCCACTGTCCCGGACCTCCTTGACCTCCCAACTGTTGCCCAGGCTGCCCCTGACCCTGACCCTGTTGCATCTGGCGGGCGGCCATCATCTGCTGTGGGTTCATCTGACCATTGAAGGGTTGCCCAGGATGAGAGCTCGGTGGCCGCATACCATTCATTTGTGCCTGAGCAGCAGCCATGTTGCCGTCTACTCCTGGTTTGAAAAAGTGAGGGGCCATACTCGCATCGACCTGGTTGCCCATGAAGTTCATGGCAGGGTTGGGCGAGTCACGTGATTGTCCGCCCTCAGGGACTGGTGATGGAATGCCAGAATTGTTCATCTGAGGAGTTCCACGCTTCATGTGTTCCGATGAGTTCGGCGATGCTCCTGATCGCATGGCTTGAGGAGAAGCCTCGGGGAACTGCCCATTGGGTCCAGGTTGTCCAGGTCCGCCAGGGCCGCCTGAGTCTCGAGGCATGCCAGTAATTGTATCCTGCTCCTGTCGAGCCATCATCAATCTCTTCTTGTTCTGCTGTTCAAGAAGCATCAGCTGCATTTGATAGTCCTGCAAAGCATGGTTGCTACCAGCGGCTGCTTGAGCGCCGCCAGGAGCTTGACGAATCCCTCCTGGACCTGCCATCTGACCATCAGGATTGTAGAATGCGGTCAACGCCGTGCCGTCATGCCCTTGTGCCATCATTGGTGAGCCCTGGCTTTGTGGGCCGCCTGCGTTGGGCATCTGCTTGTTGCCCATTTGTGAGCCATGGTGTTGCTGCAAGTTCTGTGAGTAGGTTGCAATGGACTTTTGCTGGGCAGCAGGTGGAGCATTCATGAAATGCTGAAGCTGTTGCGAACTTAACCTGTTGGGGTCGATGCCATTGGCGGTGAGCATTTGATGGGCGGCAGCCACAGACGCGTTAGTTGGCATCTGCTGCCCATGCATGCCCTGACCAGGTCGTCCATTACTAACCATGCCTCCGGGCTGATTCGGGTTGAAAGGAGTCCCATCGATGCGAGGTCGCTTCGATGGTGATGGCGCGTTTTCCCCAGATGCGGGTGATGGGGGGCGATCACGGTTCTGATCCATGCCAGATGGGTCACGCTGCATCGGATTTTGTTTGGCTTGTTGAAGCATTATTTGTGGACTATCAGAGAAGGTGAGTAAAGAGTTGGTCCTTGCTTCAGGGACGTGCTGCATAACAGTCCGAGGGGAGATGACTTACTTGTTTTGGTTGTTTGCCATGGCAGCTCGGGCAAGATTGCCTTGTTTCATGTTCATATTCATGTTTCCATTATGCATTCTCATCATCTGAGCCTGATATTGCTGTTGCGCGGCCAGATCTGGGCGCATTTGCCGAAGGAGCTCCTGTTGGTGGTTCTGCTTCAATCGAGATTGTTGCTGGCGATGAGTTATGGTTAGTTCGTCAAAGTGCAAAGAGAGGGGTTGGAAGCAAGAGTGCGGCATATCAGAAGCCTTACCTGGGTATGAGCGACGTATTGGTTGACAGTGCCATTGCCATTGGCACCCCGGACACGCTGGGCATTATATATGTCCCAGAAGAGGCAAAACCATTCATACAGGAATGACGTATCCGATGCGGGCATGGGTAACTTGGGAGGTGGGAGGTCTTCGGGTAATTTGGCATCCAGGTCATCCTTGGAGTCGGTGTCCATGGGATCTTCACCGTTGGCGGTATCGCCAACTTTTGTGCCGTCCTTGTGAACATTGACCTGCTGTCCACTTGTTAAGAGCGATCTGGCACAGTCAAACATGCCATATTGAATGAAGTATTCGTAAATATAAGTGTTCAGAACACCTCGCTGGCCATCAAGCTGCTGCTGTCTCGCGGCGGCAGCTGCTGCAGCGGCCATTTGGGGGTTCGCAGCACCATTGTTCATCATAGGTATTGGCGCACCGCCGACAGGACCACCCATGCCGTTCATATTGGCCATGCCCATGTTTGGGTTCATGGCCACTGTGATGACGGACTTTCAGGCTGCGACGCGAGGCAAGCGGACAAGTCGGATGTTGTTGCAACGGTACGCGCAGGGCAGGCGGTACTGGTCAGATGGGACAATCTGCCTATAAGCCCCCACAAGGAAGAAAATGTGTCCAAGCCGTTGATAATCGATCTTGGGGGAAGAGGCCAAATAAAAGAGGTCAGGCTGTGAAGGTGTGGCCGTGGCGTGGCGTAGGTAAGAGGGGCGAGATGGCAAGATGGTCGTCGGTCGGCACCAGGCGCGGCAGGGCTTTTGATACTCGGTTGCGGCGGTCGAGACGCTCTGGGGATTCGGGCGAACAGGCGGAAACGCGCAATCCGCCAGGAGGGGGGATAAACGGTGGGATCCCAGCGGCAAGTGATGCGCGCGTGCGAGCAAGGATGCAGGAGAGAGAGAAAAAGAAGAGATATTGATGACTGATGATGGGGAGGAAAGGGTGTGAAGTGAAGGTGGATGGAGAGTTTCGTCTGGGGGCTGGGATGGAGGCTCACACCCAGACACTCCTCGCTCTTCGCTCTGGTCGGTCTGTGGTCTGTGGTCTGCAAATTAGACTCTGTCTGCACACTGCACACCACAACCTTGTGCCGCTGCACTGGAAATCAGAACAGAAAGGGCCAGAGGAGGAAGCACGAGGGCCTTTGCAGTGCTGTCACTGTCAAGTCGCGTAATGTGCCACGAGGGAGTCGTGCAGCTATCTCGGTCGCCGCCAGGATTAGCGTCACTGTCACTGTCAGCACTCGCGCTGAGCCGTGGAGACGATTGTCGCGATGAACATGGACGTCAATTCAAGGCGGAAGGCTGAAGGAAATCTGACTCCGTACTGTGGGCTGTGGGCTGTGGACTGTGGAGGCAATGAGGCCGGATGCGAGAGGGGACAGGGCAACAAGGCGCAGGCACCAAAAAAAAAAGAAAAAAGAAAAAGGAAATGTGGGGAAAGCGGACTGGGGCGAGCGCACTGTACGCGCCGTGATTTGTCGGCAGTGCATGTACGGTGCGCAGGACAGTGTCCATGTCTACCTACCTAGGCAGGTATGTCGTGGCTAACAAAATTCAGGTGGCCATACAGGTGTGTTCCCCACCTCGCACGGTGTGACATGTGCTACGGGTACCCAAGTTGGGCAGAGCAACGACCAGGCAATTTGGAAAATTTTGACATGAACCGCACAAAAAGGTTCAGCACCGCCGACCTGGGCGACTGGGGCGCAAAGGACAAACAGGCAGAGGCAAAGAACAGGCAGAGCCGCTCGGGAGGGGGGGATCAGCCAGGTCTCTGCTCGCCGCGGCGTCTTTACAAGCCCCTATCTGCCGGCGTAATCCTCAGACCAGTGGCGTAATTCCTAGCCCGGGTGCCACGTCGTGCCTCAGGCACACACAGCGGCATCATCGCAGCCCAAAGACTGCCAATGGCAGCACATTACTTCAGCCAATGGGCTCAGCCGATGGCCTTTATCACAATCTCATGACCTTAACTTCAGGTCGAATGTGGCAGCAAACCGCTGACTCGATGAATGGCATCATACCCGCTCTTGAGGCCCGATATCTGCCACAAGTCTCGCTATCTTTGGAAGCTGAGCATTCCATTTTCAAGTGTTGGGAGCGTGATGTTCTTGGTCCTCTCCGTTGTATCGAACAATTGATTTAATGTCTACTGTATGCAGGACTTGAACATGGAGAATGTAGAGAATGCATGATGATGACTGCTCGTCCTAGTAGCTGTAGGCCCTCTTCCAGTCCAGCTCATCCTGATGGAATTTCTTAATTTTTTTTTTTTTTTTTTTTTTTTTTCCCCTCGACATCGACACGAATTGAGCAAACATAAGCATGTTCTTGCACATCCGTTCCGCCACCTCCTTTCACCTTTGCCACTTCATAAATCACTTTTGTGAAGCACTTTTGTGAAGCTAGAGGGGGCTGTCATGAGTGCGTCTCTGCTTTCAGTTATGTAATATTGTGTCGGAATCAAGGTGCATCAGTCGGCAAACACGACCCATTGACTGACTTCATTGGAGCTTGGTATCACCAAGTGACTTACACGCCATGTTGTGTGACCCACGTTTTTGACAGGTGCCTAGGTACCTACGCGCGCCACGCCGGATCCTAGTGGCACCCAGCGACAGAGATGGTGACAATAATAGGTTGAGTTAGTGGTTAGTGCCATGTACCTCCAAGACAGTGTTAAGCAGACTTATTCGCGATATATGGATTATAAGGTCGTTAGAAATGTTAGAGACACTAATAGTCGTGCGATAGTGATAGAGCTAATATAGATATCTTTATTTAATGTAGCATTGTAAGATAGTTACTATAAGGGATATAAAAACAGATGTTAGTAGATGGAACTCAAAGGTGTGTACGCTATGCCAATAGACCAAAAGATCTGCCAATACTTGCACCAGGCGACCTTGCAACTTAACTACCAACCTAGGTAGGTCCTTACCAGCCCTGCGCACAACAGCGCCTGACAGAGGATAAGCTATAACAACAAAAAAGATGCTAACAACTCTATTGCAATTTACCAAGCTTAAGATAGGTCTACTCCGTGGCGTTGTTGAAAATAGTATAGAGAAGCTTCCGACCTTAAACACCATGGGAGAATTTGCCAAGATGCAGCGCCGCTTTAATGGCTGGGTCGCTAACGTGCCAAGTACCAGCTGGTACAGTGGGTTGTACATACCTCTCAAGCCAATAACCTGGCCACTAACTAGGCGAGAGCCCTAACAGCGAGCACGAAACTGGACGAAGCTGTCTTAAGCCTTCTTTCAGACAACCTGCAAGACGCAAATCACTAAAGATAGCAGCATCACATTAGTTTAAGTCGCTGTCCTTAAGAGAGCGGTCCCACTTCTTTTCCTCCATCTCCTCCAACAAGCACCTAACTACCTAGCTCGACAGCTCGACAGCTCTCCAACAATAGGTCGCTAGTACCGTTTCAACGATGCAGGGAACTCGGATGCATCGTACTCTCCCAAGGACGAATATATGGACAACTGTGTAGCATAACTGAAGCTACCAACCTAGGTCTAAAGACAAACCTAACAGATGCCGAAGACCTAGTCTGCAATAAGAATAGAAGTCTTAACGTCGGTGTTAAGATCTAGCTCTTCAGCGGCAATATTCATCTCTCCTAAGCATTACTGACAGGCAGTTAAAGAGCTTAACAACAGTGCCTACGAAACTTATGACTACAGCATTAGAAGCAAGGTGCATGTAAAGAGCAGGAGCGCTGGTAAGCAAATCGTGCCTCAATTTATTGTCTGGGCTGCGAAATTAAGAGATTTTAGTGACTTACAGGTATTGCAAAATCCTAGAACGTGATCACAAGTAATGCTTCGAAGCCCTTACCTCGTCTACCTTGATACAGTGCTGTATAAGGTTTTCACCAGTTAGTAAATAAAAAGGTTAGTAGGGATAGCAGGAAGAGGGGAGGAATAAAGAAGAGCAGCTCTTTTAAGCACGCACTAGGCAGTTTTCTCGATTTGTTCTACAGACAGCCATAAGAGAGAAGATCAATCTAACAATAAATCGACTTATGCATAAGGTGTAGCCTGACTTAGCTGTATTAGGAAAACACTTCCGATCCCGGAGACGCCGTTCGACTTATCCGTGGTTCGCTTGGACACTAGCTGCAAACGGAGATCAATAACTCCGGGATTATATAATGGAGTGGGAATGGCAGTGGCGGAGGCAATAATGCCAGCGACGAGAGCGACACCGTAGCGCGTTTTTAATTGAATTGAATTGAAAAAAGCCTTGGACGGAGGATTGTTGCGGGGTATTTGGGGAGTAAGAGAGGATATGTTCGGCCGAGGCCGAGCTGGTAGTTGTTGTTGCTGTTGTGATGGAGAGTATGGTAAGTTGAGCTGCTCCAGACGGAACGGCTTTCTTCCTCTTATACTGACATTTCAGACTCGGCCAGTCTTTATACCGCGCAAGATGTACATGTGGTCTCGCCGCAGCTGGACTAATGGCTGTGGGTATGACCGACCGCTCCCCCTTCTGTATAAAGTGCTGAACCGCTCACTATCTAATCGGGTCCGTGTTATTGACCGACATCGTAGGCGTCAAGAAGAGGAGGGCACTGCCAGTCGTTGAACGACATTAACTACGGAGCAGGTTCTGGCTAAGTCTTCTGTCTCGTTAGCGAGGCCCTGCCGCGCATTCCCTTGTACTGACTGCGTTTTGCTCTTGGTTCTATCTCTGGCGGTGCCATGGTCGAGCGGCTCGGTTGGAGCTACATATCCAAACTTCAACTTCCGTTATGCCTTTCTATCTCTGATCATGCTATATCTCTAGGCCCGAGGGTAGAGCCTCAGATAAGGGGACGGTGGGCTTCCAGGGCCTGCTTGCTAGAGTCGCTTGAAGGGGATGTCTGCTACTTGTGCGTCCATCCATCGTCTTCTTTGTTGTCAATATACTGAATTTTGACCTCAGATGGCATCTCTCCTCTGTCTGGTCTTCGTTCTGGGAGCAGGTGGCAATGTACTTCCTTGGGCAAAACCCTTACATTCTGGTCGCGTCCATTCTACATGTCGTACTGGTTTTTCTCCTTGCCCAGGTTGAGGCAAAAGCACAAAGGCCAGTCCTTCCCCCGCTGCTTGTTCAGTTCCCCGTTCAGGAACATTATGGCTAAGGCCTTTTTCTTCTCTGCCAACTACATGGTAAGCCATTTCTTCCTAGGAACTATGATACTTGTCTATAGCTGGCCTTTGATTGCCTCGTATAGGTCATGTGCAATGTTACATATCTCTTCCAGGCCGTTCGACACAAATCAGCAGGGCAAGCCAGTGCTCGCGTCGTTATCCCCTTTCACCGCTATTGGTGCAATTTCTAAAACTGTAATTACCAGGCTCGAGACACTCAGGCCAACGTTGCGCAGAAGTCAGATACTTCCGCTCAGCCTGGTTGTCAATTTGTTTTTTTTTTTTTTTTTTTTGTTATCGTACTCGGCTTTGCTAGGATCCCCGAAGGCCGGCTGGGTGTATCGGCATCTCTCCGCGAAGCAGACGCGGCGGTTGACATGACCGAGCGCATGGGACGATGACGCAGGTGACGATGATTGCCTGTCGACATGGCGTTGGATTTACCTAGTAGTCACTAGAAGCAGTAACGAATTGCGAAAATTTCTCGTCTTGTAACAAGAATTGCTGATTGATGGTATTAAAGTGTCCTAGTCTCAACTGCGTAGGGCCTTTGGAGCGTTGGAGAGTTGGTTCAATGACCAAGAACTTGTCCCATATCTTCATCTGTGCCATGTTTACATGAGTCCGATTTTGATGCTTGCTCATGACTACCCATGTATACAAGCATAACGGCTCAGCACATACTCCAGGATGCGTCGAGGTGTGCATTGGAGAGACTTGAACGACCTTTGTAATATCTTGACCCGATAAACTCGGGCCAAGTTGCGTAGACCCACTCCGTTCTAGTTGCAAAGCATAATCATTATCCGAAGCAATCAATTCAAGCAGCATCAGTCTTTTCCATTTGCCAAAAAGTATGCCAAGACGAAAGAAAGAAATCCGGTCCATCTAATTGCGCCGCACTGAGTGTTAGGACAGCTCATTGCACCACCAATGACATGAAAGAAAAAAGTCGAGCAAAAATAACACGACGGAGACAAGATTCGAACTTGCGCGGCCGAAGCCATATGATTTCTAGTCATACCCAATAACCACTCTGGCACTCCGCCACGTGACGTGCGTTTACTTACTTTATTGGAAATTATATTTGCGGAGTATATCGGGGAGGTCTAAGCGGCCATTTACTGTGGCGTGGTCACATCGCATTTTTTTGGCGACGGGGCTTGATGGATCGGAATGCTGCCAAAGAGAAGGCCTAGAGCCACAGGTTGACAAACACGTTGAGGGAGGTGCAACGGCGCTGGTTGGTCTCACGTCGGACTTCGTGTTCTACGGCCGTGCGGTCAGGGTCTGTCGACTTTGCGCCTCGACTGGCTGAGCGAGAGCGACTTTGCTTAGATGGAGGACTGCGGCATTTGGTTGTGATCTGTGAGGCGTTACTAGAACTGAAGTTCGGCCATGCCGCTCGCAACCTGCCGAGCGCAAGCTTCTCTCTTTCAATGTTAAGAGGCGAACCAGGCGATCAGACTTCGAAAAGGCCCGCTTCAAACACGACCCTGGTGTTTAGTATACAATTGCCTCGAATTCGAAGTCCCGGGATCACCCAAACGACCTTGGGCAAAGTATATATAACCTCCCAACTATGAGAAAGTCACTAATGCAGGGGGTAATGTCAGGGGTCGATCCAATGTGTATTATCACTGTATAAATGATAATAAGCCTCCCTCCTGCAGCACAAGCTTCCACTTGTATTATTATGGCGGAGTGTCCGAGTGGTTAAGGAGAATGACTAGAAATCATTTGGGTTCGCCCGCGCAAGTTCGAATCTTGTCTCCGTCGAAGCATTTTTTTTCCTCCCTACCGGGAGGAGCTTCAATATCGTGTTACCTGATGTGAGGAATAATTTTAATTTTAATATGCTCCCCAAACTGGGACGCAATCCTAGGTGGCCGGTTTGAATAGCGCACTGACATAGCGAGCATCGTATTGCAGTCTTGAGGCTTTTACCCCGGCACCCATTCCAGCTATCAAATGACCTGCCGAAGACATCGGCAGGTCACAGAAGGGACTATTTCAACCCTTCACGAGTAATAGCTGACCGGCCGACAATGCCTCTCGCGTGCATTAGCCAGCATGAAACGTCGGCTGCGATGCTCCAAAGGACTCAACAACTTGAATGCATTTCCAGAATGATTAGCTGCGGGCCATACCCTGGACAGCATCATGAAGTCAAATTTACTCGTGTTGCGTACGTCTATTCCAGCGACCAACATCCGAAATATATATGAGCAAAAACACTGAAAAAAAAAAAAAAAAATGTTGTCAAAATTTATGGGTGCTTCTCGAGCCCAGCGAGATCAATGTGTTTTTTTTGCGATGGCTTTGGCAGCAATACGGGTTCGAGGAAATCGAGAGTTCTGCCGGGTGCAGCCCCGCAAAAAGACGCGAATTGCTTTCTCACCAAGAAAATCTTGGGTATATTCATACAAGAAATACGGGGGCACATGCCTCCAATGGTCGCCTCTCGTCTCCAAACGAGCGACATCCAAGCGAGATATCGGAGGACTCGAAACCAAGAGAAAAACAAATGTGCAAAAAGGGAGTCCGACAGAGACAGGATTCGAACCTGCGCGTCCGAAGACAGCAGATAACTAGGTGGGAACCTTCGAGTCTGCCCCATTAACCACTCTGGCACTCTGCCTTCCCGCACTGCTCTTCTATCTGGGCTTATGTCTCCTGCAATGGTGGGGCTTACTTTGCCGGCGGGCCGTTAGTAGTGACGGGCAATATTTCCAGCAGACGGCATTGCACTGAAGAAGGACATTCAATCACATTAATGATGTCATGGTCAACAAACGTCTGTAAAGTATCTATGTAGCAAGAGCGAGGACTAGGTGATGACAGCAGATTATTTCCAGCCTGGGTGATCGAGTCCCCGAAGTCGGCAGGGGTGATCTCAGGGTTGGCGGCTAGAAGATGTGGCGGGGAGAAAGCGGGGAAGCAAGCAGGGAGGCCGTCTTGGACGGAGTAGTCAATTTATTTATTATGCACGGAATTCTTCCGATCCCTTGGCAATTTCGGAGAGAGAACGAGGGTCCGCAAGAAGGAACGTGAAGGTAATGAATGGATGGATGATTGTGCATGTGTCTAGGTCGCCACTAAATAGAGGCAGTCAAGGAAGCACACTTGTGCATCCAAGGGCGCATTTGTGGGGCTTGACTCCAATACCGTGTCGCGCGAGCAATGCTCCTATTTGCCTCATCTCCCTTTTTTTTCCGGGATGAATCCGTCCACCTCGGTGGAGCTCCGGCGACAACTCCGCTGACGGAGGCTGCCCCGCGTCGGAAGCGCAGATTGCCAAGCGACGAGAAATGGTCATGTCCGCCCATGCTGTCGGCCGAGCCATCTTCGATCGATCCCAAAGTCACGAGCGGGGACATGGCGCTCTCGACGCGAGCTCATCAGCTGGCCCAGCCGGACCCCAAATACCTGTTTTGGCAAATCCTGCGGGACATATGGGACCCCCGTGCCAACCCTGCCGGCTATGTGAGTCTCGGGGTCGCGGAGAATGTGCTCATGCATGATGTCCTCTCGCGGCACATCCATCAGCACATGGCCTTGCCCAACGATGGCTTCACCTACGGAGACGGCAAGAAGAGGCTGAGGACTGCCCTGGCCGGCTTTCTCACCAGGCACTTCCACCCTGCCCTGCCGGTCGAGGCGTCACACATCACCGTTTCAAATGGGTGCAGCTCCGCTCTGGAACATGCGGCCTGGGCTTTTGGCGACCCCGGAGACGTCTTCCTCCTGGGGAAGCCGTACTATGGCACGTTCGTGCCGGATATCACGCTGCGCATGGGCACGCGGCTGGCCATGGTGGACTTCAGCGGCACAGACCCGTTGAGCCTGGATGCTGTGCGCAAGTACGAGGATGTTATACAGGACGCACATGCGAGCGGCAATAAAGTCGCCGGCCTTATTCTGGCCCATCCGCACAATCCCCTGGGCAAGTGCTATCCTCTCCCTGTGCTCGTTGGGCTGATGAAGTTGTGTGGAAGGTACAAGATGCACCTCATCTGCGACGAGATCTACGCATTATCTACATTCACCAACACTGTCGACCAGAACGTGGCCGACATTGCCCCCTTTGAATCAGTCTTGTCCATAGACACGAAAGGAGTCATTGATCCAGCACTTGTGCATGTCATCTGGGGCGTGTCCAAGGATTTCGGAGCCAATGGCCTGCGCCTGGGGGCCATTATTTCACAGCATCATCCGGCGTTACACCAGGCTCTCGTGCCACCATCGTTATATAGCTCCTCTTCATCCATTACAGATCACGTCGTGGCCAACATACTCGAGGACGAGGCCTGGGTCGATGCGTACATGGAAAGGAACCGCCTGAGTCTGGCCGAAAGCCATGAGCACGTAGTGAAGTGGGCTCGTCAGCATGGGATCGAATACACACCAGGTGTGAATGCGGCTTTCTTCCTGTGGGTGAACCTGGGGTCTGCGTATAAGAAGAAGCACGAGATGGCTGGGAACGCGGATCCGGACAAGACGGTCATGGATGCGCTGCTCAACAAGCGTGTGTTCCTCGCATCTGGTTTGCATTTCGGGGCTGAGGAGCCAGGATGGTTCAGAATCGTCTTCACACAGAGGCGGGATTATCTGGACGAGGGGCTGAAAAGGATAGTGGCGGCGCTAAGTTAGAAGGAAAGGAAAGCAAGGCTCAAGAAGGGTGCATTCGCTGAGGTGTGCTTTGTTTGGATGTTCTTTTTGGCCCATCTGAGCTGGTCTCAGAAGAAGGGGGGAGAGAGGGGGGGCATCTTCAAGTCCTGCCGTGCGAGGTGGCTGCTGGCTGCATTCGGACACCAATGGATGAAGGGCGGTGAAGCGATGAAGAATAGAGACTGCCTGCTGGTAGAATTAAAGAATTCGACAGAATTCGACAGAATTGTCGGCTGCAAGTCAAGTCACTGTCAGGTGCAAGGTGCACATAGATTGAGTTGAATGGCTGGCAACCTCCGCGTCGGACGCGAGCAGCTGTGCGCCAGCCGTCAGACACGTCGCGACCACGGGGATGGTGAAACGCCGACTTCCCCCTTGAACCGCTGATCGTGTTGACTTGACTCCTGATTTCTCCAGCGCCTCCTGTTGAAGCACGATACATACTGCACATGCTCCATCCAACCTGACCACAAGCACTGTCGGAATCAATTCGACGGCGACAACCCAATCGGCATGCTCCGCAACTGCGCAAGCATTGTCTCGGAGCCACCGTTGGATCTTTCGTTGCCATCCCCCACGCCGTCTCCAACTGCACGACTTCTGAAACCCGACAACACACCAACAAATGTCGTGGCAATGCCATTGCTCGACTGGCCGTTGGCATTTACATAAGGCAGACAGACTTGCACCACCTCTCCCTTCCGCATAACGCATGAGTCTCAGGGGCTGTGTATCCCAGCACTCTGAGGAGAGGAGAGGAGAGAAAAAAACAGTCTTGTCGTTGACAACAGCCCCCTTTTTTCGAAAGCCTGGTATTGTGACTATTGGCTGCCTGTGCCCTCTTTCCACATTCATGCCAGCCACTCGATACCACAACCGAACTTATTTCGTAGCGTGACGCTCCTTCGTGTCGTTGGCCCTGTCTAAATTTGCCATATGTATCCCTGCCCCATATTTTCCAGCAGAGGAAACTCGACGTCTCCAGAGACGCCGCGGCCTCGTCGATTGGTGTGAGACAAATGGCGGCGCCTGCGGCGTTTCCTGAGTAATGTTCCTCTACGCCCGTTACACCCGTCAGCTAGCTAGTGAACAATGCAGAAGGAAAATAGGGAGGGAAGCGAAAAAAAAAAAAAAAAACGCAACAGCTCGACTTGTCTGACAACTGATGTCACCCTTACTGCCACAGCGTAGCCCCCCGCGTGGAGGTCAATTTAATCCGACCCCCAGGACCAGCAACGGAGTGAGCAGCCAGGGCCGGACTAATTTGACCCCCCCTTGGCCCCCCCTTCTTGTCGCCTGCATCCTCGATGCCTTTCGCAGCTTTTCGCAGCTTTGTCTTCCGCCTTTATGCCTGGTGATTTATTATTATCCTAGGAATCAACTCCTCCCTCGATCTGCGACCGGGTTCCACCTACCTCTGTGTTCTTCTTCTCAACCTGCTGATCGTCACGAAACCTTCTCTTGACCACTTTCTCGACTTGGTGAACGCCGGGTCTATCTGCGCAACTGGAAACTCGATTTCCCATTCAGTACCGTCGACGCTGTTGACGAATAAATGCGGAGACGCATGCGGCTGTCTTGATTGACCCCTGACCCCTTCTATTTGTTACGCACGTGGCTGCGAGGAACCGCTGCACAGTGACCGTTTCCTACTGGCATTCAACGCATCCCTTCCATTTGGTATAAGTCAGACAATTGGCAACCGAGCGAGCGACTTCGGGACACTTCACCCTGTCGCTTCCTCGCTCCAAAGGAAAAGAAATATCGAAGGAAGCACTCTTTTTTTTTTCTTTTTTTTCTTTTTTTTCTTTTTTTTTCTTTCAGCATTATTGTGTGTTTTGGTTCTGTCCGCTTCGATTTCTTTGTTTTATACCCATCTTTCGGCGCTGCTGTCACTTCGTCTCTCTTTCTTCAACGACGGATCTGGGATCATTCGCAATTGGCGTTACACACATCTTCGTCTCGATGCTTGTACGACAGGCCGGCTTCCTCAAGCATAGACTTTTTTTTTCAACCAACTTACTCCTGGATACTCGGATACTCGACATGGCCGTATTTGTGTGATATCAAAAGGAATAACTGTTCATTTTTCACCATTTCTGCCACCCCGTCGATTGGACTAGTGTGGGCAACAAACTCGAGCATCTTTAAAAAGAGAAACTGTCTCAAATCATGGCGCGAGGAAATAGCACAATGGAGCGGATACGAGCAGATTTACTGCGAAGGGCTCGAACAGAACGACAGAGAGATGGTTACGAAACTCAGGAGACTCGGTATACCGGACAACGGGGCGACGATGCCACTCGACCCGCAGCAGATGAATCAACCGGCGAGCAATCACGCACGAGAACCGTTCTATCGAGATTGTCAACGTTCCCGAGGTCTCTTACAGGAGCCAGAAACCCCCAAAACAGAAATCAGGATGACCAAGTTCCGAAGACACCAGACTCACCAGCCCGGCCACTTACTATCTCATCCTCACGATATGGCGAGCCCGGCGCGCCAAGCTCCCTACCATCGCCAGTTCCTCTGTCACGCATGTACGGAGTGCCACCACAGCCAAGACCAGAGTTGCCGATAACATATCCGCAGGGTCCTCGCCCAGAACTCGGATCCGACGCAAGCAATTCATTTCCACAACCAACCGAACACCTACACAATGGATCGAGCCTGCAACCTTCAGAAGCGGACCAACTCCCTAGCAACCTCGAGAGCGGCCCGAAGCCTCGCCCCAAGCGATTCTTGCTCTGCTTCCCATGGTTACAGCCCAGACGCGTTCGTACCCAGGTCCTGATGTGCTTCGTGTCAGGCATGTTCCTGACTAGTCTACTAGCAGTCTGTAAGTTCATACATCGTCTCGCCGTCCCATGCAAAATCACCCCTCTCCTTTTCCAATATAAAGATTGAGAAAAGAAGATGGAAAAATACTAAATGTCTCCGAAAAAAATTCTAGATCTCGGTCTGGCCCTCACCAATCACATTGACCGTGGTGAACTCACCATCATGATCATACTCGTTATCCTCGCCGCCACAATGTTCTTCTGTTATAACATCATTCGACTTTGCATACTTGTCTCACGCGGCGATCGAGTCCGCCGCAGATGTTTTCCAGAAATGCTCAGCCCAGCGGGGTATGTCGTTCCCCCGAAGCCAATTCATGTGGTCCTCGCCAGGGACGAAGAGGCTGCTGGGATAGAGAGCGAGGCGGGCAAGTCTCAGCCACCAGAGTATGGACGCTGGAGGGAGAGCGTGGTAAGTTCTTGTGCAATTACTTGTACTTCATGCATTCAGATGATTCATCAAATCTTTGAGTGCTCAGAAGTTTGCGCCTACAAGAACAAGGTGGCTAATCGCAACGCAAATAGAGAGTTGACCCAGATCGCCTCTTCTGGCAACGCAACGAGTCCGTGGAGCCTACTTCGCCAATACAGGAGACCCAACCAGGTCCTCGACCGCCGTCATACGCCTCTGACGACGGCATATCCTACGTCGTAGAAGCTCGGCCACGGAGTATTGCCCCGCCGCCTCAGGCCCATCTTGCGGCGCCTCCGACCGAGGTTGCCGTGCTGAGTACATGAGCGGTGTTGGTTTGTTGGAATACTGTTGGAATACACATTGAACTAAAAATGCAGCGGGAAACCCCTCCTAGACAAGGACGATTCGGCTAAGACTACATGTTGTATATTTGAATCGTTGCTTGGGCCGATAGTCAGTACCCAAAATGACTGGTATATTTGACTTGTTATGAGATTTGGTTTTGCTGGATGTACAGAAAACTAAGATCTTTCTTGGTCTCATCTGAAATTAGCCGGGATCATGTGAATACCTTCGTGGGCCAGAAGTGGGCGAGAAATCGAATATTGTTTTGGCTGGCTACGGAGTCTTGGTTTGCTTGGTAATCTTTAGCGTAAGGATTTGCATACATCTAGTGCGATTTCGTACCTGTGAGTGAAGCACGAGAGCTTGCCGGCGTTTCCAAAGAACAGCCTAAATATAGTGTATATCAATGACTGCGAATGGTGGCTTTTGATTCCTCGGGCATCATGGCTCCGTTCATACGGCTATTCCGACGCCAAAGTAAGTGCCGCGGTGGTAAGTCTCATGTGTGAAATGTGGCTTGACGGATGGTCGACGCTTACAGTGTGAGCTCAGCTGAGCCTCCTGTTTCCCAGATGTGATTTTGGGTGACGGTGGATGTATGCTACAGATCTATTGGAGAATGTTGTATGCACGCCAATCTCAGCCTGATTGAACGTGGCAACTGAGGCAGTGTTATTCACTGTATTTTTTTTTTTTTTCGGGTCTAGGAGGAAGCCGTAACGCCCGTCATACAAGCCCGCGCGAATAAGTGATTCAAGGTATAGATACATCGGTTGCGGAAAGCCACGTTTGAAATAAACACGGGAATTACTCACACGAAGTTTCGAGATAATGTAGGTAGTTGCCGGTGAGTACCTAGGTATGCAGTAATTGACCTTAGACAAGACATCTGAGCGCCAGCCATATTCGGTCTCCGGCATTGATTTATGCTTGTGAAAAGGGTTCAAGCATGGGATGACGAGACGATCGATGTCCTAGTCTCAGAGTGCCAAGCGAAAAGACACACGGGCTACTTCTTGTGCCTTAGCTGGTGAAGGTATCATAATCGTACTTGAGCTGTATCCTCGCAGCGTATTTCGGCAAGATGACTGAAAGCAAGACTTGATTGAATAGTGTGCACAGCTGTGATTGCCTGATGTGCCTCGCGGCAGTTATACTAGCGAGTCCATGGAAACACTAAATTCCGAATGCTTGATCGTTAGTGGCTGATCTGCATCGTACTGTAGTTGTGGCCATAATATTACCTGGAGCCCCTTGCCATCCATCCACCGCTCCCTGCTGATGTCGCAACAATTTTTTTTTTTTGTTTCCTGCGTGCCATAGCTTGTTGCGTGGCCTGCCCTGGACGGCGCAGGAGGTGATTCAGCGGTTTCCCAACGTATGCTTGCAGTGTCTCGCGCCAATATTGTACTTGGGCTGGTGGTTCGGTTCATGGGGATGATGCATTCCGAGATAATATGACAAGTGCGGGACATAAATGCAATAATTAGCGATGGGTGGATGTCTGCCTGCCCCCTGGCTCTCTCCGCGCAGGTTGACAGATTGTTGGCCAAGAGGGTAAGAGGAGGAGGTCAAAGTACCCACTCTCTCCTTCTCTTCTGGGGCTCCGAGCCGCGGCAGGCCGACCAGAGGAAGGAAGAGGGCATGTGCCTAGATCCAACGCACTCTGTAATTCATCACATTAGGTAGCCAGGTAGCTAGGTAGATACCCAGGTAGATAGATAATCATGCATTGGCAGATTACGGAGTGGCATCTTTTTTTTTTTTTTTGTTCAGTGAGCGATTCTGCGTCAGGAACAGGCAGGGCCTTGCGTACCTCCCAACGCCCCCAGCCAGTAGCGCCTGCCTAAAATCTCAAATGCTCTTCCATTCCATGCTACGCTTGGCTTTGCCATGCCATGCCCTGCCCCGCCACGCCACGCCGCGCCACGCCCAGATCGACGTCTAAACTCCCAAGGGCCTGCCCAGTCGGCCCAAGTGCTGCCCCCGCCGTTGAAATAACTCGCCTCCAAGATGCAAAATTTTTCCATTCTTTCCGTTCATTCCCTGCAACTCTCTCTTCTTTGCAAGATCGGATTAGTTTGTTGGTGGTAGTTGACGCTGTCATAGCCTCGCTTGGAAGTCGAAAAACTTGCAACCCTTTTCTCTTCACCACTTTTTAGTTTTTTTCCCTTCTCCTCTCGTCAATTACGCTCAACGCGGACCCTTTGTTTATCCTTTGTCCTAATCAAGGTGTGTATTCTGCGTGTTTTCTGCTCCCCGCCCCTCGGTTCGTGCTGTCTGCTCCAATGAAAATATGCTTCCGCGACGCATTGCCTGGACAACTTCACGCCGCTCTGCGTCTGGACAACTTTCGTCGCGCCCCTTTACCGTCGCGACCCTCCTGGAGAACACCTGCAAGGCAAGACATTGGCGACTCGCCCTTCTTCTCCAACAAACTCGCGCTTCGCCTATGTAGCGTCGCCATGCCGCCAAGCGCAAGGTTATCGCTCTCCGTCGGACTTTCGCATCTCGCAAAATCACGTTCACGACCACGGATCTTGCGCGCATTGGCTGTCGCTGTCTAGCGTTCAAATATGCAGCACATGAATCTACGCCGTGAGAGCGACCGATGTGGTAACATCATAAAAAGATGCCGCGATGCGCTACGGCCATTTACACTGAGGCGCAGTACCGTGCCTCGAACTATTTAGTTCTGCTGGTCTGCACGGCGCCTTTCTCGTAACACCAATATCCCACCCTGCGCAGTGGAGGCCTTTGCCGCGAGAATGCTTGATCGGATCATCATGTGATTCGACCTGGATCATGGATAATTCTTATTTCCGTCACGAATCTATGGTCTATCCTAATTCTACCAGCCTTGCGGCGAGAGCCTCCATCTTCCAGACTATACTATACTGGACAATGGCTAGCTCCAAGTTGATTCCTCTTGGATATATTAATATATCTATAGCCGCCATGCGCACATGGACCCAGGCTGGGGCGCCATCTTCAGACCGTCCGCCTGCGCGACATCTCCGAAACGGCCGCCAAGTGCAAGAGCGCCGACATATGTTCATTGTTGCAGACATCACAATTTCGGGGAATTTGACACAACATGACTGTGTGCAGCATCACTGATCTAGACATACTCACAGACGCTAAGAATATCCAAACATGTCTTCCCTCTCTCGTCGTGCTTGCTACAAATGTGGCAATGTTGGCCACTACGCCGAGGTATGCTCCTCCTCGGAGCGTCTCTGCTATAACTGTACGAACTCCCATCTCGCCGACCGAACTGCATCATAACGTTACCATTTGCGATCTAACGTTTAACTTGCCCCATATGCAGGCAAGCAGCCCGGTCACGAGTCGAACGGTTGCCCTCTGCCTCGCACCACCGAGGCTAAGCAGTGCTACCACTGCCAGGGTCTTGGCCACGTACAAGCCGACTGTCCTACTCTGCGATTGAGCGGCAACCCCGCCGGCGGCCGTTGCTACAACTGTGGTCAGCCTGGCCATCTTGCTGTACGTTGTGCCGATGCCAACTTGACCTTCATGGGCACGCACTGACACGACGTTTATAGCGCGCCTGCCCCAATGCCGTCGGCCACGGTGTCATGGGACGTGGCGCTCCAGTCGGCCGCGGCGGCTTTGCTGGCGGCTTTGCCGGGCGTGGAGGATTCGCTGGCGGCCATCGTCCTGCCACTTGTTACAAGTGCGGTGGTCCCAACCACTTTGCTCGTGACTGCCAGGCTCAGGCTATGAAGTGCTATGCCTGCGGCAAACTCGGCCATATCTCCCGCGACTGCACTGCTCCCAACGGCGGTCCTCTAAACACTGCCGGCAAGACCTGCTACGGCTGCGGCGAGGCTGGCCACATTTCACGTGACTGTCCCCAAAAGAACACCACCGGCGAGAGAGCTCCGGAGGTCGACTTGAGCGGCGTCCCTGCTGCTACTGCTCCGGTTGCTCCCATTGCTCCCGTGGCTTAGGTTCTACATTCGCGGATGTCCGCCCTCTAAACCTACGCATACCTACGGTCGTGAGGGCAGACACCAAGCCTCTCGTGGTTGGTGTTGATCAAGGGACTCTGCTGAATGTGGGTTCTTTCGGTTCCAGCATTTCCCGTTTGAGGCACGACTATATTGCCTGCGAATCAGTTACTACTTTTTTTTTATTAACTTGGCCCAATAACGTGGCCTGTCGTTATTGATATTTCCCTGAGTTTGGTTTTTTGTCACAAATCCAACGTGGGATTTTCTCACTCTTTGGTCTCCAACAAATCGGGCTCGGATGGCGTCTGTGGTCTCACTTCTCTATATTGTGTTTATTTCATATGGCTTCAAACGTAGCTTGTCTCGCGCTTTGAGATGAGCTACTGAGTTGGTTCTGGCTCGATTTCTTGGATAAGGTGGACGAACAAGAACCTTGACCCTACATTGAGCGAGTACCAACAAGAGTGCTAGGGACGATTGGCAGCCTTTTTTTTCCTGCGTGGCAACTTATCTACAACAAGACCTTTGTCAACGTCATCAACAGATATGGGGTACAGGATCTGCTCTGTAGTCTATTCCCTTTCTGGAATACCTTCTTCCGCATATTATCCCCCCCCCCCCTTTTTTTTTTTTACTTTGGGTTCTCATCGATCCGCAGTTGAAGTTCTGCGACCTGGACCGAATTCACTTTCGTGTAGGGGCAGCCAGAATCTTCGCACAATGGTCTGCGGTTGCTCATAGGAATGAACACCTTTCATTTTCAATGACTTTTCCTTTCTTTAATCAGGAGCTCACGAACTACCTACGAACTATTGAGACGACCAACGAACAACAGACACTGTTAACGTGGTTTTTCTTGACGAATTGAGACTTAATGCACCTGCGATGGATATACCCCGCGAGGATGTGAGTGGTTGTTGTGTTGAGCTGGGAACGGCAAGCAATTCGTTTGATGTTGGATGACCAAATTTGTGGCCTTGTTTCCCGGAAACTTGGTGGGCGAACTTGGATACTTGTCGACATGACACGTTGTGGCAGGCAGCAGTTGGCAACTGACTAGTAAAGCATGGACGCGTATAATCATTGACAGTGGAAAGGCAAGAAAAGAATACGTTGGCGAGCAGTGGAAAGTGAGTATGGGGTTACGAGGAGAGAAGCATGGGAGATTCCAAGGCCTGCTCGGAGGCTTACGCATCTCAGTACACAACTTTGGTGATGTGTCAAAGAGAAAAAATAGAGAAAAGACAGAAGTTGAGGAACAGGGAACGATTGGTGATGACAAAGTGACCGAAGAAAGACGACCAACAAGAAACAACCTATTTCGATAGACAGCGCAGATTTGTTTCGCCTTGACAGTGGAAAATGATTGTTTGTTGTTACAAGTAGTTTGCCCAAAAGCTAGACCTGGAGTTCCGGAGTCCTGGAAGATCGAAGACTGAGAGATGGAGATGGGAGATGAGGAACAGCGAATAGTCAATTTGGGCAGACCTGTGCATGAATGAGTGCAGTGATTATACGCGATCACAACAATTGTATAAAGCAACGTTGAAGTGTGTATATCGAGGAAATGCTAAACCGTTCGTGGCGCAGTAGCAGTTGGAAGGCAGGAAGAATCTGCCAGAGCCAGTGAAACAATCAAAGCGGTAAGACTGATTCTCAAAGAATGGCCATAAGCGGCCTGAACGATGCCAGGATCTCGAGTCAGGATCCCGGGTTGGGCCAAAGCTGCGCAACCACTCTTGCATTGCTCCGTATTTACGGTCGAAATGCTGACACCTTCATGTCAGCCCGGGTCTGATGTGCGCCTCGTGCCATTACGCATACAAGGGTATTGGCTGGCCTGTCGTTACACATGCAGTGGCCGTCGCCCAACGATGTTTATTCCATGAGATGAGTTGGCTGATGAAGCTGAGGGAGATATCATCAGGGTTGTGTACCTACCTAAGGTATATAAGACGCCATGTCGCGCGAGGAACCGCAAAGAGTAGTTGTGCTCGGCGGCCTTTGTGAGCCTCATTTTCTCTGCTTGTCACTTTCCGTCTCAGCCTTTCTCAGCCTTTTCGGGAGAAGATCTGAAGAGGAGCGCTGAGCTTCTCCTTTCGTGCTGTCCCGAAAGCCAACATTGAAGGTATTTGCCACGCAAGCGGTTTTATCACAAATGTCCCCAGTACCACAAGACGGAAAGATCAGTGCTGCATACCTCCTTCCCCCCCTGGACTGGCTTGGTCACGCCGCAGTGCGATTCGCGGAGGCCAAGGTCAATGAGTCCCAGACGATGCAGACGCCCTGGAAGTGGCAACGGCAACAGCGGAAGCCGCTCGAGATGTCGAGTTGCGTCTCGCGAGCGTCAATTTTCGGGCCCAGAGATGGTGCTTCCTTCGAGACCGAAGAACAAGATCACGCCGCAGGCGGCGATTGATGAGTTTTGGGACAAGTTCACGAGCAAGGCTCCTGGGAAAGGTAAGGGCCTGTGTTCCTTCTTGTCTTTTGACATGCTGATTTCTCGGGGCCTGTGGTGATTAATTTCTTTCGTGTATTCACAGCCACAACTGTGATTCCTAAGAGCCAGTTCGTCAAAAACTTACTCAAATGCTCCGTCACCGTATCTTCCACCGGGGGCACATCATCGTCTGGGCTGGAGAAACCTCCCGCTGCAGCAGGCCTTGTGGTCTACGCGCAGCCGGTCCATGCCTCGTACGAAGCTGCCGCGACGCTATGCCGTGCTAAAGTCGACAAGATCATCGAGGAATGCCGGCGGGTGAACAAGAAGTACCGCGATGCTCACTTTGATATTGAGGTTGATCTGAAGAGGGGGATTCGCGATTGCTTGCAGTCACTGTCGGATGCAAAGGATGGTGGTCCGCCTCCCGGGAGCACATTCAATCCCCGGGGGGTGCAGAGAGTGAGTGACATCTTCGACGATGCCAGGTTTTACATTGATGGCCCGACGGCGAACGATGTGCGCCAGGGGAGGGACAGTGGTGACTGCTGGCTGATGTCGGCGCTGTGCACGTTGAGCAATAAGCAGGGGCTCATCGAGAAGCTCTGCGTTGCGCATGATCAGGATGTCGGAGTGTATGGGTTCGTCTTCCACCGTGATGGCGAGTGGATTTCGGAGATTGTGGACGACTTCGTAAGTTGCTGTTTTCTTGTTCCTACTCGTGCTGTCACTTTTCGATGCTTTGGGGCTGTTCTGTGTATTTTTTTTTTTTTTTTTTGGAAAATTGTGTGCCAACTTAACTCTCCTTCCCGTAGCTCTACCTTACAAAACCCGACTACGATGAGGCTGCGTCTGATCGAGTCCTCTTTGACGAGCTCGAGCACGTGAATGCCGAAGAGCTTTACAGAAAGGTGTATCAGTCCAACAGTGGCGCCCTGTATTTTGCCCAGTGCTGTCACCAGCAGGAGACGTGGTTGCCTCTCCTAGAAAAGTGTTATGCAAAGGCCCATGGGGACTACGCTTCCATCGAGGGAGGGTTTGGTGGCGAGGGAATAGAAGATTTGACGGGCGGAATCACGTCTGAGATTTTCACCACTGACATCTTGGACAAGGAACTTTTCTGGAAAGAGCTTCTCGGAGCCAACAAGGAGTTTCTCTTCAGCTGTGGCACGGGTGTCTGGGGGTCGAATCGGGGTGACAGACGCGGCATCATCGAATTGCACTCCTATTCCGTGCAAAAAGCCGTTGAGGTTGACAGGAAGAGGCTCGTTCGTCTCAAGAATCCGTGGGGTAAGGGCGAGTGGAAGGGGCCGTGGAGTGACGGCTCCAAAGAATGGACGCCTGAGTGGCTTGAAAGGCTGGGACACCGGTTTGGTGATGACGGGGACTTCTGGATAGAGTACAAAGACCTCCTTCGCAAGTACCAGACCTTTGAGCGAACTCGCTTGTTTGAAGGGGATTGGAAACATACGCAGATCTGGACCACTCTCAATGTGCCGTGGATGGTGGCGTACCACGATACTTACTTTTCATTCAAGGTAGCCACGCCCGGCCGAGTGGTCATTGTTCTCACACAACTTGACTCTCGATATTTTCGCGGCCTCCAAGGCCAGTACTCGTTCCGGCTCAGTTTCCGTGTCCACAAGGCCGGCCAGGAAGATTACCTGGTACGCAGTCAGCTGCATCAACGTCTGCGCCGCTCGGTAAGCGTAGAGCTTGATCTCGGAGAGGGCGAATACCACGTTCGTGTCAATTTTGACACCATTCGAGACCACACGCGATTGCCAACCGAAGACGTTGTGCGAATGAATGTGAAGAACAACTGCGACAAACTGGCCACTATCGGGCTGGCCTACGATTTGGCTCATAGCAAGGGCCTTGTTGTGGAAACTGCTGAAGAGAAGGCTGCCGAGGAAGCTCATGAGAAGCAGCTAGAGAGTAAAAGGAAAGAAGGTGTCAAGAAAAAGCTGTTGGAGGACAAAGAGGAGGAATACTATTTGAGATCGAAGCAGCTTGGAAGGAACAAGGCCAAGGAACAGAAGAGACGTGCTAAACGACGCGAGAAGATTGCGGCAAGATGGCAGGCTGCAAAGGCTGAGCGAGACATCCAGAATGCCACTGCCAAGCCCGCCGAGAAAAACGATCAGATAAAGAAAGATGCGCAGCCTTCTACACCACCACAAGAGGTGACGGAAAAGCCTGACACGGACAAAGTTAAACCGGATCATATATCGAAGGAAGCCACTCAAGGACATTCTTTCACATCCGCTACAGAGGTAACAGACAAGTCTGATCGAAGCAAGCAAGAAGCAGATATAGAACTGAACGCAGCCGCTCGAGAAAGAAGGGAGTCTGATGCGCCTGAGAAGCAAGAACAAAGTTCTCCGGACGTCGCAAAACCAAGGGAGGTGATGGCAGCAGGAGACGAATTTCTCACCGACAACAATCAAGATGCCATCTCTTGGCGCCAAATCTGCGAGTCAGAGGAAGAACCCAACAATGACGATTTAGAAAGCATTGACTCCATATCCGTGTACTCGGACCGCGAACTAGATATTCACGCAGCCAATGTACTCGCCCGCGAAGCCCAGCGCGAAGCTGTCGGAAACAAGCCCGACGAGCCCGAGGGAGAACTTGAGCCCTTCGAAAGTGATCCGTGGAATGCCGTGGCCGTGGTTGGTCTTCGCGTTTACCACCAGTCTACTGATGGGAAAGACACAGACAAGAACGTGGTGTCACTCCGAGTTGTTCGACCTAACAAATATGCGGATGGTGAGGGGTCAGGCAAGAAGAACGATGAGACCAAGACGCAGGGATTGGACGTAGACGATAGTGCAAAGGATGCGACGTTGACGGGGGAAGTAAATGAGCGGAAGAAGAGCATTATAGGTGATAAGTGGAAGCCTGTGCCTGTGTGAGCCGTTTTTCTTCTTCTCTTTCTTTCCAAGACGGTGGTGTCCTGTACGCACGGGGATCCAAGGAAGCCTGGATGGCGTGAAGTATTGCCTTGAGCTCTCAACTCTGTTCCTAGACTGGCATTGGTACGTGTAGTGTTCTGTTTACGTTTACAAGTATGATTGCAAGTATGAACCGTTTAAAGTGGTAGTCGATTGAGCGAGCTGAGAACGGTTTGACAAGGGGGAGCCTGCCGTTGAGTGAGCAAGCAGTCGGTCTTGGGCGAGCCCTGTTGTGTGAGAACAGATTTGCTGCACCAATGTTCAGGAATTCCTATTAATCCGCTTCATGTCGTTGGCCTAGCGTCAAGAGTGAAGAGTGCATGGGTGCAGTCGATGGGATCTTGGCTCAATCCACAAGCCGACAGGTAGTCGACTATCAACATTGTCCGACTTGACCCTCTTGACATCATTTTGTCGTAAAGAATTGCAAGAAATGACTGGAGCAGACCACAGTGCCACAGCATGATGCAGTTTACCCGTCAGCCGCGTTGCAGCGCGTTGCGACCATCTTATGTAGCATTGCCGCGCCAAGCAGAACTTGGATTCAGTTCAGCCAGATCCATCTCGTGTTCGTTCGTCTGTCCACGGACCAGAACCACACCAGCCAGGGTCGCGCCAGCCAGCTCTCCACCACGGGGGCCACAAGGCTACGCCAAAGCGCCTCATCATGAACTCGACAAACGACTCCGTCCAGCAGCATCCGCACCCGCATCAACCCTCACCGCAACCGCCGGCCCCGTCGCAGCAGCAGCGGCCAACGCACCAGCCGCCTCAACCCCAACATCATCAAAACCCGCCAGCCCAGGCCCAACACGCCAGACTCCCGCAGCTCCAGGGACAGCATCACCACTCAGTCGCCATGAACGGCATCAACGGCGCCACCATGGCCGGTGGCGGCGCTCCCTCCTTGCCTCCCGCACCCACGCCAGCCGGTCACCAGGCCGAGTTGAATTACATCTACGGCATGGTTGAGGAGCTAAGTCGTCAGTTGGCCGACAACAGGCGTGTCACGGAGGACATCGTCAGCGGGCTGGGCAAGGTTCGTAACAGAGCCAAGGCCCAGGGCCTGTCCAACGACGAGCTGGTACAATCAGCTGCGGCTGACCTCCAAGGTACGATAACAATCTCCTCCCCCTTCCCCTCCGCTCCCCCTCGGAAAAGCGAAGACGACGAGGCTACAATGCAAAGCTAACGCCAAGCCAAAACCCAAAAATTTCCGTGTCCAGCCGAAAGCCAAAACCTCGACACCCTCGTCTCCGTGCTCTCCGAATCCCTGGAAAAGGCCAATTTCTCACGCGACTCCCACGCGGCCCTCCTCTCCCAGTACGCCAATGCCCTCGCCCTCATGCTCAGGCAGTTCCACGAGTACAAGTCCAAGCACGTGGCCGACGTGGCAGCCTGGCACCGCTCCTACAGGAGCCAGCTTGACGAGGCGCGGCAGGAGAACAGCCGCCTGCGCGAGCAGATCTGGGAGATGCAGGCGCACGCAGGGCGGGCCAACGAGCACCTGCGGCAGTTTCGGAGAAAGTTTGACGAGGACGAGGAGCGGTGGGGGCGGAGGGTGGAAGACACGGCCCTGCGGCAGGAGCTGCGGTTCTGGAAGAGGATGGCCATGCCCGAGCTGGAGGACGACGACCCGTACTGGAGTGATGACGACGATCTGGTTGACCGGGCGGAGAAGGAGAGGCTGCGAGAGCTGGAGCAGAGGGCATTGCAGGAGCAGATGATGGACGGACAGATGGATGAGGATGGCGAGGGTGGACAGCCAGGTCAGATGGTCGCTCATCTGGGCATGATGGGGGGGATTGCCATGCAACGAGACGAATCGGCCGGCCGGGTGATGCCAATGCCGCCGCCGAGGCCGACGAGTGCGGCCTCGAGCACGGGATCGACAGGACAGTAATGAGCAACGACAGATACGCTGATACTTTTTTTTTTCTTCTTGGTCACAGGATGGCTTGGCAAGGGAATGCCCTTGGTCTGTATGATAGTGTCAGATGTGGTTTTGCGACGGCTCGCTCGCCTGTCTCTGGAGATGAAATGCATTATTACGACTTTCAATCTGGATTACCATGTTTTGGTCCTGCAGTTCGCCCTTAAATCCTGACACTACAAGCAGTTGCGCGACCACAAACTCGACCATCGGGCCACCGCTCTTTGCCCCCATCCAAAAGACAATCTGTCACAACGATACACCTCATCCCCCAAGCCTAGCCGGCGTCATAAAGCAAATTTGTCCTAGTAGCCGCTCTGTTCATGCCGCTTGTCGCCGTCCTTGCCATCGTCCTTGGAGTCGGCAGCTACTTGTCCCGCCTCCTTGATACCTGCCTCATCGCCGCGCAGCTTGGCGAAGTAAGCCTTGATGTCTTCTGCCCCGACCGCCTTTCCACTCTCTGCGAATTGCCGGAAGAATGGCTTCAGTTGCTCCTTGAGATGGTTGTACGCCATGACGCCCTCGATGGCTCGCACACGGTCCATGTTGCGGAGCGCACTCTCGCCGCGCTGGAGGAGACTACCGCTGCCGTGAGTCGAGCCGCCGTGCTGAGAGGCGCCGTCTTCGGAAATGGGCGGCTCGTAGACGTCCTCCTCTTCCAGGAGCTGCGGGTGTTTGTTGAGGATGCGGTAGCAGTCTGAACAGTGGCAGAATTGGTCGCGGAAGCCCTCTTTGAAGAAGAGAGAGAATCGTCCCGCTGGGGTTGCGGGGAGATTTGGCAGTTTGCAGCCTGACGAGGATTTCTCGTCTGTCTTGGAAGTTGATTCATCCTCAACGGTTGTTTCTTCCTCCGCCTTCACCTCGGGCTCGGTAGCGGGGGGTCCCCCGGCTTGGCTCTTCACGCGCTTAGTTTCAGACGCCTCCTCGATGTCGTTCTCAGCTTTGCGTTTCTTGGACGTAGCATCGCCGTCGGATGTAGTTACATCGGTACGGCCCGTCTGCTCAAAGAACACAGCGGGGAGAAATCCCGAGGTTCCAGCATAGCGCTTTATCCAGGGATTGGCATCAACACATTTGTAGCAAAGAAACCCTTCAAACTCATCCTCATCGGGGAATCCCGGAGGCATCGGCAGCTCGTCCTCGTCGTCAACAGCAGTTACATCATCAGTTTTGTTGGCGGCTGCGTCAGGTTGATCCTCGTTACCTTCGGATATCGTAGAAAGGCCATTGCCATTCGTTGTAAAGGCAGATGACTTTCTCTTCGCATTTTCCATCTTTTCAAACCATTTTGGCCCCATTCCCACTAGGCAGCCAGGGTGATACCAGTCTTCGCCACAGCCTACCGTTTCGTGAGTCCCCAAGCCCAAACATTGGAACATCGTACCCTTCTGCTGGAAGGGGTCATAATCGCATTCGCATCCGCAGAACACATTGCGGAAGTTCTTGTTGTATTTGTTGTTGACATCAGGCTGCTCAGAGTGTACATTGCCTTTGGTATTTGTCTGTTCGTTTGTTCGCAATGTGCAGGGACTTTCTTTAGGTATTCGCGTTGTCCCGCAATCGCAAGTGAAGTTTCGCTTTTGGAATATTTCAACGAGATTATGCTCCCCGTGGCATTGAACCGAGCATGCGTAACAGACCCCAGCCGGGTTCCAGTTAGCTTCCGAGGAGTCGGTAGGCGCTGGATTGCACGTCAAACAAGCAAAAACATTTTGCCGAAGGGGACCGAGGATTTTGGTACACGTGGCGATGCTCTGGTTCAGAGGTCAGCGACAGTCTCGAGCGCGCGCGCGCTCGATCGACGGCAAAAACGTACGTATGGCAAGGCTTCGCGGGCATCGGCTTCCAACAGTTCTTGCTCGCGAAGAAAGCTGGACAACATTAGAAAAGGCCACCAGTATCCTGAGATTTTGCATGAGCCCATACTCAGCTGCAGTTTGAGAGTCATCCGATGCTTGCGAAGGCTGGGAAAAGCTATTGCTTCGAGCGGATACTTTGTCCTGAGGCGGATCGTTTGACATGGTGCAGATGTCCGCAATGTATCTCCTTCCCGAAACGTTGAAATGCTTGCTGATGCCGAGACTTCCTCTCTGGTCATCAAAGTATGGGAATAACGCAACGATTGACGGCGATGTACGGAGTCTTATGGAGTGCGCGTTCAGATCTCTGATGAAGGGCGCAGCGGCCTGTAGCCCTGCAGTCAAAACGTGGCGGATGCAGCGCAAGCAAAAAAAGACCCAAAATCCAAGATGCGGTTTGTCCATATAGAAGCGTGTAGCGCTGCCTGCTATATTGTGTCAGCTGCAGACAGCTGCAGACAGCTGTCGACCAACACCCACTTTACGCGCCGGACACCAAATAGGTCTAGCGTCACTGACCACTTAACGCGTACTCGCGCGTCGCTTGACGCGAACTGTGAGGCCCCTTACCATCATCGTCCCACATTCACCCGCCCTCACCTCATCCAACTCATTCAACTTCAAGTAATTTCTTGCCTAACGCAGCTCTCCTCCCCCAATCCACCACTTGGCATTGCATACCTGCGTATTCGCATATATCTACATCGAGTGGGAGGACGAAAAAACAATGAGGTTTTACATACGCCTAGTCATTGACATTTTGCCATGCGAGCCATGCTAACGATAGTTCTTTAGTTCCCCTCTTCGTGACAACCCAACGTCGGGTAACCGAAGAGCCGGCCCACGCTCCAATCGAAAACGCTCAAGACCAGGCGGCGATGATGCGGCCTCATCAATAGGGCTTGGATCAAGCCCTATGCCGTCTTCCCCGCCAGCCCCATTCAATATTGCCCATGGTGTGGAGGACGACGATGACATCGAAGACGAGCCTGAAATCCAGGACGACATCGATGACATGGATGAAATGGCTGAAGACGATGTCGACCTGTTTCGTGAAGGCTTCGAGGCTGACTACAGATCTCGTGAAGATGATGCATATGAAGGTATCGGCATTGACGATGAAGGGGATTTCGATGCCATGGATGCGGGTGAAAGACGGAGACTGGAAGCACAACTAGCCCGACGGGATAGAGAGGTTGCACGCCGGCAGAGAATTCCGGCAGCTTTTCTCCCCGGTGATGATGATGAGGGTGATATCGACTTGACTGCTCAGCCGCGTCGACGACGCCACCACTACGATGAGGATCCTGACGACGCTATGGACGCCGACATCATGGAGGAAGAGCTCTCGTTAGAAGCACTCGGGGATGTAAAGGCTGCCAATCTGACTGAGTGGGTTTCACAGCCACCAGTTCAGAGAACGGTCAAGCGCGAATTCAAGGCATTTCTGACATCATACATCGATGCCTCTGGATCCTCGGTCTATGGTAATCGCATTCGAACTCTTGGTGAGATCAATGCGGAATCTCTTGAAGTTTCTTACGAGCACTTGTCTGAAAGCAAGGCCATATTGGCCTACTTCTTGGCAAATGCTCCTGCTGAAATCCTAAAACTCTTTGACGAAGTCGCTATGGATGTTGTCCTTCTGCATTATCCCGACTACGAGCGCATTCATTCCGAGATCCACGTGCGTATTTTCGACCTACCCGTTCACTACACTCTCCGCCAACTACGACAGTCTCACCTGAACTGTCTGGTTCGTGTGAGTGGCGTTGTGACACGACGGAGTGGGGTTTTCCCCCAGTTGAAATACGTCAAGTTCGATTGCACCAAGTGTGGAGTCACCCTGGGACCCTTCCAGCAAGAGTCCAACGTCGAAGTTAAGATAACGTATTGCCAAAACTGCCAGTCCAGAGGCCCATTCACTCTCAACTCAGAGAAGACCGTCTATCGGAACTACCAGAAATTGACTCTACAAGAGTCTCCAGGCACTGTCCCAGCCGGTCGTCTACCCCGAACGCGAGAAGTCATTCTACTTTGGGACCTCATTGACAAGGCTAAGCCAGGCGAGGAGATTGAAGTAACGGGCATATACCGCAACAACTACGATGCGCAGCTGAACAACAGAAACGGATTCCCCGTCTTTGCAACGATTCTGGAAGCGAATAATGTCATCAAGGCTCATGATCAACTAGCTGGATTTCGCATGACTGAAGAAGATGAACAAGAGATCCGCAAGCTGGCTCGAGATCCAAACATTGTGGACAAAATCATCAACTCTATGGCTCCTAGCATTTATGGACATGATGATATTAAGACCGCGGTTGCCCTATCACTGTTCGGCGGTGTCGCCAAGACGACCCGAGGTCAGCATCATATTCGTGGCGACATCAATGTTCTGCTCCTGGGTGATCCGGGCACAGCCAAGTCTCAAGTCCTGAAGTACGTTGAGAAGACTGCTCACAGAGCTGTGTTCGCAACTGGTCAAGGAGCTAGTGCTGTCGGTTTGACAGCCAGTGTCCGCAGAGACCCTTTGACAAGCGAGTGGACGCTTGAAGGCGGTGCATTGGTGTTGGCTGATCGAGGCACCTGTCTCATCGACGAATTTGACAAGATGAACGACCAGGACCGGACATCAATTCATGAGGCTATGGAGCAGCAGACGATCTCGATCTCCAAGGCTGGTATCGTGACAACGCTGCAAGCCCGTTGTGGCATTATTGCAGCGGCCAATCCCCAGGGCGGTCGTTATAATTCCACACAACCCTTCTCAGCTAATGTCAACCTGACGGAGCCAATTTTGTCACGTTTCGATATTCTCTGTGTCGTTCGTGACACGGTGGAGCCTGAGGAAGACGAGAGGCTTGCTCGTTTCATCGTTGGATCGCACAGTCGCAGCCATCCTATCGGCAATGCAACCCAAGACTCTACTCTACCTGAGACACAAGGCACTTCATCCTCGATTGAGAAGGAAGGGGAAATTCCGCAAGGGCTGCTGCGCAAGTACATATTGTATTCTCGAGAGCGATGTCATCCCAAGTTGTATCACATGGACGAGGACAAGATCGCTCGCCTTTTTGCCGACATGAGAAGGGAGTCATTGGCCACAGGCGCTTATCCCATCACCGTAAGTCCATGCTTTTCCAAAGCATGACCCGAGCGCAAAGCCCCGGGTGGAGAAGCTAATGAGTGCCATTTAGGTTCGTCATCTTGAAGCTATTATTCGTATTAGTGAGGCTTTCTGCCGCATGCGCTTGTCCGAATACTGCTCCGCGCAAGATATTGACCGGGCAATTGCTGTAACCGTAGAGAGCTTCGTCGGAAGCCAGAAGCTTAGCTGCAAGAAGGCCCTGTCTCGTGCTTTCGCCAAGTACACTTTGACCAGGCCTGGTGCTAGCCAGAGAAAGAAGAAGTCGCAGAGGCGGACTGCTACTGCATCAGCATGAAATTCGGACGGACTAAACAGGATGGCGTTTTGGAAGAAAGGGTAAATAAGAATAAATGACGAATCTACAGCTACTGGACCAACTAGCTCCAACACAAGCTCTATCCGTGTTTATAATAAACTGTCCGGTCCTATAGAATAATAAGTCTCGGGGAGTTATTTAGCCTGCGAGACGTCGGCTCCTGGCATGTATGCATGATGTTTTTATTAGCGTTCCAACTCAAAAAAAGCGCTTTCTTGCAAGTAAGATACCCACTTTTACTTATCTCTGATTGGCTAGCATAAATGTAAGCTTCCTGCATAAGGTTTCTGGGTCTGCACGATGCCTGTTTACATGTTGGCATGCCGCTAACCTACCCTGGACACCGAGACGCAAGCAGACCAATCACTCAAGTCAAGCAAAGCAGCAAACAAAAATGCTGGCACGGATGCGTCAAGGATGCGCCATGATGCTAGCTTGCCAAAGAAACCGTGCCGTCCACCCCGCGTTCTGGCTGCTTCGGTTGCGAACAAGACGGTGTGATCAACGTCGCATTTTGTCTGCGGCATTATGGCTCGACAAATCACCTGGTCTTCTTTACCAACGACTTGCATCTGACCGGCTGGGCCACTGGCTTTTGATTCGAATTGACCCTGCTGATGCGACTTGCATGCTGTGCTGTTCTCGGCTCATCTCCTTTCTTTTTTTTTTTTTTCTTTTTCCTCTTCCGCAGAGGATTGTACAAAAGAACGTGATTTTGCGACCGATCGAACATAATGCAGGGTTTTCGAAAGTGTCTTCCTTTTCACGTCATGCTGCACCTGTGAATTCTGTGGTGTCGGCGCTTGTCCATGTCGCTTCAGATCCAGGAAAGGGGGGAGAGGGGGGAGAGGGGGAAAGCGAGACGAGGGCAACAACCCTTTCACCCTTCACCCTTCCAACCTTCCAGCTAAGCTTCCATTCCACGCACCTTCCTTCCAACAGTGCCGCCGTTGCCCCTTCTTTCTGTATGGCTTCACCTCGTGTCGATTCGATTGATGGCGACCGGCAAATTTACAAACACGTTTTCACGGCCACGGACCACACCATAATATTAGCCGTGCCACTGCATCAGTTTCAGCTTGCTTGCTCAGACACACAACAAGTGGTCAGTCAGTATGTTTTTTTTTGGTTGTTGGCTGCCCTTTGTCCAGGGTTCAAGGATCTTCGCTGTTCACCCCCTCCCCCGATCCTCCCCCGATCTGCGCTCGTTTGCTCAACTCGGCCGACAGCCGAGTACCGATAGCATGTTCATGTCAACGCCCGTCGCAATATGAATTGATGTGGGTTGGTGCAAAACCTACGAAAGCCCCGTTTGCATCCTGCATGGGGCATGAAGCTCAATGCGTTTGAGAAACGGATCTTGGCAACAAGAAGGTCTCTCTCTCTCTCTCTCTCTCTTCGTTCCAGGTCTTGCAGTCGTGGGCGTGTTATCACCCTTCTTGCTCAAGGGGGTGTGCTAGTCCTTTGACTTATGGAATTAGCTACGTGATGATGTGATTTCTCCTAGAATCGACTTCATGTTCGACAGTCAGGGCCAATTCAACTCGTTGAGTTCACACCGGTACTCCCATGTCAGGGAACCGCACCAAAGCAGCAACCCGACCTGGCACAAACAAGCATACCGATCCACTATACCTCACGCAGTCTTCCGCATTTTCACATGTGGTGAAAAATCGACCTCTGTTGGGAGAATCGGCAATTCCCGAGACGCCGCCCCATATCAATCTTGTCGATCCCGCTCGGCCCTATTCAGGAGGGGAAGAATTGTATCCCAAGCAGGAGAGGGTGATTGTAAAGGGAAATAAAACCCCGGAGTCGTGATTATTCCCCACGATCAAATTTAGTTTGGGGGGGGGGGGGGGGTTTTTTGCGCAGAAATCTCCCCTGCGATCTTTCCAGGTACCGATAGGCCATCTGCTTTTTGAGAGAGTCAAGCTTCTTACACGGTGCGCTGTGAAATGTGGATGCAGAGTGCGTTTCCGGTTTCCCTCCTGTGTAGCATCAATGCTTAGCCCTAAGATAATAGGCAGCCAGGAGCGTGGAGGAACTTAACACGGACCGTCCCCGTCTTGAATACACACACACACACACACACACACACACACACACATATTATTAATTGTGTATTTATATTGAAGCTAGTTGTTGCCTTCTAGTTACAATATAACCTAGCTACTTACAGCAATATATTAGCCAGGAATTAGAGTTAACTAGGACTTTGGCCGGTAGGCAGGGGTAATAGTTAGCCTGGATTAAAACCTCCTACACCTTAAGCCCCAAATAATACCATGAAATACCGCATTTTTTTCCCTTACTAGTAACACCTTAATAACTGTCACGAGCGTTCCGAGCTACGGGCACCTAGGAGGCAAGGGCTGAACCCTAGCTAAGCACAAGTAACGAGCCTACAACGTATATATAAGAGACTATAAGAGCGCAGACTTAGGGGAGAGAGGCCCGAGATTAAAACCTCTAAGCACCTAACCCTAGGCAGCACCTTCCTATCTACGACCTCACTGTTCCTTGATCCTCATTTCGTTCTTGTGACCCCAACTAGCCTTGACAATAACACCCTTGGCTGGATTCCTAGGGGCTATCCAGATTCTTCTTGCACATAAAATTAGTTTGATCGGGCTGGAACTACCCCTGCATAGTAGATTGTGCAAAATCGCCAGGTGGTGGACTGTGTCGTCAAGGACACACGCAGGGGCACTGGCGCCCTCCAGCCTTCGGCGCGGCAAAGACGCCGGATCGGCTGATAGCCTCGTGGAACAAGCAAACCTGTGAGAAGATGAAGCAGGGCTATTATGATCATGCTCCATTGGCGAAAAAGGAAGAGGCCACGTGCGGCACCTTGCCAGATACCGCGTCGGGCAACAACCACGGCGTTTTTCATGTGAAACGAAAAAGAACTGGTCCATGCGCTTCGAGAAAGCAGTTCATGCGAGGCGGGTGAAGAAAAGAAAAAAAAAAAAAAAAAAAAAAAAAAAAAAAAAAAA
>KQ061698.1:188126-364807 GCA_001008035.1 Atkinsonella texensis
AAAAACCCCCCCCCCCCCCCCCCCTTCGCATCTGACGGGGCCCACGACCAGAGCCAGGTTGGGTTAGCCTTGCGGCGTTGCCGCTGCCGCTGCCACTGCGTGCTGCAAGAGGCGGGAAGAGGGGTGCTGAGACGTCACAGCGCAGCTGGTGCCGAGCTTTGCTCTGTTGCGCCGTACTTGGTGTTCTGCGCAGAGCACGTACGCTGTGCATGCAGGGCGGCGTCAGAGCCTTAGCGCACCCTTTCAGCCTCGCGGTCAGGGTCCTCGCTGGCGTCCCAACTGGCTGTGTCGGGGGTATCGGGGACGGTGGAGCTGAGTCGGGGAATATATCAGTTCGGGTACCTACAGTTGTAGGGAGCATGTAAACGCGCAGCAACTAAACCTAAAACGCAAGAGGTGCCTAGAGAGACCTCCTATCATTTCTCCTCTCCAGGTCTTACACCATTCTAACATAATAACACTACTTTATATAGACCTATAGGTAGTTATAGTGCTAGGCTGAGTCCCTCAGCAAGTCCGAGTAGTTAGTATGCAGCAACAGACTGGGCGCCCGTAACGAATGTATTCATCTACATCTCCTAAGAGAGAAGGACGAAGGAAGCTATTGAAGGAGGGAAGGAGCTTAGGGGGTAGGGGCTTGTGGTGTCGTAGAGCCTAGCCGGGCTCCAGGTCAACTATCTATCCGACCCTCCTCCGCTAATTGCCGCCACGCAATTAGTAGTGCTGCTTATTCCAACACCTTCTCTATTTTAGTAGTGCGTTCTAGAATGTGCTGCGTGAGAACTACGCCTAACTGAGAGAGGAAATGATAGGAGGTATCTCTAGGCAGGAAATGTGTGCAGAGGTACAGTTTCTCTTCCGTTTTAGGTTTAGTTGCTTGCTTGCTGCGTCTATGCACTCGCACTTGTTGCTGCGCTACAGAAGGGGTGTTGGGGCTGGACTGCAACGAACCAATTTTAGCCTCGCCCGGTCCTTTCCAGCACACACACGCCGCTTGACCCCACCACTTCAAGACGCTCGGCGCCAGATTCCAGCTGTCCGCCGGGCCTCGTCCAGCTGCTCTGGTCCTCGCGCCGTCGATAACCCATCCAACAACCGACACCGACTGGCGTCAAGACCTGCTACTGCGCTCCACTGAGAAAATATGCACACCTCGCAATCGCGGCTGAGAGGAGAACAAGAGCGCGACAATTCCATTCATCTGCAAAACACCCCGAGGCTCTGGGTCTCGTCATCTGCCGCGCCTCGGTTAAGCGGGCGCCGGGCCCTCCCTCCATCGGAACCGCCTTTTGTCTGACAACATGTTGTCTTGGCAGGCATGGCATGAACATCTCCACTGCCTGGAGAGGAGGTGGCAGACCCGGATGTCGAATGGGCTGGGAATGCCGCCGCCGTCTCTGTTTAAACTTCCAATCCAGGTTGTGCGCTTCAGCTGCAATCCATCTTCGAGGCGCCGCCGCCTTGCGGTGGTTGAGAATGGGGGAGGGCGGTGTTGCTCCCTTCCCAATTTTAGCTTGGCCATTTTGCCTTTTCTTCAAACCGACTGGAGGCGTTGCTGTTAAAAAAAAAAAAAGAAGTATGTAAACCGACTTTTAGCCCAGTTGAGCGCATCGCGCCTTGTCTTCGGGGTACCATGCAGTTCACTATTGCAATTGTACAAACTCACTGTGCCAGTCACAAGAACGGTTTACCAAGCACACACACACACACGAAAAAAAAAAAAAAAAACAAGAAACTTGTTCAGAAAAAAAAAAAAAAATCAAAAATCAAAAATCAAAAATCACATCATGATCAGCTTGGCAAAGAGAGGTCATGGTACTGGTACGGTGCAAGTTTTCTTATTTGTGGTCTTGTTAGCTCGTCGGGGTTGATTCGTCCATCGTTGTATTCTCGTGCCTGACGGCTTGTACAAGCTCTTCCATCCCGCCGACTGTTGTTGGCCCTGCCATGCCTTCTGGCGGTAGAGCCCACCTGGGCAGCTGGCTCTCGTGGGACCAAGCGCCGCCAGCATCTTCGTAGCGCAGACTGTGAAGCCATAACGAGAGCTCATGCATTCCTGGGTCAGAGTATAATGGCGTGGCGCACACGTCGCAGACTTCGCCCGTCATCTTCTCTGCTCGTTTCTTCTCGTATTTGTCAATCATCTCGTCGTAGTACACCACTGCCTGTGCCGCCTCTTCCTTGCCCATGCGCGACAGTCGGCTGATGACATCGTCGTCGGTTGTATGTGTGCCGTCGGGGTCTTCGCGTCCGAGGTCGTACCCCCATACTCGCTGGTTGGCATATATGGGGTCGTTCTGTATCGGATGTCCTAGGTATTGAAGATGCACTCTGATCTGATGGGTCCGTCCGGTAACAGGCAAGCATCGGACGATGGAGTACCCTCTCTTGTTGATCCACGGTTTGCCCTTCGACTCGTCTCCTACCTCGGCGGGATATCTCGACAGTTCCTCGTCCGTGGGGTCCTGCGGGCTGCCACCGGGTTTGGACTTTCCGCCATCCTTGGACGGATAGTAGGCTAGTCTTTTGAAAACCGTACACGCTGTTTTGCCGCTGGCCCGCACACGATTGAGCCCCAGTTTCGGCGATATAGAGAGGATGGGCTGATCACAAACAACCTCACCTTCAGGAAACTCTCCCACCACCCGCGCCATGTATTCTTTTCTTACTGTCCGTGACTTAATCTGGTTTCCCAGAGCCTCAGCAGCTTTCACACTCTTCGCCACAAACATGATGCCACTCGTTAGACGGTCCAGTCTGTTGCAGGGGTAAGGCATGAAATACTGTCCTCGCTCCGCCTTCATGATTTCCATGACCGAGTTGAATTTGTATCGTCCTGCCGGGTGCACCGGAACGCCGGATGGCTTATTGATGACAATCATATCGTCATCTTCATGAATAATACCGACTGGCTCAGCGGTCACCGGCGGTTCATGGCGATGCATGGTATGAGATATCAAATCACCGTTCCGAATGACATAGTCAGGCCCAACACGCTTTCCATTCACGAAGATGTCACCGGTCTCCATCGTCTTCCTGTAATATTCAGCGGGTCTGTCTCGAAATTCGGACTCGAAAATCTCGACCAATGTTCTTCCGCGCCAACGCTCTTTGCAGTAGGTGTTGTATGTCCAGTGATATGGTCGCACGCGACGTAGGTCATCCTCAAAATAATACGGCGGTGGCCATATCGAGCTTACTGGAGTAATCAATGGCTCATCCGAGTCGTCTGCCATATTCGCCTTCTTTTTCGTCTTATTCCTGCCCTTGGCGGCGGCTTCGCGTGATTCTTGTTTCTCTCTGGCGATCTCATCTGCCGTGAGCAGTGTCATCAATGGCGGCGTCGTCGTCGTCGTCGTCGTCGTCGTCGTCGTCGATTCGAGACTCGATGTGACTGTAGCGTCCTCATTTGCGGCTGCCATCGCGGCTCTTTTTAGCAAGGCCCTAGACGCTCTCAACCCAGCTCTCACCAGCATGGGTGGGCGAGGTGGGAAATCGGGTCTCAATCCCCCATGAAAGTTACGGCTGTGATGCTGCGATTGCGTAATGAACTCCAACTGCAGACTAGTCGTCGCGCAGAGTTCTTACAGGCGCATGACACCAAAAATGCTGGCCCGGGCGGAGAAGGGCGGCAGAATTATTTATTGATCGTGGCAGCGGCAACAAACACTCAAATCCCAACGTGCCATATGACATGACGCTTGCCAATCATGAGGATTGGTCCAGATCTCTCAGCTGGGCCGATTGGCTTTTTGTGAAATTTCTAATCCGAATCAAACCTCTCAGGCTATTCCAACGTACCTTTAGCGTAATCATCGGATCCAACACGAAGACGCGCCAGACTCTTTTGACATGATGAACGATGAATGACGGTCAATGAGCCGCTCGCGTTGAGGCCGCATTGGGCAAGGTGTTCTCCTGTTTTTGTGTTGAAAGCACTTGAAGCTCCCACGATTGGATGTGTCTGGGGGGATTCTGAAGACTCCGTGGAGACCAAAGCAACATGTTTCTTCTCGGAGTCCCGAGTCCCGGATCACAATTTCCTGGGCCTTCCGGGCAGCATAGCATCCACTGTAGCATCCACTGCAGAATCCACTGTAGACCGCATGCCCCGGCTCCTTAACACTGTGGACTTTGCAGTGCCAGGGGAGTTGGGTACTGAACCGTCGCTAGCGCGCCAAACGGCGCTGGGTGAATACTGAATAATCAATCCCCTGAGACTCGGCTCGGGAGGAGTCATGGCCATCGAGCCACGAGCCACGAGCCACGAGCCACGAGCCTCTTCATCTCGTTTCAGTTCATTCGGTTCACTCAGTTCGCCCAAGCACGTAAAGCACCCTCCAGCATCTTAACCTCGGCATTCTTCGCCTGCCATCCAGCCATCTGTCACGCCCAGCTACAACTCTCAACTCTTCTGTATTGCACCCCAAGCTTTTCTGCCAATACTGGTTGGCTGTTTGAACCACGGAATTGACAGCGCCCGATTGTTTTGCCCTTCTCATCGCCGAACCACCGCTATCGCGTGAGCCAGACGTCCGTGAGGTACGCATAGCTTCATACTGGGCTGTCAAGTACAGAATCGTGTTGGGACAGCCATAGGCGAGCCGATGGCTTCGGCAGACAAGAAGACGCGTACCAGGGACGACTATCCCTACATCTTGGATTACCGTACGCGATGGTGAGTTCTACACGCAGGGACAATAAACTTGTTGCGCTTTAACCGCATTGTCATGCTCTTGCTTCAGCAACGGTTGTTCTATGGCGCCATCTGCCACAACAAGTCCAATTCGATTGAGCTCCTCGCGGCGATGCGTTGCTGTAGGCTCCGAGGGCTAACCTGGGACCCCTCTTCAAGGAACGACAATGACATGTATCATCACATGAACAATTCTGTTTATAACTTTCTGTAGGTAACGCGCTTCATACTCCTGCCAACTTTGTCCGTGGCGGAGGGGGACAGTCGTGCTGACCGTATGTTCAGATTTGACTCGGCTGTCAATGCCTACCTTATGGAACACAGCAGCATTTACCCTCCCAACTCGCCTCAGTATCCTATTGTTGCGCGCACAAGCACCGATTTCTACTCGTCAATCGCGTACCCTTCCATCGCGGAGGTAGGTGTCAGGTTGGTCAAGCTCGGAAAGTCAAGCGTCACGTTTGAGCTGGCACTGTTCGAAAAGGGCGTGCCTGGTGTAAAAGCTGTGTGTGACTTTGTGCATGTCTTCGTGGAAAGAGCGACAGGAAGACCAGCAAAGGATGGGATGGCTCCTGAGTTGAGACGGGGCTTAGAAGTGCTCCAAAAGGACGGCCAAGATTTGAGGACGAAGAGTAAGCTGTGATTGTCTTTGGGTTCTATATGTGAGAGCATTGTTGTGTAATTTGCATTGCATATTCCCGTTTTTGTGTTCTCATGCATGACCTTGTTGGTCTATGTCTGTAGATGAGTAGAACAGCGTGCTCTCATATGCATGTATCGCCGAGTCTCTTGCATCCGTTCATTGAAGGCCTGCATTGTTCTTGTTGAGCACTTGTCGTCATCTCCAACAGACACAAGCCTCTGACGTGTTGTCTCTGTCCGCGTATTCCAGGCACCTGCACACTGGCCCCCTCCTGCTCACCTTGGCGGAGGACTACATCGACGACAATGTTGATTCTAATATAAGATCCGCCCGCCTTGCTGGATGCGATTTCCATCAGCGCAACGTGTCCATGTTCTCAAATGTAAGTTTGCGCTACAGGCCGCTGCAAGGAAAGTTGAATCTGGACAGAAAGATACTGCTCGTAAGCAAGCACGTAGTGATACAACGGTCCCAATTCCATGGTCCATTTCTAAGTCTCAGCTCTACATTGATAGGTCAGCCGATGCAGACACCGTATATCCGTAAAAGAAAACGCCAAGCAAAAAAACCATGTATTTCTGATGTTGTTAGCCTATTCACTTCAGCTCTATAGTAGCGACGTCCCACGGTCTAACCTTCCCTGTCGTTCGATGTACTTGCAGTCAGGCAAAGCAGCAGATTGCTGAAACCCACGAATCGGCGAGGTTAGTGCCAAATGACGTGTTTTCACTCATCGTGGTTTTCCCACAGACGTCGGTTTTATTTTTATTCAACGCCTCCAGTGTCAGCTGCGAATCATGCAGATAGGAAAACACCAGACCCGGAAGATGTCAGGGTCGATTGTACGACGAATGGACAAGCTTTCTAAGTCCCCTTCACGCGCGGTGCAGTCTTTATCTCGAGAATACCGCCTTGCCGTCTGAAGATAACATGACTCGACACACTGAAGCAATATGGTAAGTAACTAACGCAGGATCATCAGTCCTCTCTGTTCGTTCATGCCTGGGCCTGCCATCATATTTAGACACGCGTATGACAAGCGGCATCTACGGGTCCGAAGGCCTAGGTTTCACGCCTCGAAGAGTGTAAGACATTCTTGCGCAGGTCTTGCCGATATATATACATTTTTCAGTTTCCAACACCTAAACGAGATTGAAACCTACCTGCAATACTTCTTGACTAGTCTTAACTAGTCTTGACCATTTATCATGAGGCTGCGCGCATGTATACTATAGTGGCAGCGGCTCTGAACTCAGGAGCCTCTGCCATAATCGGGTTATTGGCGTCGATCTTGCTTGAGGCGACCGCCAACGCCGTCAAATTCGCCGAGGAGAACTTCTGGTACGCAAACGAAGATAGGGTGTACTGCATGATGGAAAATCTACTTTCTGCATGTCTACGTGTTGATTGTTGAGATGACAGCTGACCACAGCCTATAATAGGCAAGCGGCGAGCCTTTACCTATGATAGTCGACAGACTTTTTAAGAGTGCTGCTTGCTCATTTGCGCCGCGTCAGGAGGGCTGGGTTCTAACGGCCTGTAATTTGGGTCTTTGACGATAAATTCATTGTAGAAGAGAATTATAGCTTACTTACGCAGGCTGCTGGGGAGATCTGCTACCACGTCCTCCTGCTAGTCCCCGATTAGAACCTCTCATCATCAAGACCGAATTACAGTTGGTTTGGACCTCCGCACATGTGTGCCAACTCGGCCAAGTCCTCTTTGAAGAAGTCCTCTTTGCCATGTTGCCTCCCTTTCGGGTATTTGCTTTAGTCCGCGGCAAGATGAGATTGAAACGCAACGCTGTCTACCTGTACAAACTGGCAGCCATTGCCGTGTATACTATCGGCACAACAGCTTGCTGGTCGCAGTAACTGCGGTATCGCTACCTCTAGGTGTTGGCCTTGGTCTTCTCACACATCTGGAGCACATAAAGTCCATCCAGCCGTCGTTTCTTATCACGGCTTGTTTGCTCATGACGGTTCTTCTTGATACTGCGCGTATTGGGACACAATGGCTTGGGCGTGACGATGCCGTCGCTGGCAGTAAACCTTCAAGTGGATTCGGATGGTCAGATTCGACATCTGCAATCGTAAAGGACATCGACTTTACTATGCGCAATGCCGCACAACTAACAATAGCGATTGTACCAGTTGGATGCGGGAAGTCTACCCTGCTCCGTGGTCTGCTTGGAGAGATGACTATGCAGAATGGCATGGTTTCTGTCGCCTCTGCAAGAATTGCATCTGCCTGTTGCAGCGCAAGACGGGGGACTGGGAGACTTACAAGTTTTACTCCTTGGATGCGCTTGGTACATGGCGCACCGGCCTGTTCCTTTTATTTGCTGCTTGTAATGCGACATGTGATGTGATGCACTGCTAAGCGTGTGGATGAACTGGCGGGCATCGAGCAACCAGCAAGGAAATAAGCCGCGTCTCGGTCACTGGCTTGGCGTTTACACGTTCCCAAGTCTTGCTAAAGGCTCTTTTCAGATCCTCTCCCTGGCCTATCTGTTTGTGTACCTGGCGCTTAGGGGTTGTTCTGTCTTGCATAACAGACTACTCAAAGCGGCGATGAGAACATGTTGCCATGACTTCGTCTCCCGGACTCCCAGAATCCCAGACACTGCGACTTCCTTCCTTCTGTCTATAAAATTAGTAAGGCAGGAGAAGCGTATTGAAATAATTCGTCAAGTTGGAAAGACCCTAGCGACAATGTGCATCTTACCTTCCGAGGCGCGCGCTAAGGTGGTTCCTGGTGACAGTCACGGATTCATCAGCTCTCACAAGACACTTTTGAGTTGTCAATAACCTTTGGTAAGAGTGCCATAATAAATTTAGATTATCTTGTGATTCACGATGAATTGAAACATTTTCTCTTCAAGGTCCAGGTTGGCCCGCAACAGTACGTATCTGAGCAAATAGCCCAGACAACCACCTGTTCACATATTCAAATGCAAAGCCCGGCAGTACAGGACCGTCGCCATTTTCAGGTTCAAAGGCTGTAAAGAAAAAGGCGAGGATCCCCATAGAAGGCACAGTCAAGATCATTTCCGCTACCAAGTCCAGACAAGTATCATCAGACCCTTCCAGATGCAAGTAGTCGTAGTTTCCTCTCCCCGTCATTATAATTGCCCTACTAATGTAGTGACCGGTAAAAGTGAGCAGAAAGAATTGTCTGAATCGCTTATGAGTGAGGTAGTGGGTGATGGGGTTTGCTCCCGGTGCGGGACGTGGAGCTGACGGCCGGAAGGTTTTGCTGAAGTATCCCAGCCCGATCGCTTGAACGAGGACCCCGAGTATGTCGAAGAGCAGCATGACTGATAATGGGGTTGATGTGGAAAATTCGTTCGTAATGTGTGCTTTCGATGTCGTGTTTGTGAATGGGTTACTTGCCCGGTGCCTGCGAGTGGTACTGATGGGGTGGTTGAAAATGGCTCTGTAGTTGCCAGACGCAGATGGATAACGAGATGAAGATAAGAGGCTTGTGACAGAATGTGAAATGCGAACAGGTTGCTAGGCCTGTATCGTTGGCGTGGTATAGTAGTGGGAGACTTTGTGATGATTTCCGCGACTGGATGAAGGGTTGAAAAATACGACACTGGTAATAGGACAGGAAGCAGGAGACTTGGTCAATATATAGTGGTCTTTTTTCAAGAATAAAAACACTTTCAAAGTTTGTCCGCCGAGCGCGTGTAGTTCATTAAGCTTTTTTCCTTCCTTTCTTCTTTAGAGTTTTTCTTATGTGTAATAGAGAATATGATGTAATAATCTAGCCATACTTTCTTTACTAAGGAAAATTTAACCAATACGCGGTACATAGAATAGAGGGAATTTGAGAGTTGAGCATTAATTAGTTGAGATATGAGAATTGAAATCATTGGATGAATTAGAACAGCGCTTGTCCTGACCGACATATACTGAATCTATACTGTGATAAAAGCACCAATGACCATCTGAGTTACAAACAGCCACATCGCACGTCTTGCAGCCCTACAGGTTTAAAAGTCAAAGAGAAGCATTCCGTGCTGCGCTTGTTAAGAGGCTCTAACAGGGGCAAGTACGTGTTATTGGCTAGTTGCTTACAGAGAAGGCAGCAGGTAGGTCGATAGATGCGAAGGATTTTTTTATACATACAGGAATTTGTGGCACTCATTGGGTACCACTGCCTCAGGACCCTAACATCGTTGCTTAAGAGGCCTCGGCAGCTGTAGCCTGCAATGGATCGCAAGCGTGTAATGTTTCTAAACAGAGTTTCTAAAGGCTACCAGAAGTCAGAAGTCAGAAGTCACTCGAAGTTGCTCCACTGAGCCACAGAGAAAAAGTGGGTCGGTGCGCGAAGTGTCGCCTTACGGGCACAGTAGCTGTACAGTATGTATACAGTACAGGACGCAAGTCGCGGCACCAGACTGCTGACGAAAATTCCAAATTTTGAACATCTTACACAAATCACTCCGTCACGAGAAGAACGGCGCGGGAATTTACCATGGCGACTACGCCCACTGTCCCCTCCCTCAAAGAAGCCTTCATTACCGCCCAAACCAACCTCCTTTCGCAACCACTTGTCCTATCACGAACCTGGCTCCGAGCCAATGGCGCCTCAGAGAAGCCCATCCCAGCACGACTCCTCGACGACGTCCTCTTCACCCTTAACCAGACGATCCAGCAGCACTGCAGACGCGTGTACCCCCCTCAGGCTAGCTACAACGTTGCAGAGCAAATAAGTAACGCATATCTACGCGATGCCGAAGACCGAGTGAGAGGGTTGAAGGAATCGGAGAGTACGATAGGGAGGGAGCTAGATTTTGGTGAGGCTAGGTTTCGTTTTCTGACGTCAGACAAGTTGTTGACGATCATTGAGACTTTCAACTAATTCATCCATCACAGTCGCGGACAATTCGATAGAAGCGCTTCCCACGGTGTGGCCCATCGAGAAGGATAGAGAGAATAATCCTGCTGCGGCAGAGGAATATGAAGCATTTGTGCAGAGGTTGTCCGAATTGACAGAGCAGCGACAACAACTTAGACTCCGAGTACAGCAATTACGAAGGATTGAAGCTTCTGTGAAACCCCTTTCTGTGACAGAAGAGAATAACGTGCAGGACAACCTGGTGACGAAGAACGGTCCTATTGAACAAGAGCTGGAAAAAATGCGCGCTTTGTTATCGCATGTCGCTGGGCAGGTTGCAAAGCTGCCAGAGCAACCAGCCCAAAATCGGCTACAATCACGGACCCCTTCGACAGTTGATCTGGGGGACATGGCTAAGGCACGAAAGAGAAATCTCGATGACTTCCTATCGGATCCTAGGGTGTTTCCATCTTAAAGACTAGCCCTTCTCTCTTGGTCAGCCGATGAACCGAGATCCCTCCTTCACATCAATTCATTGACGCGACAGTCGGGGAATATTGGGACCGCTCAAGTTCCCCTAACGTGCAGCACAGTTCCCTATTTCAAGTCCCATATCGTACTGCGGTCCGCCGCCTCGACGACTCTGCTAGTGAAATTAATAGGGCTATCCTAGTCGTCCTCTGCCTCCTGCCAGCAAGCTTTGAACCACTCTGGCTCCCCGGAGCCGGCGTCACCAATAATCAAACCCGTCTCACACAGGATCAGTTCAATGCCGAATTGCTGATTATATATCGAGACCTTCCTTTAACCGTGGTATCAGCTCATCTCCGCTGCTCCAGTCACTCCACCTGGATGGCGAGTTGTCTCGATTCACCAAAACCACAGCGCCTTGCGACAGACCAGCAACGGTGCCAGCGTAAACAAGTATTAAAATCGGACAACGCAGTGCATCTTCAAATTGCACTGCTCATTAGCTGACGCTGTTTCGAGTTGTGCTACCGCTAGATGAATGCTGCCAAGGCCACGCAGATCAGCTAGGCCGAAGCTGGTCGACGTCATGGGAGCTGAGCCTGTTGTGATTATGAACGTTACTTTATCTGCGGCTCGATCAACACTTTCCGGAGATTTTGGTTAGGGCCAAAAGATGATAGTAGGTCGGTCAGGATGGGGTTCATGGCGTCCCTGTTCCGTTGTACGGCCTTTCCGGATGTAAAAATTTTGGATGGTGCAGTAGGAGATGGAGGGCATAGAGGGTACCGCCACTTTTTGTGCCTTTCGAAACATGGGTGATTCTCAAATGCTTCAACAAGGCAATAGATGTATCTTGTACCTGGTGTCGATTACATCTACCCGTTCCGCTTTTGGCAAGATATTCACAGACGTCTCTCGCCAAAAAGCAATTCAATGCGGTCTACGTCACTCATACCTCCGAACCCCGGTCGATCTAGGTTGATGAGCCGAACTCTGTGCCGCCGAGCAGGTTCATCCGTATCATGCGAGGTCCCAGCAAAGGAGCAAAGAAAAGAAAGACGTCCTTCAATTTCGGTTTGCTCCAGAGACTGGTAACAATAGTCGGTGTATATGACAATCAATATAGGCTCGAGGCGACCTCGCGACTCGTCTGGTAGGAGTACAAATTTCTGTGTGAAGCGGCGATTTATCACAAATTCGTCAAGCGTTTGTATCAGCCATGACGGCGTCGTGAGCCACAATGATGTTGTCTTCATCAACTTGTAGAACATGCCGCGGGAATAGCGGAGGTGGAGTCGCTAACAGATGGATGGAAGTTTATTGATTGAGGAACAAGGGTTGAATTATGCCATGATGGTTTTGCTCCAATATCGGGAAACTAGGGTCGTGGATATCCTTACAATCCTGCACTGCGCTAGGTATCTTGATGGGCAGGCCAAGGCTGTAATTCACCCAGTAACTTAGAAACAGGCGGGGAACATGAAGCTGTCGTCGTAACCGTAGAAGCTATAGTTGTTTATACCGCGCAAACGGCCACAAGGTCCATTTGGGACTTTGATCGGTTGGCCTTACCTGGCAGAGGCGCATCTTCTGGATCCAGGCATTTGGTCGGGGTCGAGGCAAGGCAAGGCAAGGCAAGGCGAGCCACGTCATGCCATGCCAACATCCATCACGATGCTACCGACAGAAGCTGAGTGCAGCTAGTGGGCCGATGCGCATTGCATGGCACTTGCCCAATCAGGCTGGCCGCTGGCCAATCAACGAGGCAGCGAAGCGAAAGCTCGAGCTTGTCTGTCCAGCTACTTCCTTCCCGGGCAGGTATTGGTTGTTATTGTCCCTTGTTGTCATCCTCCAATCTCAAAGGTGCAGCTTGCACTCTCCTCTCAGAAAGCAGCATCGACGGGGGCATCCTGGCGCTCCTCAACATTCAAGACCCTACCGCTCTTCATTCCTGCAGTTGACGGAGCATGCAACAAGGGGCATGCTCGGCAGGCGGGACAGGAAGGAAGAAGTCACAAAAAAAAAAAAAAAAAAGGCGTCGAGGCTGAAAGCTGGGTTTGCGGTCAAAGGAAGCCCCGTCAAAGATTCCTTCTGACGACCGAAATCCTACAGGACGAGTCGCCTGCTCGATAAGCCCAGTTCTCGAATCATTTTCGATATTCTTGGAGTGAAGCATTTGATGGCCATTGCCACTGATCCATCTGGCAGCTCATTTTGTTACTGGCTTTGCGAGAAAGATGAGGATGGCATTGACTGTCCACTCCAGATCCGCACTTGGACACTATGCCAGTCAGTGGCTGCTGTGGATATAGCAGGCCCTTTGTTTTCATTTCAAATGAGGCTCGTTTCGTCAGTTCCGTCAGTTGCGAGATGTGCGTTTGCGTTGCGGCTTATTTGGTAGAAGCTATCACGGCGAGTTGAGTTTCCGGCTTGTGCAAATTAGAAACATAAAACAAGCCACCTGGGCGAGCCATGGCAGGATAAATTGCGAAGCGGGAGGGTTCCGTCGAGCCGCACTCGACCACTCTAGAGAAATATCATGTTCTTTCTGGCGTGACTGGCCGAGATCCCAACGCCATGCAGGTTTACATGCACCTGACCCCACACAGGCGCAGGCGCAGGCAAATTCCCTCGAATGTCGATTCGTCAGGATGAGCTCGGTCATCACACCAACCGACATGACCTGAAGGGTTTTCCTGGACTAGACTCCGCTACAAATTCGATGGCGGAATAACCACCTCTCACCGTTAGCACAACAGCTTCTTCCATCGCGTCGGACTCGCTTATACAAGGCGCTATGTGGGCCGCGAACTGTAGCTGCATTCTGGCAAATGGTCGTGGTCGTGGTCGTGGTCGTGGTCGTCATCGTCGTCGTTTCCATTCCTGGTGGTTTGGCATTGTCTGTCCTCGCACTGGTTGGTTATATATGAGCCGGACACCGTCGTCAGCAACTAGACGATCAGAGTTTAGTCTCTGATGATTACAATTCTGGCCAGCCATCGTTCTTCTCTTGGCGATTGAACTTCCCTAGTGTTTTCTAAATGCACACGCGATGTTTCTCACTTCGACTTTTCTGGTTACAGCAGACTAAGAGCATATCGTGTCATCGTCTTGAGGATTATAAGAACATCTTGTGCTACTCAAATGTCCCCAATGTTTATGATCTGGCACATCTAAGCCTTGGAGAAGCTCTATTGTTCGTCTTGTCGATAAGACCGAGACAAGATGACCACTGATCTTGCTCAGATTATCCAACGCACTGCCAATGATGAGCAAGCGGACGCGCAGCAAGTCATGGAGAACTACAAAAAGGAAGCATGGAGGTCGTGGCCAAATGAAGGAGCCGTGGGTTGTGCCTTTTTCTTCCCCTTGCAGTTTCGCGCACCAAAGACACTTGCTGACATGAATTAGTTTGATGGGCTCGATGAACATCGTGGGCCTATCCACCTTGAAGTCAAAGGAAGCATTCCAACTTGGGCCGCGGGTACTTTCTATAGAACTGGACCCGGTCAGGCTGTTGTTGACAATACATCCAGAGGAGCACACTACGTGTCTCACTGGTTTGATGGCTTCGCACATATGCATAAGTTCGACATCATACCAAAAACTGGAGCCAGAGCCAGGGCAGGATGTTCAGTTACATATTCGTCACGTCGCCAATCTGAAGATTACATAGAGCTTGTGAAGAAGAAGGGATGGCGTTTCAATGTCTCTTTCGGCCAAAGAAGCGATCCTTGTGTTGGATTGTTCTCCAAGTTTATGAGCCTTTTCGCACCGCCACAAGTCAACAACAATGTCACTGTAATCCCCAATCTACCTGGCTTGGGGGATGAACGTCCCGAGAAAGGCACTCTTCACAACGGGCCAAGAAATGTTTATGCCTGTACAGACAATGCGACCCTGCAAAAGTTGGATCCGAGAACGTTGGAGCCGTTAGGAAAGGCTACACAAAGGAGTCTCCATCCAGATCTCAAGGGCCCCATATCTTGCGCGCACGCTAAGAGGGACCCTGACACCGGGGATCTGTTCAACTTCAATCTGAAGCTCGGCGCAGTAGCAACCTATCGAATTTTTCGTGTCAATGCTCATTCAGGCACAACGGATATTTTGGCAACAATCTCCGACTTGCAACTGGCCCCTGCTTACATCCATAGTTTCTTTCTTACAGAGAACCACGTAATTCTTTGCATTCCAACTTCACACTTCGGGTGGAGCGGGCTAAAGATTCTGTGGAAACGCAACATTATCGAGTCGATCAAGCCCTTTGACAAGAAAGATGCGTGTAAATGGCTAATCGTGGACAGACGTTACGGAAGAGGAGTAGTAGCCCGATTCTCGACGCCAGCCTCGTTCTTCTTTCACAGCGTCAACGCTTTCGAGGAGAAATCCAAGGACGATAATGGAATCGAAGTAACGAACTTCTACATGGATTACATCAAGTACGAGAATACAGACTTGATGCGTATGCTGTATTACGATATACTCATGAACCGAAATGGCGCTACAGCCCAGAGCTTGGAAGAATGTGGATTTAAACCAGCACAAACTTATCTTGTTCGCCATAATTTCACTATGCATGTCTACCCGCAAGAAGACGAGAAGGGTTATTCCCAAGTTGCGCGGGAAGTCTTCTCTATCCCAGGACCACATTCCGGGGAGCTACCGACCATCAACCCTTATCGAGCTGGGAAGGCTTACAGATATGTCTATGGAATCGGAAATAGAGGAAGGAGCATCCTTATGGACTGCTTGGTCAAGACCGATCTGCAGACACGAGAAGCGTTGATCTGGAATGGGCCTGTTGGTTATACCCCTGGCGAACCGATATTCATACCACGTCCAGGCGGGGCCGAGGAAGATGACGGTGTTGTCCTGACCTTGGTCCTTGATGCAAATGGCAAGAAGTCGTATTTAATGTGCTTGGATGCTGGAACGCTTGAGGAGCTGGGCAGAGCCGAAATGGAATTCCCCATCGCGTTGGGTTTGCATGGATCGCACACAGCGTCCGACAAAAATCATATATCATAGGGAACCAAGAAGTCTCTGTTTTTGTAATACACACATTATACATGGCGTATGGGCAAGGCATTTCTGCAGCAGCTTCTTTTTTTTGTCCATGTCCCAGCAGGGTGGTGACAGAGCTTGCTGAGGATGGTCAAATCAGCTCATCGCTTGCAGCCGAACTGCATGTCTGAGAAGCTCTTTGAGATGGAGTATGGGATAATAGTGTAGTAGGTCGTGGTAGAGTGTGGCAATAGTCATAACCTGTTACACAAGACGTCAATTTGAATGACAACAAGATCACGCGTCACTGACAGAAAAGTTGACCCAGGCCTCTGGCACACATTCAAGCAGGCGAAATAGCTTTGCGAAATGTTCCTGCTCCAGATTGACAGCCTAATGAAGAAATATTTACAACTAGAATATGACCATAATCTCTTGCTCAAAACATATTGATCTTAGACACTGAATCAGCAACCAGGGCAAGTAATCCGGATGATGTACAGTCTTTTCAGTGCCCATTGTACATCACTTGGTAATTTTTCTTGGCAAACGAGAACCACAATGTACAAATAAACACAACTATCACCCCCAACACCACAGAAACATAATTCATGCTCTCTGAATCAACCGAAGCGTGGTATGGGAAACAGTAGAAGAACGCGGCGACGACAGTCCAAGCGAGAAGGATCACGTTTGACACGCATCCCAACACAGGATGCCAGAAGGGTCCATGCTGGAACTTGGATCGACCTCGAATGAGGATCAAAACCACCGGTATACTGTAACTGAAGTACTGCAATAGAAGGCCTGTGGCAATCAAGGAATTAAAGGCGACTTCCGAGCCCAGGTAAAGGCAACCGAAGAGCGCGCTGCAAGCCGAAGACCACATAAGAGACCAGAACGGCGTATGAAACGGCGCAGGCAGGACCCTTCCGAGGTATCTATGATAGGGAAACCCCCCATCGCGGCTTATAGTCCATGCTATTCGGGACTGCCAAGTTTGGATTGACCAGACACCTCCGGCGGTAGTGATTAGAATGGGAACCCATAATGCCGTGGCCGTGTATTTGCTTCCGCTGATATGGTAGAATAGGGTGATGGCCGAGTTATCCTGCTGAGGGTCTATGAACGGCAGATTCACGAAGACAGAGACTACCACGAGAAGACCTGAGACGGCGCCGACGAGGGGTGTCCACATCAATGCCTTTGGGATGTTGGTTGCGGGCGAGGGCATCTCCTCGGCCAGATGAGTCGGCACGTCCAGACAGCATAGAGTCCAGTTTATGCCACTGATGCCGATGAGGAAAGCTACGCCGTCCTTCCAGCCAGTTGCATTCACGGTATCGAAGAAGAAGCCTTTGGCAGAAACGTGCTCGTGGGATGTGACGAAGAGGGTTACGAAGACGGCGAGACAGGAGGCTGTGCTAAAGAGCAGCATAGCCTTGGAGATGCCGGGCAGCGCATGCTCGAAGGATGCACACAAGAGCGTGAGAAGATTCAGCAGCTGAAAGCCCAGGAAGCCCATCCATCGTTGATAGGCGAAGTCTGGGTTGAGGAACGCAATCGTTCCACAGACGCCCGTGGACACGGACAGACAGGCGGAGGCGCCAGTCGCTACAGCTCCCAGCCAGCTCAACATGGCGGTGGAATACGATAGACTCCGTCTCAAGTTATCCGGCGCCAGTTGGCTTACCCATACGTATTGCCCTCCGGGATGGGGCATGGCGGAGGATAGTTCAGCGAGGGAGGTGGCGGTGGCCAGGCCGATGACGATGATGACAAGGAATCCCCAGAAGAACAACGGCGAACCACCCAATGGAACCGAGGTGCCAAGGACGAGAAGGACACCAACGGCAGTGTTAGTTGTTCCATATCCGATGCCGACAGCAGAAAGCGTATTGAACGGCTTCTGTGTCTGAATGGTGAGTTTCTCACTGCCGGTCAAGTCCTCGTGTTTGGTGCTCATGTTGACGTCCTTTGAGGCTTCGGAGTCTGATGTAGGATAGTGCATGACTGGGAAAGTAAGAAAAGACTTATTGGGGAGTGACTTCCCAGAGGGAGTTTATTCACAGACGGATGGCGAAGCCGTCGTTCCTTTAAGTTTTTTTCGCATGTCTACGTGATGCTGTTGAGATGTGGTGACTGTCACGTCACATCATGTCCAGAACACAAAACGTATTCGACTTGGTGGAATGCCACGATGGGGGAGGGAACACGGGAATTTCTCCATGTCACACGCAAGGGGTAGGCCGAGAACAGAATATTATGATATGTACATACTCTCCGTACATATCCATCTCTTACCCGCCATGCAGGGAATAGTCAAAGACGCAACGCCACCTCTCTTTCTCGCCGACACTTCGGTTGGTCCCGCCCCGGACAGACAGACAGACAGACACATGAGACTGGGGAGTCGGGACGTACAGGTTTTGTGGCATTGCGCCGCAAGCGTTGGAGATCGGAGTAGCTGTTTGAGACATGACTGGCCGGGCCAAGAGATGGGATGGGCCAAGTTATGCCGTTCCCCGCGCCCTCGGTCCCGGGATGAAGCTTTGCCCATGCCAATGCGCTCGAACAAGACGACGATGCCTTGTGCTTGATACTGGTATGTCAGCCATTGTGATATGTGAACTCCTGGCGATGATCGTGGCAACTTCCCCTCTCCGACTGACACTGGCCTCGAAAACGCTCCCCTAAACAATCTTGTTGTGCTGTTTGCACAACTAGGTGAGTTGGCTTCCCCTTCTTTCTTCATCTTTCCCCAGATGTACCGCGGTCACCTCAGTTTGGTTGCACGGCCTGAGACAAGTTGGCGCCCAGCGGGCTGTGTCTAGACAAAGTAGACGTAGCACAAGATAGCGCACTGGTGTGTGAAATGGAAAAGGAGAAAGTACAACGGTGGGAAGAGAAATAACGAAAAAAATGCAAAATAAAGTAAGATAAATCAATTATATCGAGAGAGCCGGTTTGCCCTGGGTTGTCCAACTGATTTAGCCCCGAAACGATCCAGAGGTCAGACGTCATCAACCCATTGTGCCCCCGACAAGAAAAGAAAAAGGGGAAACTGACATCCCGACAACATGTCACATTTTTGTTCTGCTTGGATATGTGACAACTCCATTTCGCTACTCAGGTGTCCATTCCAGATGCGGAAGCAGTTTTACAACCATCCTCTTCCCAGAGTCAGCCTCTTATAACTACTGCTCCTTGTATCCTCAACCGGTCTGCCTGCCGTAGCAACTTCACGAGCATACTTGCCCCTCCACGGCCGCTCATTCGCCTCTTCGAAGAAGTAGTGGTTTGCGCTCGGAGCGTATGACACCTTCCAGGGGACCAAGAGGTCTCGGCCTCGCGGGCCTCCGCCGCAACTCCCTTTGAGCTGCGTGCTCGGGGGCGAGTTGATTGCCAGCGTGAACAGGTTCTGCGGCTCCGTGAAGTCCGTGACCATGCCCGGCCTCAGAACGAGGTATCCGAGACATGCCAGGTTGATCAAGAAGACTATTCCGAGAACTAGGTAGAATACTGCCTGCCAGTCGGCGTCGTGTCCCGTGCTATACTCCTGTGTCATGAGAAGAGCCGTGAAGTTGTCATCCTTGTCTCGGTCCAGTCGCGGGGACTGGTACGCCCAGTAGTGTCGGTAAGGCGACTTGATGGCACTCGCGACTATGCTCGAGCCGCCGAAGACGGCCAGCGCCTCTGCCAGGGAAGGCAGATCCGGCACAAACGCGGGTTTGTCCAAAATGAGTTGGGTGAGTTGGCGCGCGTTCGAGGCGTTGTTGTTGCGATACCCACCGTTGATGTCCAACGCGGTGCGCCACACATGTCCTACCGTCTGATGGATTGTTTCATGTCAGCTCTCAAACGGATGGCATGGATATGTATGGCTGGGGAAAGAGAGCCCGTCGTAAAGTGCTTGGTGTATCTTACTTGCCAATCTTTTACTGGCCCTGGCCATTCTTGGCCCCTTGGATAGAACGTCTCGTAGGCATACTGGTTTGACGCGTTCTCACAATTGGCTACCATGCTCGTTCCCATGAGCCCCGAGCTCGTGAAATCGGTAGAGCAATTTGGTGAGACCCAGGATCTCATTTCGCACAATGTGTAGTTGCGCATCGTCTTGGTTTTGGCAAGAATGTAGATGGCGTCGGAGCCCTTGACAGTTGAATTGGCCACCATGTTAAAGTCATTTGGGTACTGTCCAGCCAAATGTCAACTACATGTCCTGCCAGGAAGCAATACTGTACACACGCACCATGCTGAAGACAGGAGGCCTTCTCTCGAAAGCTGGACCCCAGCGGAATATCTCGTCTACCACGGTACGATTCAGATAGTTGCTCGTCCCATCATCAGTTACGGCAGGGGGCACATCTCCTTCCCAGTCATGCTGACCAATAAGTTGTGTGTCAACACCAGTAGAGTTGGTTATGCCGAATGGCCATGCTGTGTAGATCAGGGGACTTAGCTCAAGAGGATCCATGTTAACACACATGACGTTGAGTGCAGGCGACACAACCCCGGCCGAGAGTGTGTATTCTCCCACGCCAAATAGGTCATCGGGTTGCATGATCTTGTTTTCCCGCCATCTGGCTGCCGCGTAAACGCCAGGATGGGGCATCGCCATGGTGACATTATTGATGATTCGACCGTGCTTCTCGAAGTTAGCCGTCACATTGCCATGCTCGGTCTCGATCCAGGCCGCTGTCATGGTCGTGTTCTCATAGAGCGAGTGCTTCCCTGTCGGTCTGTTCGCCAGCGCCTTGGCTGCTGTGCTTCCATTCGCCTTGATTCCGGCCCAGGTTGACATGAAAGAGAACAAATTACGGTGCGACTGCCCAGAGAATTGCACCTCCGCACACGCCTCATCATTGTCCGGAAGTCGAGGGTTCGAGTCAAACATGTCGGGACATTCGCTCTTGATATACGCTACGTTGGCATAAGATGCGGTGACGGGCCCAACAATGGTTTCTTGCGGCATCTGTCTCGTCATCAACTTGGGCGAGACCATGGCGTTGGATGCAACAGTGTAGAACATGGAGGTCACAGTAGCTATCAACGTCAAAACTCCGAGCAGTGTGATTCCCGCGTCTTTCACCACCACAAAGTTATTGACAAGGGTTCCAGGCTGGATGATCCAATTTCTCATGGTCATTTCGGCGATGGACATTCCACCATGCGGTTTCTTCACGCAGGATCGCCGCGTGAGAAGTTGACCGAGGACGAAAACGAAAACTGTGACAAATGACAGCTCAATGGTTTTGGCAATCAACGCCGCGATTGTGCTCGCTGCGGATGGCAGGATTCCTTGAGAGGATATTGTGTGACCGAAGTAGACTTTCCATATGGAAAATCCCAGCCAGACTGCGCTCATCGCCGTCGAATAGACGGCCAGTACTAATATCACCCAATTTCGTTTCTGGTGTATGTCCTTCTTGGACCAACAGTCGCTCGGGGGCTTACCTATTACACGTTAAATGCTGCGTCAAGTCTGTTCCACAAGAATTGGAATGTTTGATAATAAATAATAGTAATGAAAAAGATCATCAGTTCAACATACCGAACTTTTGGTGAAAGGCTTCGTCATCAAATTTCTCTTCCATCGGCTCTATGTCTAGAGTCAAGGATGTGGATGCGCTCTGTATCTTGCGCTCCGGAATGGGTGTCTTCGAAGACGTTGACATTGGAACTTGTTCACCTTTCGCTTCCTGTTGCGAGGGACTTTGTGGGAGGAGGTTCCCGAGGAGGTTCGTGAGTTTTGGAGAAGCTCTCCAGGAGGAGTGAGTTCCTGGAGATGCGGCACTTGAGGCGGCGGGACTGCCGACGGTATTTTGACCAGCATCAGGAGTGCTCGTCGACGATGGACAGGGGTGAGATGATATATCCGGCGTCTTTAATGGGACTGGCTTCCGTCGAAGGCTGCTGCGACTGGTCTTGTGTTGCGAGTAGATTCCCCTAGTGTCCGTTGAGTCTTCAGCTCTAATTTGACGTTGCAGGGAAGTTTTGTCCCCCGCACTGGTTACGATCTCCTCTTCACACAAACCAACACGTTCATAACCATTTGGGCGGAAACCCGTGTTCGGCGAGGGTTTTTGGAACTGCGGCGATGACAATCCATCAGGCGACATGAGAGAGTCGATGTACTCATCTTCAACCTCCCTCACTGCGTGTAGTGGGACGGGCGTGTGAGACATTGTCGAGATTCAATACTGCCCAGCTCGGTACCGGAGAAGAATAAACTGCTCAATAACAAAGTGCTGGGTAAGCATTGAAGTCCAAGATTGGCTTTGTCGATGATGCGCCGACTTGAGCACGGCAGACGAGTTGGCTTTAAAATGACCTTTGTGATATAAGGGTCCTGAAGGGGTCTCCCAAACGAAGATTTCGAGATAATAGTTTTTGAGCGGAGCTTGATCCAAGTTTATAGCGGACGGAAGAGGCGGTCAACCAACAGAGGCACTCTGCTGCAACGCACTGATCAGACGCCGGGACCAGTCGTGGCCATAACACACGTCCCGACTCAATAATCGAATCAAGATGAACATCTCATGGTTGACTGAGGGACCAATAACGTTCTTACCGGCTACGGACTTGCCCGGGGACGAGAGGTAAGCATCAAACTCCGCGGCAAGTTGCCGAATCGAACGCCAGCTCTTGTGATGAGTACGCCATGCAGAACAAAGAAAACCGTTGTATTACAAACGTGCCATGTGCCGCTTCTGCGTTACATCTCAAATTGCCTTTTCAGCCTCGGAGCCTCATTGCAGTGACTTTTAAGCCGTCAACCCTCTGATGTTAGACACCACGCATGCGGGACGACGATCGTCCGCGATGAACAATCAGCTTGACTATCCGTGAATGGAAGGAGCAATAACGGTGGCGGCGCATCAAACGCGAGCTTGGATTGTATGTGCCCAACCACCTGCCAACGCTTCATGTCTCAAGGCCCGACCTTGCGCATGCGATTCTATTTTTGGACCCCAGATTAATTTTAATAGCATTGCCCAATCTCGGCTCCTACCATATGTGGACATTGTGTAACTGTTTTCAATGCTGTGTGTGAGCGAGCCACAGATGGGAAGCAGGGCCTTGTATATAGCTGAGATGATCATCACGTTCATCTGGCTACCTCTTGCCATCCTGGATTTTCGATAAGGCCAAGCCGCTAGAAGCTCGCCATCGCCAATCACTTCAATTAAAACACTGCCTCTGAATTAGAGACACCCTTCATGACAAAACAGACCACATGTCGGTCCAAAAGCCGGATACTCCCGGACTTCTTCGCCGGGTCAACTCGATGATCCCGTCTGTTTACGCACAACGCATCACGCATCACGGCTGGGCTCATGTTCTTGAAGCTTTGACACAAACTCACAAATGATATAGACACCCTCCACCTGGTCTGCTGCATAGACTGTTTGTCCTTTGTGGCTTATGGCAATTGTCTGCTTCATGGCTTGAAATGTCGCTCTGCTTTTTTTTACCCCATACACCCGGGGCCATCCGCGTTGAAAAAATTAGTCGTTCGATAACGTGATCAGTCTAATTATTGATTTGCTGAGTTTCATCAATGTTTCGCCAGGTCGTGATTGGTGCACTTTGTCGCCGCTTGTGCCACAACGCTAATCTTTCGAAATTCTTGTCCCCGTAGAAACGCCTCTCTTGCCCTCTTTTTGAGATCAAACATTCCCTTTGCTCATTTTGATTTGTTTGGCTCTTGTGCATCTGTTTTGTTTGCATCAGCCATTGGAGGTCCTTCCACGACGGTAGTCAATCCCTCCTTCGTTCCCTTACATGACCTGATCGAAGTATGCGTAGAATGATATTCATAGATCGATGCATTTCTATCTGATCATTGGCCTGCGATAAAATGCGCGAGCCTTGATCTTATGTAGTTTCACTGATAGACTTACATTGCACCACTGCTCCATCGGCCAAGTGTGATGTCACCACCGCTACAATTGAAATGCAAGTCCATGTCTTTCTCTCCAAAATTTACATTTTCAGTAGCTGATTCTCCTCGCAGGTATAAGGTCCTCGTAATTCTATGCGATTCAGACTTAAAATTAGGAGCACACGCCCCTTGTTCAGGGGTACCCACAATCTCTCTTTTGAATACATGGATCATCAACACCGCATTATCCAATGAATTGCTTCTTTGAGCTATTGTTAATATGCTCGGGGGCGTTTATGATGTGGCAGCGGCTGGCCAGGCGAGCTAATGTGCGACCGTACCGTATGCGCGTCTCATACTTCCATTTCCTTGTAACTAATCCTGTATTTCAGGTGCAACACTGTTGGTTATAGCTTCCCACTAGCTCATCAAGCTGTCCTTTGAAGGGAAATAGCTCAGACTATTGTTCCTCAAAGAATTTATTGTTTCTGTTGGGATGACCAAGGGGGTACTGCACTAGTGCGGTAGGTAACAAAACGGGTAATAAAGTAAATATATATTGATTATAACTAGCTAGAAGGAAGGGCCCAATAATGCCACATTGTTATTGTTATTTATACTCGCGATAGGTAGTCTGTGGTGTTTTACTCCTAAGGCATTGTGATATAACCTACTTCATTAGGGAGGCTAGACTAATTAGGATGCAGCTTGCAGCTATACCTTATTGCTATTCTAACACTAGTAACTCCTCTTTTTATTGTGCTACAAGCTACTTAAAAATGCAATAAAATCTAGAGTAGAGTAATATAATGTAATTAGTTAAGCAGGAATTAGGTGCTATAATTAGTTAGAAGTAAGGAAAAAGTGTGCTATAGGGTGTTATAAGAGGTTTTTAATCTCTCTATTAGAATTGCCTTAATTAATAGGTCTTTTAACCTATCCTTCTACTTATATAGTGTCACAGGCTTAGGCTTTAGCCCAAGCTAGGTTAAGGAAAGGAGGAGACTAGGTCCTAGACGGGACCTAGGGAGGTTGCGCCACGGGCCTACGACGGAACTAAGGCAGAGGAACGTAGTACCCACTATAAGACTAAGGTAATAGTATAGTAATACTAAGGTAAGGGAAATATAAGTCACTAGGGAATTCTAGTAAGGGGAATAATAGGAGGAACTAAAGGATTATATAAGGCTAGATAATGAAGTAGATGTAGAACTTCTTCTTCTTCTCTCTTCATGAATATAGTTACTATTCTCTCGGACGCTTACTCGCAGTCGCCGTAAGGCCAGTCCATTACATAGCCTCCCTAATAAAGTAGGTCGCTTTATAATGCCTTAGGAGCAAAACACTACAGACTACCTATTGCGAATATAAATAATAACAATAACGTGGCATCGTTAGGTCCTTCCTTCTAGCTAGTTATGATCAATATATATTTACTTTGTTACCTGTTTTGTTACCTACTGCACTAGTGCAGTACCCCCTTGGTCATCCTAACAGGTAGTTCACATGTGGTGCAGTGGCTATGGGCATATAATGGTGACCAGGAAGATTGACTGACCGAGACCCTCTAGGTAGGTGATTTTGAATGATAAAAATAGCCTTGGTTGTAGCTGAGGAGACAAAACAGTGTATGTTGTTACTTCTGAAACATATGCAATGACACTTTTGAATTGTAGTGTATGTCGACTGTGCAGTATCAATGTTTACCACAGATCTCAAATGACTGATACCATATGCGCGTTTGCTTTCCTTGGTTATTATGATTCTTGTGCCATCGACTGCGATTGTACAAATCGTGATCTTCTCATACAAGCTCGACATTGAATAACTCAAGTAGCCATATGAACCTCAAGAGGGTGCCCGAGTAGACTTGCAAACCACTATAACCCACAACCTCAATATGGGCAACGTCTTGGAGATAAATTGCCATGCGCAGGATGCAAGCGGTAGGTCACGTACAACAAATGGTTAGGTACGCGAGATCTATGGCGCCCACCATGTCAAGTACCTACTGTTCGGAGTCAGCAAAGGTTGTGAGACGGATGTTAAGATGCTTGGCGTAATGACGCTTGCAATGATACTTCCAGTGGGACGGTATCTCATGCCATGCCCGATGGACGCAGTAGTACCAAAAATCAAGAGCGAGGATGTAGATAGTAGTGAGCTTGGAGAGCCAGAACCATCACTGAGCGATCGCCAGGCACGCAAGTGGTTGTTAGCTCAGCTTGTATGCCAGCAGAGAGAAAGCAATATGTGACTCCCAATGGTAATGGGTCGAGACGGGAGTAATTTCAGAGTCCGTGCCATTAGTGGGGACGCTGTTGTGATCATGAATGTCGCCATCGAGATAACAGGATTTATGGCCGAACTTATAGATCGCATACTATTGTTTTTCTCAGCGAGTTGAAACCTGGAAATGGAAATAATAAAGGTTGCTGGCAGTTCAAATTAGCCTCCTGTGAGCGAACCACATCGAGCAAGGGGTAAGGCTGGAAATCAAGACTGTCACGACTCACGATAGAGAAGCTATTTAGCACCTAGATCGAGGAGACCGATCATTTGTGGCTCTACTCATTCACTTGATACATCTCCTAACCCTGCTAAAATCCGTAATAGCTCTAACGAAGCTAAGATATATCGCGTTCGCTGCTTCCTGGCTGCGACCAGAGAGAAGCTCCCTTAGGAAGCGGGTGGTTTACAGCGGAGGAAGCGCGGGTTCTATCGTGAGAGAAAGTGAAAATCGAACCGACGGGAAGAGTCACTTCCACGAACAAACAAGACTGAACCGACCGTCAGTTTGTTTCACGGAGTCCCACGCGCAGTCAAACCCCCGTGAGGCACACTTCAGCCACTCTTCTGCTTCGCAGGACTTGCTTATTGAGAAGGGGCTGGCAATACCAACCTCGCGATGCGCGAGCGCGAACATTCCATAGGAGTCTGTAGATCACCCGACCTTTTGAACACGACCTGAACTGACCCGACCCGACCTAATGTGGGTCCTAGTGGCGTTAAATAGCTCTTTTAATTGGTCCCTATTAACTAGGGTCTTTAGGCATCTAAAATAGCAAATAAATAATAATAATAATATCCATAAAATAACAAAATTTATCTAAAATATAATAAAGCTAATAGTATATTGTGTATTTTTTTTTCTTATTTTTCTAGATTTTTCTAGATTTTTAAGGCATTAGAATAGTATAATATAGAAGTATAGAGGTAGTACAGGGGTAGTGTAGGGGTGGTAGGGCTAATGTGGGGCTAATATATAGAGAGCTAAGATCTCTTATCTAATTGGTTAAAAAGTCTCCACACTAGGACCCACAGTTTGGTCAGGTCAGGCCAGTTCCGATCAGGCCACGTGACTCCTCCGCAATCTCTTACTAATAAGTTAGGGCTGATTAATAATACCACCACAGATTTCAAGCAGCCGGATCGAGGAGAGAACTATCATTTGTGCCTCTGCTCCTTTACTCCTGTACATCCCCCGTCCTTGACAGCTAGTTCCTGCCCGAGACTATAGACCGCATACTATCATTTGCGCATAGCAAGTTGAAACCTTAAAAGGGAATGATGGAGGTTGCTAGCACGTTACCTTAGCCCTTGTGAGCGAGGCCAACAGCTGATGAACAGCCATACGGACAAAGTTAAAGGAGAGAGTCGCTCTGTGCGGCAACATTTGGCTTGGCCTAGAAACTGGGCTATTAGCCCATCAGCGAGTCCTGGTGAGGGTAAGGAGCTTAACAAGCAGGTCAGACATCTTCCCGTTCTGATGAGCCTTTGTCGTGGTATGCGTACAGCATAGACTGGCAGGGAGGCCAAATACCAATATGTATCAGCATAACATAACTTGTAGTACTCCCGTTGATATTCGCTCGATGATCTCATAACATCAATATAAGACGACTGACAATATTATATTAGGGGTTCACCCATGGCGGCCATCTCCCTGCATGCCTACCCCATGTCTTGTATTATCAGCACGCGACTATCAGGGATGTCGCAACTTGCTCCATGTCGCCTTATAGCCTGATCAGTTACCTGACATCACCAGCAACGTAGGCGGCCCCGATATCTGTTGGGACGCCGGCTGGTCGGACAGATATCAGACCATACCGCAGCATCAGCGCAGATGAACGGTCGGCTTACCTCGATCCGGGGATTATTTCTTCGAGCTGGCCTATGTAGCCAATATCAAGCCAATTGAGTTTCAAAATACTGGCCGGCGAACGAGGAGGGCCAGGGCGACCCATGCGTGTCACAGTGCTTCAGTGCAAAGGAACAACCCGTATACAGTATACTGTGTGACGTTCATGAGAAAATGGCCGTGGATGCCCACATTCTTGTCTTTTGAGCCTGCCAAAGACACTCCTTTTTATCGTCTTGGGCAATTTCTAACTTTATTGATGGCGAAGACCATGACCGCCGACCATTTGAACTGTGATTCAAGACTCAAGTTCACCTAAAACAGAGATATGCACTGTTCATGTTAACAGAGTGGTTCATCATCACAGAGCACATAGTTCCGACATCCCACAGTCGCGAGTATGCGAGCTCCACGTCGGTCAGGACGAGACACTCCGCCTACGCGGGAAGCAATACACTCCTGAAAACAGCGCCGCAAGTACGGCCAAAAATACGGTTATCATTTTTGTCTTCTCCTGGCGAGAATCGAAAGGTTAAAGAAGACAAAAACGAAATTCCTCGCCAGCATCGAGTGGGCAGCGATAAGGAGTTCCAACGGCGTTACTGACAGGAGTTGTACGAGCCGCTCGGAGATGAGGTACATAGGCAGGGCAAGCTTAGTAATGGAGGTAATAGGATCATGCTGGGCCATCTTTATGATAGAACCTGTAGTGAACTGACTATCTGGTGCAGATTGCTGGTTGGATCACGCGTGGGACTTGCTACTCCTGGTGAACCAGTTTCGTGATCAGATGCCCCGACTGGTAGCCTGCCTGTATACTAGTTGTTCTCCATGCTCCGCGTCTTATTGTCTTATCGTGATGCTACATCGTCACGAGGACCAAATGATCAAAGCCCATTTCTCTACACCGAGGTTATCAGTGTGGGTGCTACATTTAGTGCCCCTCGCGCTCTTTCTTTCTTATTTACTTATTTACTTATTTATTTTTGTATGCTCTGTACAGCCCTAATCATCTGTGATCCCTCCAGCGGCACTTCCTGTGTCCTTTCCCGCTGTAAGAAGCTGTTATATATGGTATTGTGTGACTTTGCGAATATGATTGGCACAGCTGGGGATAGCGCGCCACGGACCTGGTTGACGCTTCTTCTTTTTATTTTTATTTTTATTTTTTTGACAGCCTTATGTTTTCTCGTATGTTTTCTCTTCTTTCCGGTTATGCCTCCTGCTAACCGCCCATCCCCGCCACCAACTTGTTAATTCTATGACCAATCCACATGGCAGTATTGGTGCCAAAGGGGGCCAACTTGATCATATCGATGGCTGACTTTGCTGGTACTGCAGGTATAAGCGTGATCATGCCAATTGATGCACAGCATGACGCAGTTTGACAAAACGTCAAAGAGGGGAAATAGAGCAATCATACGCCTCAAGCTGCACATCAGCTCCATAATATTTCATGTCTCACCTGTTCTGTTTCGCCTGCCGATTCGGCCTTGGCGCCGATAACATGCAGATATCGCCCGTCATAAAAAGCAAGCATGCTATAGATTTCATGATTCGGATCCACATACGGAGTAGTTATACAGCATCTAGTCGGGATTCATGGCACTTTGTAGGAGCCAGCAATGTGGTACTACAGTAACCGCCACTTTGAGCACCCTTTCGACAGCCCAGGATTCACGATGTTGGCATATGTAGAGTAGATGCTCTATGTAATCGAACGTTATATAACGTAGGTGACTGCACTTTGCCAACAAGTGCAGACTACTACAGCATGTCCGACGAAAATATTCCCCGAGATTTGGGTCCCCAAACAGGGAGGCAGCAAGTCTGGTTTGCCATTTTAGGTTTCACAGAATGAACCGGAACCTGCCAGTAGCCCAGAACCGTACTTGTGCTCAATCCAATGATGCAAGACAGTGCTGTACTCCGCAGAGTTGGTGGCACGTGCCGTTTCAGTATGTGTGTCTGAACAAAAGCAATCACAGCCAGCCACAGAGATCGTCTGCATTTCTGCGGCGATACGAGATATTTCAAGCCGAAAGAGCCAATAAGTCTCGTCTACTAGAGGTGGTGGCAGACGCTGTTGCAGCATGTGTGCTCGGATACCACAATCACAGCCAGCCACAGAGGTAATGTGCGTCTCTAGCATTACCTCCCTACCCAATCCAGGCTCAATCTACTCGCTTTCTAGGTTCAAAATGTACATTAGTAATTATTACAAATTGACAATCTAATAACACTCCCGATTGGCGGGACTTGTTACGGTCTAGGATTAGCCCATTGTGAAGTATGGGTGTCAATTTTACAAGTCACAACTGACTTGTACACTACGTGTCACTTTGTCGCATTTGGCAAAAAAGAGCAAACACCAACCCATGCGATGCGCGTTGAAACCCTCTATACCCTGATGCGGCTGCACCGTAACAAGACTTTTGCATATGAAGCTGAGACTTGCAGATGGACCGATCCCGATAGTGTGGATGAGGACGACAAGATCTCAAGAGAAACTACACGAGGTACATCTTGGGGAATAGATATAAATATCTCACTGCCATCTCTCAAAATGCTGATTCCAAGAACAAGAACCCACCGCTCCAAGCACATCTATCTCTCTACTGAAGTCTACATTCCAAGTCCAATTCTCTCTACTACCTTTCAAGATGGCGAGTGAGGGCGCTGCCGAGCATGTACGCGAGATTGATGAAGATGAGTTCGACATAGGCACTCCTGCTGCAGGTGAGGCCTGGGTATGTTAAACATATCACTTTATAGCACATATACTTGAAGCTAACAATAATACTAGATTAAGTGGAATTTAGAGAGGGGCAGGGATCGCACAGAAATACGCATCATTGGGACAGACTACAATCTTCAAGGTAGCCCGTAAGTAAGGCATCTTATACCCACCCAAAGTATTGTTACTGATCAAACTCCAGTAGTATTCAGGGCATTACGATCAGATCCTCCCCTATCTGGTTGAAACTTTGGATGTGAGTAGTGCTAATTCCTGGTAGGCTAAGTATTGAAATTGCGGTGCTGATTATTTTAGTTCATCTTGGCCAGATGGCCCTGAGTTCAAGAAAATTTCGGGGCCTACTACTGGAGAATACACAATGGACTTTGGAAGGATTGGGTCGTTCCGCATTGAACCCCGATAACCAAATCTTTAAACACTCATACTCTTATCATTGGGTCGAATCTAACTGGGATAGACTATAGTGTTGTCAGCTTAGTGGCAATGGTCTACAGCAGGCTACCGGAACATTATTATTTCTTGGTCTTGGTCCGTTTTTTGCTGGACTGTTTTTACTATAAATGAGGATATATCCATTTTATAAGTAAACTCAAGGCGATTGACCTTTAAATCTTTCCCTCTTTGGTGATGTATAGGTCTAAATCAACTAAACGTACCTATAGCTCTACTAATTCCTTATGTATTAACAGCTAAATCTCTAGTAAATTTCTGCTTGCTAACATACAACATGGGTCTGATGGCTTAATTGTTGCTCCCGTTACTGGAGGTCTTGGTGCTAGCAAAATGGGAGTCAAATCCATGCCCTAGCCCGCAATGCAATTCCGGCACGTACCGCTACTATTTAGCCGAGATGTCGTATCTGTTGACATTGAGTAGACAAGACCTCTCCCTATTGAAACAATGACGAATAGCTCCGGCTCCCATTCATACCAAAGCTTCAAGCCCATTGTGTTAATGCATTCGATGCTGTACTCAGGATCTAGTTCAGCCTCCTTTGCTTCAATAAGACAGCAAGACCTAAGTTGCTCTCAGTCACAACTATCTATGTAGGCCTTGCCTAGGTCATTAACCCCGTCAAGGTTATACGACGGGTACTACTCGCCAACACACGTGGCAGGGCACGTCCTGTAATTTGTCACCTTCATGTCTGGACAAGAAAAGAGGGTGCTACTCCGCACTATACACTGTATTGCGTACGAGGTATTGTAGAACCAGACACTTTGCCAATTCAGCCATGGTAGCATTAGTGCATCGCTTTCTTCAATTGAAAACTCCCATCAAGACCGAAAGTCAGTTAAAATGACGACCAATCCGACTATCACCAGCATCCAACCTGTAATGCTTCTGCAAAATCGAGTTATTCGCCTGCTCCAGTCTCCCTCTCTTCCGCACCTCAACCTTGTTCTGAGCCCTTGCATCCGCCACCCTCAGCCTAGACAGCCGCGCAGCAAGCAAAGCCTCACTGCTTCGCATAACCTGTCCACTCCCGTTCTGCCCTTCCCGTCGAGTGACTTCGCGACTCGAAGTCGGAGGCGTTTGCGAGTGCAGAGTCGCCACCGGATCTGGTCTTCGCTCCGGTGCAGCTTGACGAGGTAATTGAGGTACGTGTGCCTCCTCAACGTTATTCCGGTGTGAGATCAGCTTTCCCGAAGGCAACCGCACCGGCATGGCGGCATCCCGCTGCGACTGCTCACGAACCGCGTTATGAGACTGAGGCAGTTGGTAGAATTCCTCTGTGTCGGGCGATATGTCGAATTTGCAGTGTCCTTTGGCGAGCATGTGCTGCCGGGCGCCCTCTACTGTGTTCCGCCTCGTGCCGCAGGCTATACATTTTTGATCGTCGTAAATTATGGAGTGTAGATATCGCAGTACTGTCTCGAGATCTACGGCGAGGCAATCTTGAAAGGGAACATTGAAGCCATGTGCTGAGGCCATGTGAGTCAAGTTATCGTCTAATATGTTCGAGTCTTGTGCGCAAAAGATGCATTTGCCGGGGATGAATTCCGAGACTAGTGATTCATCATCATCTTCGGAGTAACTTTTTCCATCTTGTTCTCTGCTGATCAAGGTATCATTCACGTGTATCTTTGAGGGGCGCGTCGGTGCCACGACCCGAGTGTCTCTTGTTGGGGATGATGGTCGCGGGACGCTGCTCCCGGGATCCGCATATTTCAACTGAAGCTTGTAGACACTGATGTCAAGCATTAGCCTTGGCTGCAACATGTTGTCGCTTCGGTAAGATTCCCATAGGGATGGGGCACACTTACTGTCCATCGCTTTTGACATGTGCTCGCCACGTTTGAAGTCCGCGTAACTCTACATTGCAAAGTCTGCAGAACAACGGGCTTTTGGCAACGCTCAGGGCGGGCTGTTTGACAAGGACGCTTGTGCTCGTCGTTGTGCCTGTGTCTGGCATGTTTCGTCGATTGCCTCGAGATGTAGGTTAGACTGTGTGGTGCCGCCGAGGCCACGCCAAGGCCAATACTGGAATTGATGGGAATTGGGAGGCATTATTTCGTCTAGAATCAAGGCATGATTCCAATTAAATACATATATCGATCTGGGCTGGAGCCTGGTTTGCAAACATGGCTTTCCACGCAAGCCACAATTGACACAAGGACAAATCCAGGCTCATTTTCCATCATAATGACTCACAATTCGTGTGAGAAGCCGGGTGCATAAACGCACAGCAACGGATTTTACTCCATCTTTATGCAGGTACCGATTTGTTGATCTTCCAATACCTCGATCATATCTCAGAGCAGGCATGATGACTGTGCTGTGGCGAAGTGTCCATTTGTACATCCGGAAAGTGCTAGGACGTCATCATAGATCCTGATTGGTCCACTAGCTTAAGTCGTGACGATAGTCCGTATCCAATTCGATCGAGGTTTCGCCAGGACGTAGCAGAGCTACAGGGTAAATTCTTCCTGCCACCGCCTTCCACGCCCCCAAAACAAAGTCCCCAATTAATTACGAAGCAAGAACAGCTTGACAGAATTTAACCCATATGGTAACGCATTCCAGCCGAATTCCTCTTGTAGAAAAGATTGCGCTTCAGCAAACTTGATTTCTGTGCAAAGAAGTTGAGCAGAGTCAATCCTTTCCCGGCAAAATGGCTGATGCTTCTCAAAAACGGAAGGATGGTCCATCCAACTCAAATGGCGGTCCAGCCTATAAAAAAAGTAAAGTAGGCATCAGGCAAACATTCACACTCAACTCACGTCCAACATCGAACTGAACTTTTACTAACAAAGCAAATGGTGTCATGAAATAGAGAGGTAGTGCCGGACGATGGAAGACTCCGCACCACAAGGTCAAAATGGATGAGAAGGTGGAACTTGGAACCACGTTCCATGTTGGTGACCAGGGCATTTGGGTCACATTCGCGAGAGGCATGAGAGACAAGGCCGTTCGGGAGTTTAGGACACTATGTAACGAGGTAAGAAAATCAGAGAAATCCCAATATGGGCTCAAGTCTCCGTGCTTGTCATCTCCTCCCTGTTCTCTATCCCCAGGCATTTCAGCTGGGCCCTGGTCGTCTGTTTTCACCCTAGATGAGTCGACATCGCAGTTCAAGGCTAGAATAGACCTGCGACAGAATTTGGACTCTTTCAGTACGCGTGACTGACTTTCAATTTCTTCTCGTAAAGTACGGCAAATCAATGCACGGTATCGAAGCAGCAACAGCTCAGGTTGACGACATCGGCGGAGGGGCGGACGATGACATCGAGGCATCTATTGAAGCAGAACTTGATGACATGAAGTCACGAGAAAAGCCACGATCCAGACAGGTATTCACACCTGTATCTGCCGGCATCGAATGTCTGTTCTTCATGAAGACAATGGCTCCAGTTGAACCAGGCGCCCTTGTGCAGAAGATGTGTGAGGATGCTCAAGCATGTTCAGATCCCACAAACAGAAAATGCAAATACATCAACAGATTGACACCAGTTTTTGATACAGAGAAAGCGACAGAAAAGGGCATTACCAAGGTAGCCCGCGCTGTGCTTTCGCGGGTGTTTGACCTCAAGAGCGAACAAGCGGATCATTCAGAGCAAGTCTCCAAAACTCTCGACGGGAGTGAATCTGTTCCAGCACACACAGTAAGTCCTACATGCTACGGACGCTCATCTTGAGCTTTTCTAATTTCATCTAGTATGCTATCCGCCACAACATTCGTAGTCATACGACATTTAAATCAGATGAGGTCATCAACAGGATTGCAGGTCTTATAGACAGCAAGCACAAGGTCAATTTAAGCAGTCCAGACAAGGTGATTCTGGTGGAGATTTTCCAGGTAAATATTCGGATCTAATCTTTGTGGACTTGCTTAGAATGTTAGCAACTGATGGGTAAAAAAGCTGTTCTGCGGAATTTCCGTTGTTGATGGAAAAAAATGGGCCTCCTTGAAGCGGTACAATTTAAGCGCCCTGTATGACCTGGCTGTTCCAACATCCACAGACAAGCAACGAAATACTTGATCTTAAGGCCCCGATATGAAAACTATGATCTTGAATTGCCAAGTCGGCCGGATTGTCTGGGAGTGGGCTAGTGGCAGAGAAGTCGAAACTGGGTGTCCGGGCGAATGTGCATGCGGGTACGTGCAGCATGCCTCCAATTGTACATTTTGGGTCAATCTGCTCAAAGGTATCGTGAGGCTCTCTGGCACAGTAGATCTGGGGTAACTTTATACAGCTACGTCCATGAAGTGCGTCTTTGATAACGATGATTCTGCGGCTGCGTGGTCTGTCACAAGTCCAAGTGCGGACAGCGGAACCTGATAGCCCATCTCTCGCTTAAGGCAGCCAGTTATTGACGAATGATATATATCATATGTAAGACCACGTTCCTCAAGGGCCATGAACCTGCAGAAGTAGGACTAGTTACGCTTGTACCATTTGTAAAAGCTGTAGCCGCGACCAGACTCGGCCATGTTTGATTAGTACGACGATGCTGGAAACTTGTCAAGGATTCGAAGACACTGCCGCACTAGGTTCTGCTGGCTTTATGGGAGTTGCGGCATTCTCTGACAGAGATGCCATATTTTCTACGTTTGGAATGAGCAGGACACTTTGCTTAACCCGGGAAATCTTCAATTGAGCGGACATGGACTCGACTGGACGGTTATGACACCTAAGCTGCGCCATACTGCATGACCTTCTCGAAAAGAAAAGAAATATACAAGTCGGCTAGTCAAAGCCGATTATAGCTCGCTCAAACCGCCATCAGATATCACAAGCCCCGCCACGCTCGACTTTGATGCTTCCTCGCTTGTGGGCTCATGAAGGCCAACACCGTACGGGGGCGACATTGAATGAAGCTTAAGAGAGGTTCAAGGACTGACATACAACAACTTTGTGGCATAGTATATGAAGCTTGCAGTATGACGGGCATCAGCAGACTGCTTCGTTGGCAGCCTATCAATGTCTCATCTTCTTGAATCACATAGACAACAACAGCATCCAACGCTAGAGTGAAGCTTGAGGCCATGTCGGTGCGCACTTACCGACCTCAGTTCGTCCAAACTTTTATTTTCCGCTGACTAGCCTTGGTCATCGTCACTCGTCATCTTCCGTCGCCGTCTACTGAACGTCAGCTCATCTCTCCTTGCTCAACAGTCGGGCCAAGTTGCGATTGTAACTCCTGTCTGGCAAACTACAGGCTTGTTGAACACACAAGGCTACTTTAGCGCAGATGAAGCCCAGCTAACTCTTTGTCTATTCTCTCTCTGCAGCTCTAGCCATGAGCGGTTTCTGACCACGACTAGGCGCAATCGTGTAGTAGTTGAAACTGTTCGAGCGACGGATACAGGTTAGAGTTGGACCATCAGCGACACTTATTATATCCATTCATATCAGTTCTTTCCGTCTTTCCACTTGTCATTGAAATCCAACACAATGCCCTAATAAGCCTTCTCTGTGATGTTTGATGGCAACAGTGGTTTAAAGGTTCATTGCGGAGTGTCACACATCTTCCTCGAGCTCCCTTTCACCTGGTTTCACTATTCTAAGGGGTATTTTAGCCTAGAATCGGAAGCTTCCAGCTCACATTTCCGACCGCTCGCAATGTCACAACTGTATAAACAGGGGAACCACTTCTCGAATCGTGATCATATGCGAGCCACTGAAGTCTGTGATGTACTGCATGGACTCATCCTTAGTTGGTGGTGCATATGGTCCGAGTGGAATGTCGAGAACTATGGTCCTGAAAGATGAACGCCGCCTAAATGTGGAAAGACTTGGAGTAGCCGGCTCTAACAAGTTGCATGTCTATTTCATCGCTAATTGCGATGACGGAGAGTCTTACATAATGACAATACTTCGGGGCCGCTTCTTGTTTCCGAATACTTCTCAATCAAGGCTAAAGCTAATTTTTGCAGTGGCTGTTAGGTCATCAGTCAATGCATAACTCACCATGCAAACTCGAGGGAATAGGCAGCAATCTTGAAGTTAAAAGAGATCAAAACCTTAAAACTATGGACTATAAGAATTTAAAAGAGCTTATATCAACTTTACTTAGATAAGGACGCCTGACTGCCCGGAAGGGTATCGGAGCAACAATTAAAATCTGTCAACTTTCAAATACGAATAGTAAAGCTGATACACGACATATTCATAGATTTGCTTGCAGCCGCTTCGGTACGTCATCAGTTATACTTAAATTTGATTGTCGTCGCATTGAGGTGATTTCATGGGAAGGCCAAGATCAAACTCATATTGAGGCATACTTGCTTGTTCCGAAGCATTCCTCTCACTACTAGGGTCAGTTCTGAGAGGTGCCGAGAATCGTAGCATCAGAATTCAATACGAGAGAATTAGACGCAATGCCGACCCGCTTCAAGCATGTGCTTGACGAGGTGACAATGCCCCAATTAATTGCATTAGATACAAGCCAAGAATTTGATACTCGCGTCGCGTCGCTCAATGTTTACGAACATGCAGAAACGCGGGATTATCGAGGGAAATATACACAAAACACTTGGCAGTGACAACTGAGGGTTAGCGGCACGGAAAAGGCTGATTCAAGTGCTGACGAAATTGGACAGCATCGATTGCTGCAACGAAGACCGGCGGTCCGTTTCTCAACCTCCAATTTCCGCCGCCAGCGAAGCAAAGAAGATTGGCCTGGCCTCAACCGAGGGACGCATCTGCCTATGTCTAGGTTCAGACAAAAGACGAGCTTGGTCACAAATACATTATATTGAACAGATGAGAAGCAAAGAAGTGAACGGTATATTTTCATTTGTCGTCACTCCTCTTCATCCCGGGGTAGAGTGAGTCCCATCATGCCTAAAATGTTACTTGCTGGCCCGGCCATTCCTGCTTGGCTTTTGAAGCTTTCTAAGATGTTTTTGGCGAGGTCATAGTCTATATTTACCGTTTCGTTGTCAAAGTCATGTTGAGGTCTTGTTTTCGACTGACTTGGTCCATTTTCGGTTCGCGACTGATCGAGGCGTTTACCGTGCGCATTGAAACTAGGTTTTTGACCCAGAGCTCCAAGTTGTTCCAACTCGGCTTCAAACTGAGCAGCAAGGTTTTGCACTTCATTTGATTCAATCGGATTCTCTTCTAATCTCGAAAGGGGCTTGTTTTTCAACCTTTCCGCCCCATTATTCGTCGTAATTTCGGCGTCATCGTGCCCAAGACCCATGACATCTCTCATAATCTGCGTGAAGGCTTCTTCATCCATCATGACAGTCTCCTCTTCAGACAAGCGGTGTTCATCAGACATGTCGTGATTTTCATCACTATCACCGTCATTATCGTCATCGACATCCAGCGCGTCGAAGTTGACACCATCCACGTCAGCATTCTCATCATTGAGAAATGCTTCAAAACGAGACACAATTTTTCTCAAGTCAACTTGGCAATGGGACTTGCCGGAGCCAGATTGATGCTCGTCAAATTTCCCGGAATGCCGCCCTTCGAGCTCTCGGTCCAAGTCCGAAAAATCTATATCTAACCAACGATCGTCATCATTGCGTCTGTAATTGGGCCAAGTCTCCATGTCGTCATCTGTAGGTAACGAGTGGGTCCCGTTTTCTTTAAGGTCCTGGAGCATGGTATCGAGCTCACGAACGACACGAGACTTGCTCTTGTTCGCTATTCTCGCAAGCATTTCGTATCCAATTGTGATCTTCATGCCCGTCTCAAGCCTTGAAAAATGAGTCTTCTCAGAAGGAACGTTGCTGTGTGAAACTTCTGGGAACATATGCCGCCATCTAGGGGGTGGCTCAAGTCGCTGCGATATAAGTTGAGCAAAAAGCACCTTGCTAAACCGAACGCTAGTCGTAACCAAGTCATCAGGGGGAAACATAAGTGGACAAGAGCCCGAAATGATGGGTTGCATGGTGATCGCGTCTCGGAGATAAAACATCTCAACCGCCATTGAGATTGACGTGGGTAACGTCTGCAGAACGTACGCAAGCTTTCTCGGAATTGTAACTAGGGAATAGTGTATGGAAGACTCCACAGAGCCCGGGTATTTCTGGATTCGATAGAATGCTTCAGTTTCCACTGAAGGGGAATGAAATAAGGCATTAGGTGTGTGTCTGAGGAAATCAACGGCGCCACACAGATCGATCTTCCTCGAGCTACCATCATTATCGTCTTCGCCCCGCACCAGTATTGGAATGATGTACAGCTTTGAGTCATGAAGCCACACTCGATTTTCGTCCATTTCAGGATTAATCCAGTTCGGTAACGTGTTTGCTGCTTCTATGAGCAGGAATTCACCATCGGTGTCTGCTATGCGGACCCATAGGTTAGGGAAGGATTTGGTTAACTCCCGCAGCATATAGACGATCAGCCACTCATCTTCGATAGCATCCCCGTAATTCGTTGATCCATAGAGGAATACAAGGCCTGTTGCAGAATAAACGAGCTCATTAGCCTATGACTCAGGCGAAGGTGAAAAATGTCCTTCAATACGGGCGTACCATGACTTATCCTAAGTCCAACGGAGAACTCATCTTTCTGCCAGATGTAGGAATTGGTCAGATCTTGACAGAGTTGATTCGCGGCTTTTTGTAGTGCGTCGAGTGACTGCATTTGCCTCGCTCTATCTAATTCTTCATCAAGTATAAATAGATAGTACTCAACACAGTTCTCCGCCACGTTTCCCCGTCCAAGTCCAAGTTCGGAATGAGAAACCCTTTCGTGCTCCATATTCTACGCGGAATACCCTATAATGACGCGATAGGCCTGATCGAAATGGAAGCTGATGAAGCTTGTGTGAAGATCGGGACTTCTTCCCTCGATTTTGATTTGGTAAATACTCTTGCTACGGCGAGGCGAGGCGCATATTCAGTGTCGATGGCTGATTGCATCCAAATCCCTAGCCCGTGGTCTTGTATAAATAAGCGCGCATCATGCTAGTGTAAGCTGAGCGTTTGGACAATACGTCCGTATGTCATTACTCTGATATAACGTTATGACGAGGTGCAGACAAAAATTGTGAAAGGCTAAAGTGGCACTTATCTAGAGGTAGGTGGGTACCTGCCTTAGGTACCAAGCACGCAGGTGACTTTGTAACCCGAGCGAGACCTGATCATGCCCCCACCACAGGTTGCAAGGCCTCGATTAAAGATACGTCAGCACACCTACCTACTAGGTACCTAGGTAGTAGGTATGTACCTACGCGCGCCAACCCGGTTCGTTATCACTTGTATGACAGTCCTTAACTCTTACGTAGAGTTCTATCACTATGTCTGTACTGTTATACAAGATTTTTTACTCTTACGAGCTGTCACCAGGAACCAGGTTGGCGCGCGATGGTACTTAACTCAGTACCTAGGTACTTCCTAGACCTAGTTGCAGCAAAACGGCCAGTGTGTGGGGCTTCCATTTTAGGCATGGCTCGCGTTTTGACGCGTCTCGTAATATCAAGCTGATGATGAAACTGCACCAGTAGAAGTGTTTTTAGGCCACCGAAAGCCCGACATACGCTCACAACAGGCGAGGAAAGCACTGGCGCTGCAGTACCCAGCAAATATGTGAAGAAACTCAGCAGGCCTGTAAGAAACCTCTCTAGTGTAATGGCTACATTTAAGCGTATGAGAATAGTTGCAGACTCAGAAGACCGGGAGGATGTTTCACTCGAACGAGACGGAACTCCGCCCTCTGTCATGGAAGCCCGAGCAGTAAGCGCCGTTGCAGTTACTCCCAGGTTCATGAACTAATCAGCAATTTCAGAAGAAAAGACCAAGGCTTTCGACCGACGACTTGCCAGCCCACACTCGCGACAGATCTGTCACTCATGATGCTGAGTCAAGCTCTGAGGAAGAGCTCGATGAGAGAACCGACGAGATTCATATACCTCCTCAGACACAATACGAACTTATGAGGGATGCAGGTTTCAAGCATCTGCAAAATACAGATAAAGATGACCTCCAGGCAACACAAAAACTGAAACATCGGCCGGCGAACGTTGGCGATAACGTGGCCGCCGAGGGAGGAATTATAGAAAGCATTACTTGCTACAACTTTATGTGTCACGAGAGACTGCACGTCGAGCTTGGGCCACTCATTAACTTCATTGTCGGAGAAAATGGCAGTGGAAAGAGTGCTGTTCTCACGGCCCTGACACTATGTTTAGGAGGCAAAGCAAGTGATACAAATAGAGGTGGCAGCTTGAAGTCGTTTGTGAAGGAAGGGCGAGACCAGGGAAGTCTGGTTGTGAAGATCAAAAACGCCGGATCCGACGCTTATCAGCCCGACGTCTATGGGAACTCGATTCTTGTAGAGCGACATTTTTCCAAATCCGGCAGCAGTGGCTTTAAAATAAAGAATGAGCAGGGTCGCATCATATCAACCAGAAAGCAGGAGGTGGATGAGATTTCTGAATGGTACGCCTTACAAATGGGCAATCCGTTAATGGTATTATCTCAAGATAATGCTCGCCAGTTTCTCAACTCAGCCACCCCAGCCCAAAAATACAAATACTTTGTATCCGGAGTGCAATTGGAGCAGCTCGACAACGATTATAAGATGTCACAAGATACTCTGGATAAGACACTCATTCTGCAAGAAGAGCTAGAAGGAAAGATAGAAAGTGTCAGAAAAGAAATGGAGGACGCACAAAGGCTTGCCGAGACGGTCAATAGGAATAGCAGCTTGCGAGAAAAAGCTCGACTCTACCGTAACCAACTGGTCTGGTCACAGGTTGTAGAGCAGGAACATGCCCTTGAGAAGGAGAACGCAGAGCTCGAGTCGCGTGTTCAACAAATTCGTGAGCTGGAAGACAAATGCACTGAGATGTCCAGCGCCTTGAACGACGCCCAGGAGAAGTTGAATCAATCCAAAAACACAAGGGACTGTCTGAATGATGAGTCCAGAGCCGTTGAGGAGTCGATCGTGACCGCGGAGGGCAAATGGAACTCAGCGAAGAAAGACTTAACCGAGTTGCAACGCGAGGAAAGGGATGCGTATACGCGGCTTCGAACAGCGAAGAGCGATATCGAGACATATGAAGCGAAAATTCAAGATGAATTGAGCAAGCTCAACGAAGCCACTGGTTCTGCCCGGAATGAGAAGGAATCTGAAAAAAAGGGCGCACAGGCTAAATGTCTTGATTTAGAACGTCAAATTGGAGATTGCAGAACACAGGACTCTACTTTCCTGTCCAAAGTGGCGGAGTTGGAGCATTTGGTCAAAGAGCACCAGCAGGCAAAGGAACGCAAGCGCAAAGACATTCTTCAAATCGAGCAGGGAGTAAGGGAACTCGAAAACCGCAGCGACTCTGTATATGATGGGTTTGATCGGGAGATTCGACAGTTAGTCAAAGATATCGCCCTCGATTCTGGGTTCGATAGGACACCTGTAGGACCGCTCGGTGTTCACATCAGACTTTTAAAACCTGAATGGTCCGGCATATTGGAGAAAACTCTTGGAGAAGCTCTGAATGCGTTTGTTGTGAAGAGTAAGAGGGATCAGTCCCGCCTTTCGGGCCTCATTCGCCGGTCCGGGTTGAGAAAACCGCCCCCCATCTACATCGCCTACGGCGGGCGAATTGAAACTAGCAGTCAAGAGCCAGCCGAGGAATATGATACGGTCTTGCGCGTTTTGGAGTTCGACGACGACTTGGTCCGGTCACAACTGGTCATCAACAATCAGATCGAGAAAGTGATTCTCGTCAAGAGCCGAATAGAGGCTGAAAAAATCATGATCGACAATGGTCCGCCCCGTAATGTCACTGCTTGCATTTGCTTTCACGACGGCAAAGGGAAACGTGGCCATGGCCTACGGATGACCAATCGAGCTGGTACAATTGGAACAAGCCCTGTAATACCGTTTAACACACGACCGCGAATGCGCTCGGATGCGGCTGGGCAATTAGCTTTACAACAGGACCACTTAAAACATGTCCGGTTAGAGCTGAGGGATATAATTGCGGAGGAGAGACAAGTAGAACAATCTCTTGTAGAAGCCAGGTCCGAGTTGGAAGTGCACAAGAAGCTCATCGCAAGTCTCGAAAATGATCTGCGCAGAACGCGTGCTGATATAGAAAAGATAGATGAAGTTTTGGATAGCTTCGAAGGTGCTGATGTGCGTCTAGGTTCTTTGCGATCTGAGCTTGATGCAAAGCGAGAAGCAGAAACCCATTTGGGGAATCAGTACGGCCATATGAAGTTGTTAAAGCGTGAACTTAATGCCAAAGCTGAACTAGCGAAGAAAGAGCTAGAGGCTGCGAGAGACGAGCAACGGGATTTCCAAAGTCGTGTCAACAAAGCGGACTCCAAAATCCATAAATATGATTCTTTGAGACGAATCGTCTTGGCCAACAAAAACCAAGCTTTCGAGAGGATGGACGTGGAGAGATCCGCACTTAGTCGAGCCCAAACTAGGCGTGACGCAAAATTGGAGGAAGTAAAAGACTTCATTCGACAAGCCGAAGAGGTAGTCCCCGATCGCGTTTACATTCCTGACGGGGAGGATTATCGAAGTATAGAGAAAAAATACGTCAAAATACGTGAGCAATTGGCGCTTCGCGAGGCCCGACTGGGAGCAACTGAAGAACAGATATATAAGCGTGCGGAGGAGGCCAAGTTAAAATCCGACTCTTTCATAAGACAGATTCAGGATATTAACGAGACGGTCAAGTCTCTAAAGCATGCGATTGCAGCTCGACTTAACTTATGGCGACAATTTCAGCGGCAAATAAGTGCTCGTATTCGAATCCAGTTTAATTATCTCTTGAGCGAACGAGGATTCAGGGGCAAGATTGATCTTGATCATCGCAATAGAAGGGTTAATATCCATATTGAACCGGACGAGACGAGGAAAAGCTCCGCCGGCCGAAACACAAAGACCCTATCCGGTGGCGAGAAGTCATTCTCCTCGATTTGCATGCTTCTGTCCGTCTGGGAAGCAATTGGCTCGCCGATAAGATGCCTTGACGAATTCGACGTTTTCATGGATAATGTCAACAGAGCCATCAGTACAAATATGCTTGTAAGATTCCAGTATCTCCTAACTCGTGTCAACTCAGCGCTTGGAGAATATTGCTATTAACATCAGTACACACAGGTTGACACCGCCCGTCGATCAGTTTCGAGACAGTATATTCTCATCACCCCTAATGCGATAGAAGGGCGAGCTAGGCTCGATAAAGATGTGAAAATCATCAGGTACGTTTGTAGCCCTTAAATTGTGTGACCTGACACTGACTCTCTTAATATTTAGGCTAACAGATCCTCGACAACGTCAATTAGCCCAATAGCAAGGGCTGTATTTTTTTAAGGGCTGCCCATGAGTCGATGTAACGCTGTCTGATTTCATTCATTCCTCGTCAAACTGGTTGAGTTCCTTGTAAAATTTGAGGCACTGTGGCTATACCATCGCAGGATGTGGTTCATTATGGCTCTACTAACAGTGGCAATGACGATCAAACGTAATCTTGTTAGATTCTGTGTGGTATGCGAAGTCAATTAATATACATGATGCAGGATACAATCGATGCCTCTCTCGTCCCCAGGTCACAATCTCGCCCCTTTACTTCTGAGCACATTGACGCCAGCATTTATTGTGAAGCTGCTCCACGTGCCAATATCACTCAAAAGACTTCCTCCTGTTGCCGCTTCTTTTAATATTCTGTTCAAAAAGTCGCGCGTATCAACAAACCCCGTAGATTTGTCATTGGTCATGAATAGCTCGCTTGTGCAGTAGATTATCGCCAAGGATGCTCGTTTCGTGTACCAAGAGAAGTCAACTGATTTTTCACCAGCAATATACCATATTTCATCCGAGAGCAGAGCGAGTTCCTTGAGAGAAAAGGGAACATATCTCGGCTGTGCCATGATGGCCAGTGCCTGTGTGAAATGCCGTCAGCTACCAGTCTTGTTGGTGATGTCGTCACTTAATTCTTACCTCTTGCCATTGATGGATAATCTCCTTGTTTGCCAGTAGTCTCTGCCACATGATATCAGCGACCGTGGTGACGGCAACCCGGTCGGTTGGATGGTTATCACTGTTCCCGGACATCATTTGACATCTTTCCGTAAGGCTTGAACGTTGACTGACGAGATGGAATCGAATTAGACTGAAGGCGCCGTCCGATAATACACTGGGGCTGATATCAAGGTAGCCTGCGTCGTGAGCACCTTGGGTTAAGGATCGATGGGAAAACCCATGCTTTGGAACGTGCCGATAGGCTGCAGAAAGAATAGCATTCTCGATGGCGGCAGATGAATGATTAGGGAAATGGTGCTCGAGTGAATGAAAAGTCCTTCTTAATATACGGTGAGTGCATGTGGCCAAGTTGCGTGGCGCCAGCTGACCTAGAGCCGCCATAGTTGGTTGATGGTCGTTGAAATGGAGTAAATCGGAAATGGCTTCGACAGCGAGGTTGAATGCACTGTCGGACGGAGGGCTATCGCTATTTACTGCTTGGCGCGTTCTGTAAGCACCAGGGACATGGCGGGCATTCGGAAATCTCACGCAATGTGCGGGCAGACCAGGCAGTTCGATTGGTGATCTATCAAGCTTGCGCTAATGGTTTGCATCTGACGTTCATGGAGATGCCTTTCCAGAGGATCGCTGGAGTCGTGTCGAAAAAGAACGAATCCATCTTGCAATGCGGTCGTCGAATGGGCCAAAGCCCTGGCGGAGATTCTGGCGTCCAGGCTTACCTACCTCATCCCGTGGCGTAGTGGTTACACGCTGTGGAGACTTACGCGTCGGCGTAGGTTACAGGTTCGAATCCTGTACGGGACCCAATTCTAGCTGAGCCTCCCCAGCTAGAGTTGAAGGCATAGGGCAGCTAGGAAGATAGTTGTAGCTAGGAACTAGGAGGTATCGAAGAAAGCAGGAGCTAGTAGAGCAGCTAGGAGATTAGAGAAGCAGGGTGTGTAACTGGAACTTGTAGGAGGCAGATTTATATGGTAGAGATACAACTAAGGTGCAGAAAGGAACCTTAGAAGGTTTTCATCCAATGAGGGCAACCTAGTACGGTTTTTCCTTCTAGAATTATGTTGCAGATGTACCGCTATCTGAGTAAAATACAACAACAAGGCTTACCTACCTCCTCCTATCTATCCTCTTAATCGTACCTAGCTTGCATGATGTCAATTTAATCCGATCCTAAGCATCACCAACGGAAAGAGGATCGGACGGCATTGACCACCCGTTGACACGTAAAACAGAGGTAGTTCATCTAGCAAGGAGCCGAGATGCATCCATAAAGTTATATCGCAACCGTCTGTGGGCACCAGGCAGTAGAACCGTGATAATATCCCGGACAAGGTTCACATTCTGCCTCAATTGGCGTGCTAGGCCAAAATCAGGCACAAACCGTGACCCACACTTCCAAGCGCTGACCAGCTTTTCTCGATCGGTCTCAAGGAATTTTTCATCGTCGTTGGTAAATTATTCGATACATGCCATTACAAAGCTTCAGCGACCAGCCAAGCCCGTCAATGGTAGATTACGCTAGCTTGCCTCGGCAACGTTGCTAATCATCGACCTTTCCTGTTCTTTGTCTCTGTTGTACCTCCGAGGTCCTACAAATTTTTTTCCCTCCCGCCGTGACCGTTCGACCAAACTCAGCCACAGCCTGAATGGCTCGAAGCCGAGCGGATTTGGCGACTTGCATTTCACCTCGATAAAACCACGGATTAGGTACCCTCCCCAGGCGGTACCTACCTGTACTGCACACCACGAGGTATTCGTTACGTTCCATCAATCATCGATCACAGGCAGAGTTGGCCCTTCGTGTTTCCAGTAAGTGCTCTATTGGCCCTGCATCATCCCTCAATACCCAAGACAATCATCCCCGTGGCCCTACCCAGCGAAAAGCAGGTACCCAGTACTTGCCAAGACAAGATAGTTCTAGCTCGTGCTGCACCTGTGTGACACTTTTCCCTCTCTGATCCCGTCACTCGACTGTTGGTGGTGAGCGCGTGCCTGGTAAGGTAGCTTGCAGCTCCATCCTTGTCGTTTTCCTCATTCTGTTTCCCCATTCGCTGCCTTATTCCCTCTCGTTCGAGCTGGTATCGCGTCTTTTTTTTTTTTTTTTTCCCAGTCTTGTCAACCTGCTCTGGCAACCTTACCCCGTTGTCCTCCCACCCCTCTTTGCGCCGCCACCATCCCGATTCTGACCTTTGTTGCATCAAGCTTGCATTTATGCGATAATATTTTGTTTGCTGACTGTTCCGGTCCTTCTCATCACCAGACCATTCGTCTTTCGTCATATTCCCGACCATTGCCCGCTACCTGGCTTGAGCTACCCTCCCTCTGTTGAGACACCCGCTTGCCTTCCACCGAGCATCGGGCACAAGGCCTCGCTGTCCGTAACGCTTAGACTTTTGTCATGGGTACGTCCTACTCCCTCCCCTTCCCTCCTGTCGCATCTACTTTGCACACTCTTTCGACACCACCAACGTCGCGTCGTCCAAGTCAGGCTTCTGCTGGCCTTCGCCCTTCAATACGTGAGCACTTTCCTAGCAAATGTGACATCTACTCCGCCATTTGTCTGCGGGCTTCGGCATATTGCGGGTCGTTCGTGTATGCCTTGTGCTATAGCTCATATGCCTCTGACACGGCGATGTGATTGATTACCTACCCAGGTACTCACTCAACTACACTGGTTGATCCTGGCACTCTATTTCCTCTCACACAACAAACTTCCCGTTCCTACTCGCACTTTCTCATACACTGCATTATCACACGACCCCCTTACCTGCATGTTTTCCTCGCTATCCCCTAGACAGTTTCTGGTTCAACCCCACACTCCTCACTCCTCAGCATTTTGCGTTTCGCTCTGTCGTTATCGTCGTGTCATTTAATGCCTCGCGTGGGCAAACCGCTACTGTTCTGACATCTGACATTTCTTGAGTAGCTGATTCAGGCGACACCTATCGACCCGTAAGTCTCTGCCTATCTCGAAGGCAGCTTTTCTACTGTCACTTCCTCCGCTCGCTATAGGATCCGATTGAGACTAGCCTCTCGTCGACGACAGGTCAAGCTTTCACAAGGTGTCTTTGCGAGTGTGCATCGACAACGGTTTGATGCTGTCCCGTCTTTTTCCTGAAATGGACAAGACTGCTCCTTTCAGACGAGGTTATCGACCGGCCACTGTTACAAGAACACATGCATTTTCGGGTTCACATGACAAGAAAATGCTTTGTTCCTAGCCCTTGGCTTCCGCATATGAAGGATTACACAACTGTATCATCTCTTGATTTTGTGCCTCGTTTCTTTTTCTCGTTGCTTCTAAGTGTTCTTTTCTGTTTAATCCAGAACTCCGTTGTCCTCCGAGGCTGTCAACTATCCCTCCACGACCAGTATTGTACTGTCAGCCGGATTTGATTCAATAGGCTAACAATAAATAGCGAGAGAGGTCTCGATCACCCCGTAGACGCTCGAGGAGCCCGGGTCGACAGTCTCGAAGACGATCGCTCTCACCCCGTAGCAGATCAAATAGCCGAGACGACTATCGCCGTGGCCGTGATCGCTCGCCCATGACCGGAACAGGAGCTCCCGGTGGAGGATCCAGTACAGGATACGGTGGACAAGCACCACACCGATCTTATGAGGAACGAGCCGTAGCGAGAGAGCAAATGATGAACAACATTCGCGAAACTTCGCAACAAGACCGCCGCGTCTATGTTGGAAATCTTTCTTATGACGTAAAATGGCATCATCTTAAGGATTTCATGAGACAGGGTAAGATGAGCTGATGACAAGATCCGATGGTGAAGCTGATGTCATTGATTGTAGCTGGAGAAGTACTCTTTGCGGATGTGTTACTTCTTCCCAACGGAATGTCGAAGGTGGGCTTTATCAAATAGTCTTTGACTGGCGTTATTTGCTTTTACTTTTCCTCTTCCTTCTTCCTTTTTCTCAATTCTCACGCGTTCCCTTACTGGCTTTTGATGGATGGCTGGGTTGACGGGTATGGACGATGTCCTGGGTAATTGTAGGGATGCGGGTAAGTAGCAGCAGGAAGCGACGCCCGTCAATGCGATCCAGTATCGACTGACATTGATTTGCAGAATTGTGGAGTATGCAACGAGAGAACAGGCTCAACAAGCTGTTGCTCAGCTCAGCAACCAGAACTTGATGGGTCGCCTAGTTTATGTTCGAGAGGTCAGTAATATGGGGATCCCATAATCTTGCGTCTTTGTTGCTGACCATCCAGCAGGACCGCGAAGCAGAGCCTCGTTTCATCGGCGCCACCGGCGGCAATCGCGGCGGATTCAGCGGAGGAGTGGCGGGAGGCTTCAGCAACAATCAAGGAGGATATGGCGGTCCTCCCGGCGCAGGTGGCCGGCAGATCTTTGTGGCCAACGTTTGTTCCTACCTTCTCCCAAACTTTCCCCAAAGCAGCACTACTAACTAGTCTCAGCTTCCATTCAATGTCGGATGGCAGGACCTAAAGGATCTGTTCCGACAAGCGGGTAAGTATCTGGGAGAATATTTTGGTGATCTCAATATCGTAATCAAAAGAATCCTCCGCTAACCGAGTTAGCTCGCTCGGGCGGCGTCATCCGTGCCGATGTCCATAGCGGACCTGACGGCCGTCCAAAGGGCTCGGGCATCGTTGTCTTCGAAAACCCAGACGATGCTCGGAATGCAATTCAACAGTTCAATGGATATGATTGGCAAGGTCGGATGCTTGAAGTCCGAGAAGATCGCTATGCAGGCGCCGGGGGGGTGGGCTTCTCCGGTCGTGGCGGCTACGGAGGCGGCATGAGGGGAGGATTTGGTGGTGGGTTCGGGCGTGGAGGGTATGGTGGTGGTGGTCGCGGAGGGTTTGGAATGGGCGGTCGTGGTGGTTTCGCCGGCGGAGCGTCCTTTGACGCTCCAACTGCTGCTGCGATACCCCCTAATCCCTTTACTGACGGCGCCACGGCTGGCACGGAAAAGAGCGAGACAATCTACGTGCGCAACGTAAGTATCCAAGCCTTCGGGTGCGGCTAATTTGAGAATTCGGGACTTTTGTTTGCTAATTCTTTCATCAAGCTACCCTGGTCGACCAGTAATGACGATCTAGTTGATTTGTTCACGACTATCGGCAAGGTGGAGCAGGCTGAGATACAGTATGAGCCCAGTGGTCGGTCCAGAGGCACTGGTGTTGTCCGATTTGACAGCGCCGGTACTGCTGATATTGCTATTGCAAAATTCCAAGGCTACCAATATGGCGGCCGTCCACTAAATTTGAGTTACGTCAAGTATCTTAACAGAGCTGGCGGGGAGGGAATGGACACTGATGCTCACGGTGGCCTGACTCAAGATCAGATCATGTAACGGGGGAGGGGAGTACGTATTCGATTTTTTTTCTTTATGTTGTATGGCCAGGATTTCAGTAAGGCGGCCAAGCGGTGTGTTGTAGTGGTCGTGAAATTACACACTATCTAACGTACTCCGTGCTATAATCGCCTAGAAGTAATTTCTGTTCATACTTCGTTGTTAATACTTCATGTTTGTCTCGTCAAACTTGTTTCACAGACCGCGCACCGTCCTTTCAAGATGTGGTGAAGTAACGCTATGAGCATAGCTCAGTGATATGTCATCATGTAAATCATGTCTGGAGAGTTTTGTAGTTTGACACCCAGTTTTCACATGATACCAGCACTTGCTCGCAAACAGGAAGTATAAGCGGGCAGGGCAAGAGTGGCTTTTGACATTGACTTGCTGAATCTGTCCTGTCATAACCTTGGAGGTGTGCATGACGAAGCTAAGACAAATGTTGAAACTATTCCTGACGACTGCTGGTAATCTGGCATGGTAAAGAGGGGAACCAGCAGCGTCCACATATTTTCTTCAACTTGTGGGCAACTAAGTGGGCACATACGGAGACTATCTTTTTGTTGCACTATCCATGGCCTACTCCATGCATGCATACGAGGGCCATGTCCGGTGAGGATGGTGCGTTTGGCTTGTAGTTGTCTCTGTAAGATGAGTTTATAATTCAATATGCCCCCTCCGGGAAGAGGAAAAACTAACGGACTGTGCTATTTAGCTACAGAATCCTTAGTGGTTTTTTGAAAGCTTGATCATGGTGTTTGCACGGTATTTTGTTTGCTATTTCATGGTTCTCTCGTTAGGGAGCGACTAGGCACACGGTGTTATATTCTTAGGCCTTACCTCATCCAGTGCTTGGCACAAAGTGGGAAAGGGTATTGAAAAAAATTAATAATTGATAATTCAATATACGGCCATGGAGCAATGAGACTTGAGCATGGTGAAGCAATGTCAGACTCGTGATGTTCTATCTAAGTTGGAAGTTGTTAGAACCACATGCTTCCGAGCAGGTTGCTGTACGCTCTGTCGCATTTATGCTATATGAACTGCCTGCTCAATCCAGTTCGTCATGTAGGGTGCGAAATCTGAGACCATCAATTCGCGCGAGGCTGCCCTCAAGATACCATCTTCTTTTTCTTCGCCTTGGCCTTCTTCTTGCTGCGGTCTCTTGGTTTGAGCGCAACCATTCCTGATTTACAGATGTCCGCAAAGCGACCATAAAATTTGTCAATATCATGGGGCTGAACGACCGTGGACAGCTTAACTTTGAGGTGTCTTTGCCTCTTTGACTTGCCATTCGTTGCCCTGATAAGCAAGGGTGCTGGGCTACTGTCGTCTTGGTGAGCCACTGTATTGTTATTATTTTTATTCGCTCGGTCAAAGTAGACTAATAAATCATCAGCTTTTTTTTAAGCGATGTAAGATCGATAGGACGAGGGTACTGCCTGTATATCGAGAGCGGACACAGGGACACTGCTCACGAGGGAGGACTGTCAATAGAAGCAACATGGCTCTACATACGGCGTTTTTGAACCAGATAGACGGCTCCATGATCGCTAACTCTCCTGACAGAAAAAATCTCTACAAGTCTGTCGAAAAACTTGATGGCCGGTCGTGTTAGCACGGCGAATCTGGAAAGTGACTGAATGTGGAAAGGATCTGACGGGTATGTGAACAGCGCTATACAAACCTCGTCTTGACTCAGATGATCTGCAGTCATCTTTTCCGCCGGCGTGTTTCCCTTCCTGACTTGAGTGTCCTTCCAGGGATTCTTAGGAATTACTGTTTTCCCAAAGAGTCGAGAGTAATGTGGTCTGTACGATGGAGGAGTCGGCGACGTACCCGTTGGTGGTGGACCTAGTCAACCCTGGCAGTTTTATCTGTCGCCTGATAATGCACCCACTGTATATGGAGAGGGGGGGTTCAACCTGAAGCCTACTACTTGTGGCGTGGCTGCGTCGAATTTTTGTGACATTCTCGGGCCCACTTTTTCTTTTTTTCCCATTCCGACAATACACAAACCTAACAGATAGGTCGCGGTTATTCAGTCTCACGCAAATGATCCTGTTGGCCCTTGCTCGTCGAATTTCTCATAGCGGCCTTTGATACTCAGGTAACATCTCCCATCTGTATAATCCAAATGTGTCACTTCTGAAGGCACGTACGGACTGAGATATTATCGCGCAGTTCATTACTACTTGCACATGTGAACATTAAGCATTCTTCTCTTCAAGAACCGAAGCCAGTCAAAGCATTCAAGTCTTCAGATGCTCTCTATACCAGTTCCGGAGCTGCGGCAGAAGCTCTACAAACGCATAGGAATTCCATCGATGATATCGAAGGAGAATGCATCAAACAAGCCTCACGCAAGCTCAAGCTTCGTTCGACAACTGGAGCGCAAAGAATTGCGGAAGAAGCAAAGAGAAAATAAAAACCATAATAGATATCCAAGTCAGCAAAAAGGAAAACGAGTGAAGCGACGAACGCCGCTGATGTCTCACACCATGGACGAAGAGTCGGAGTTTGACGCAAATTCATGCATTAATTTGGGCGGCTCAGCGCAAGGTATTCACGGAGAAGAATTCGATACAGAAATATCTCGTGAAAAAGAAGATGCTTATCAGCCACTTGAGGAAGCAGCGGATCAGCAAACTCAAGAGGCAACAACGAATAAAGGCGCAACCAGGGTGCTTCTGCAGCAGCTCGCTCAGGATGATGCTGAGGTTGAGGAATTTGAAAGGAAACTCGGCATTAGAAAAGGTCGTCGGTCTCTGCCTCAAGCGTTTAAAGACGATGGTCTTGACGAGCTCATCGAGGATTTGAAGGGCAATGATTCCGCAAGCGAAGAAGACCAAAGGAAGCGGAAATCTGATTATGATAGTTGGCTGTCCTCCAAACGGAGGAAACCAAATACTTTTTCGGGACGCGCCTCAAGAAGTGATCAAAATGAAACTCTTGACAAGTCTGGCCTTAATTGGTCTCCACACGACAGCGAGCGCCAGCCCTCCGTGTATATGAATAAATTCGATACCAATGAAAAGAACTATAGCGGCTCAGATGAGGTTGACGAACACGATAACGGAAGTGTGCGTGAGACCAGCGATCGGTCTTCTGAAGGATTCTCCCGCATATCTGCGTGCCCAACGCCGCCGCCAAGAGACAACCCATATATTGCACCTGTACAAGGGCGTACAGTAGCGATGTATGTGCCACCGTCAAAGAGAAATCAACGAGACGGGACAGGCAAGGCAAGCAATATCCAGATTCAAAGAAAGGTCCAAGGGCTTGTGAATCGGTTGACTGACGCCAACCTCATCTCACTTATCCAATCTGTCGAAGCAATCTACCAATCACATGCGCGCGGAGAAGTCACTGAAATACTTACCGAAGCCATCTTGGCTCAGATGCGCAAATCAGAAACTCTTCCCGACCAATTCTTCATACTAATAGGGGGCTTCTCTGCTGCTATCTATAAAATCAAGGGCTCGAGTTTCGGGTCACACCTGGTCAGACAGGTCGTTAGAGAGTTCAATGAGCATTATGACCTTGCTTTGCCAAATTCCGAGAACGACGACGTTGTTTCAAAAGAACCTTCAAATTTTCTTACATTTCTGACCCAGCTGTACGTCTTTGAAGTCGTCGGGTGCAATATTATATTCGACTATATGAAAAAACTGTTACAGAGCCTTTCCGAGCTTAATGTGGAACTTCTTCTTAGGGTATGTCGCATGGCTGGCAGATTTCTGCGAAGGGATGATCCTCAAGCTCTCACGTATGTGTCGAATTTTCTCAATGAAGCTGTTTCCAGAGTTGGCTATACAAAGGTCTCTGTGCGAACAAAGTTCATGGTCGAGACCATCCAAGAGCTGAAGAACAGCAAAGCCAAAGTCAAAGGTGTGGATTCAGTCATTGTTTCAGAGCATGTGCTTCGCATGAAGAAACGCCTCGGGGAACTAAAAACTCATTCTCGGCGACTGGATGGACTAATGGCAATGGGTATGGGGCTCAAGGATATTGAAGATGTCGACAGGCATGGCAGGTGGTGGCTGGTTGGGGCCAGTGTTCCCGAGTACAGAGACGTGGCTGAGAGGGCGAAAACTGTTTCTGATCAAGTAAGAGTTGTTTCTGCAGGAACTGCAGATGACGAGGACATGGATTTTGTGCTCCCGGACTTTCCAAAGAAGGCTAGGGCGCAGGGCTTTACCACTTCTACGCAAATTGCGATTTTTACTGCTGTCATGTCGGCGTTTGACCACGAACAAGGATACCGTCAATTTACAGGTCTGAGGCTGAAGCGAGACGAACAACCTGAAATCACGAAAGTGTTGATTCAATGTGTGGGGAGCGAGCTTTACTACAACGAATATTATGCATTACTTGGGCGCCAAGCTTGTACGAATGGCAGGGTCAGATTTGCGTTCCAGAATCGCTTGTGGAAAATATTCCGCAGTCTTGGCGAGTCCTTGTTCGGAGAAGAAGGGGAAAATGAACAGACATTGGAAGCACAAAATATGAAAAACGAGCGGCGTTTGCGTCATGTTGCTCAATTCTATGCCTCCCTAGTCGCTAGTGGATCTCTAAGTATTACCATTCTGAAGCCAGTGGAGCTTCCGAAGATGAACTCGTGGTCTTCCATTTTCGTCGAATGGTTCATGCTCAGCCTTTTTCGAGAGTGTGAAGGCAGTAACTCAAACAAGAACACCAAGATTGAGCATATATTCTGTCCAGCAACAAAATTACCAACCCTGGCCGCAGGTATACACTGGTACTTGACGAAAAAAATGCAAAATATGACGGTTATCGGGAAAAGGAAGCGGAAGACCCTGCAAACTGTGAAAGCAAAGGTCCAAACTCTCATCGAGACTGCAGGAAATGAGTCGTCATAGAGTCGATGCTACCCCAATCATCGCGACATGTGGTGGCATTATTATAGTTATGAAGGTTCGAAACAATATAACAATGTGATAAAATGAAGTTGCGATTTTTTGAGAAATCCGGTTGTCCTGCTTTCACAATCGAAAACCACGAGGGCTGTCTTTGGCATTCATGCACGTGCACTCTCGTTGTTTCCTCTGCCGGCTTTCTCTTGGCACTCTTGAATCGCGTTTTCCTCAAACCTGTTTCCAAGTCATTACATATTAACAATCATACGTATGCCTGTGGACCATCATAGGGCGTGATTGACGTTGCGATATGGCTCGAGCAATCTATAACTGCATCTTGGTCCTAGAAATGGTGACGGAATGGTTCGAGATTGTATTGTAGAGTTTAATTGAGCTTATTTTAAATAAATAATTAATTAATTATTATCAAATACTCTAGAGTAAATAAATAAGGGGATATCATTTTGTTTCAAGATGATTTGGATTAGAGTTTCTGAAGAGCGCTTCGCCTAAACTGAAGTCTCAGCGAAGTTGTGTATACGTATGCCATGGCGGCTGTGGCTGTCCAACGATCTTCTTCAACAAATCCTAGGGTCGGACTTGACGTTATTATGACGGCTAAGATCGGCTTAACGCGGAACGACTGGGGCTTCCTGTTGGCCTTACGCCTGAGGCACATGGAACCAATAGGTATCTAGGTACCTAGCTAAGGTAGGTACTATCGTGCGCTGCTCCCAATTTTCCAGAGTCTGTAAATGTGTTTTTCTTTGGTAGAATTTTAAATCCTCTACAAGACACTTCCATCAGGCCTTTTTGTTATGAGAGTGCTTCCTCTTACCAAAAATCGGGGTGGGGCGTAATGGTAGCACCTGCCTAGAGGTACTTGCGCGACTTCGTTGAGGAAGCTCCGGGCCAAGAAAATTTACTTGTCGACGTTCGGACGCCACATTACATTTTGACGCAGTGCCTCCAAGGAGCTCTCCGACACGCTTCCGATCCATTACCTAAGTTTAACTCGTCTGACTTTGCATTCTATACTGGCGCCGACGACAAATTTTGATTTCATCACTCGGCGCGACGATGCTTACCAGCAGGCTTCTGTTCAGAAAAGCTGCCAGGCCCGCATCCTGGCAGAAGTCCTCGTAAGTTCGGAAGCTAGCAGCTCGTCCTTGCCAAGTTGCTCCATTCCGTATCTCCATTGACTGTGTCTTATTCCATACTAAATTACCTCAGTCTACCTTCGACTGTGTCGTCCGTGGCACCAGCTAGATGGATTCGCTGGTTTGCCTCTGCTTCAGGTTTGTTCAAAGTCGATTGTATCATTTTGCTCTTTTTCGTTGTTTAACCCGCCATAGAAGAGAAAGATCTCGTTATTATCGGAGGTGGCGTGGCTGGATATGTCGCCGCCATCAAGGCTGGACAAGAGGGCATGAAAGTATGCTCGATTTGCTATTTGAATAACGTGTGATGACCCGAATACTAACCAGTACTGGCTCAGGTCGCATGCGTCGAAAAGCGCGGTACACTCGGAGGTACCTGCCTTAATGTTGGTTGCATACCCTCGAAGTCTCTGTTGAACAACTCGCATTTATATCATCAAATACTGCATGATACCAAGAACCGTGGCATCGAAGTCGGAGAAGTCAAACTCAACCTGGCAAATTTCATGAAAGCCAAGGACTCTGCAGTCAGTGGCCTCACCAAAGGGGTGGAATTTCTCCTAAAGAAAAATGGCGTCGAGTACATAAAAGGTGCTGGTTCATTCGTCAACGAAAACGAGATCAAGGTGGCACTAAACGATGGTGGCGAGACGACTGTTCGAGGAAAGAATATACTCATCGCTACGGGCTCCGAGGCAACCCCCTTCCCCGGTCTAGAGATCGACGAGAAGCGCGTGGTTACTAGTACTGGAGCTCTTGCCTTGGAAAAGATACCCGAGACCATGGTTGTGATCGGTGGCGGTATTATCGGTCTCGAGATGGCGTCTGTGTGGTCTCGACTTGGGACGAAAGTCACAGTGGTGGAGTTTCTCGGTCAGATCGGTGGTCCCGGTATGGACAACGAGATCGCAAAAGCCACCCAGAAGCTTTTGAAGAAGCAGGGCATGGAGTTCAAACTGAACACCAAGGTAGTCAGCGGCGAAAAGTCTGGAGACAAAGTTAAGCTAAATGTCGACGCTGCTAAAGGTGGCAAGTCCGAGAGTGTAAGACTCTACCCTTTCCCATAGCGCAATTTGTCTATTCGACTGCCTTAGAATATTGTTGTACTTGCTAATCTTAACACTAGATTGATGCCGACGTCGTTCTTGTAGCTATTGGTCGACGTCCTTATACTGAAGGATTAGGGCTTGAGAATATCGGTATGGAACTTGACGAGCGCGGTCGTGTAATTATCGACTCGGAGTATCGAACCAAGATTCCACATATCCGATGTGTCGGAGACGTCACTTTTGGCCCCATGCTCGCCCATAAAGCCGAAGAAGAGGCTGTTGCTGTGGTTGAGTTCATCAAGAAGGGATATGGCCACGTCAATTACGGATGCATCCCCTCCGTTATGTACACTTATCCTGAAGTTGCCTGGGTAGGTCAGAGTGAGCAAGATCTCAAAAACCGGAAGACCCCGTATCGCGTAGGCACATTTCCCTTCAGCGCAAACTCACGTGCCAAGACCAACCTGGATACGGACGGGATGGTGAAAATGCTTGCGGATCCTGAAACTGACCGGCTTCTTGGTGTTCATATCATCGGTCCAAACGCTGGGGAAATGATTGCCGAAGGCACCTTGGCATTAGAGTATGGAGCATCTACTGAAGACATTGCAAGGACATGCCATGCCCACCCTACTTTGGCGGAAGCATTTAAAGAGGCTGCCATGGCAACTAGCTCCCAAGCCATTCACTTTTAATCGAGCCACGAATACCGCCTGACAATCATCACATACCAACCCAACTGCTCGGATTGTAACTGAAAACTTGGTGTATCTCCATGATCTGCTAGGATGGTTTTGTAGCTGTTTGAGGGACATTTTCGGAGACATCAGGGTCTGTTGGGCATCTGACGAGATGTTGGCTGTTTCAATATTTCCAGCTTAGATGGTGTAATAATAATTTTTTTTATGAAGAATGTATTGCACATTGCCTGTCATGCCTTGGACCTGGATCTCCGGGGCTAGTATCTCTCCTAGGCATATATTAACACAGTTAGCGCGAAATGTCCTATGAGTTCGAAGTGGACAAGTTGGCAGTGTGGCATGCGGTTGATCTCAATTTTTTGCAACAATTCGTTTTATCAGTCCGTCTGGCTTCACCAAATCCAGCTGTTTTCGATCCTGCTCCATTGTACGGTAGGTAGACACACTATCTAGAGGTAGTGATGGTTTTTTCAACTTTGACTCTCCGCCCAATGCATGATATCACTCACTAACGCGCTTCTAGTTACACGAGGTTGCCTTCAGAGCAGCAGATTTTATCCAGAATTTTTTGTTCTATTCCACTATGATTCTTTGAACTATTGACCTTGTTGAGAAAAGAAAATCAGTTATAATTCTGCCTAAAGAGTCGTTAAACTGGGGCATAAAGCCATTTACGCCGATTTCTGGTCGGAAGTAACTGCCAGTAAAGAGCTATTTAGTTCAAAGGCGACAAGTTGACATAACTATCGCTTTGTGAGGAGCCGCATGCTTCGGTTGACGACTTATCGAATATATATTTGAGTGCGTGATGAATCAAATAAATAGGTCGAGGGTCCTATCTAGGCATTCACTTAACCCAGCTCTTATTGTCGCAGATGCTGCAAAATACCTGATTATTGTGCCTAGGCATGCTTGACGATGTGAAGAAAATATGCCTTGAGACCCAAATTATCCAACTCAGTGAATAGGGCCAATGTTTTTCTGGACTGTGTACGCAAAAATTGGACGTGGCTGGGTTAGACTCCTTTATAGCAATGCAGTGGCGATTTTTTTATGTTGATGCAGTACTGAGTAGTTAATCCCAAAAAGGGAATGTGTGGGCAAAGCTTTACAAGGCATCGGGCGCCAACATGGTTCCTGGTGACAGCTCGTAAGAGTAAAAGCTCTAGTACGACAGTACAGTTATAGTGATGGAACTCTACATCTTACGAACTGTTATGCAAGTGATGGCAGGCTGGTCAGAGTCACTCGGAACCGGGCTGGCGCGCGATGGTAGGTAGTGATCAAGAATTTACTGCTACTAATAAGAAAGCTATTGATTGATAAAGCTGCTAAGTAATCAAATGTTGTGCTCAATTTAAGACTCTGATAACAATAATAGAAGGTTTTGATGCAGGCACAAAATGTATTATGTACTTTTCTTAGTAAAATGTGCTGTAAAGTACTTACTACTGCATGCTTATCTGGCGACTGTACCTAGGAGATAGGTATGTGCCCATATATTATACCGGGCGACAGAGACATGTCCACAATCGTTCCACCGGTTCAATGGACGATCCGAAAGTAGTCACGTCAATCAACACTTCCACGTCGCCTCGATCCAGCGACGTCTGTAGCGCCGCTGAAGCAACGCATCTAGCGGCATGAGGACGCAGAAGTGTCCACGAAATAAAACCAATAGACTACATCTTTGCATTTGCGTTGAAGACATCCGCTCTGAGTACTACACCACCAACTTCGCCACATGGGTGTCACCTCGCCACCACATCCAGGAACGCGGACTTATCCCGTTTTGACTCGTTATGAGATCAAAAAATTGATTGCAGGCGGCTATAAGATCATCATCTTCGATCATTGCGTGTTAAAAGTCGACCAATGGCTGCCGTTCCATCCCGGCGGAGAGAAAGCGCTGCTGCACATGGTTGGCAAAGATGCGACGGACGAAATTCAAGCGTAAGCCCTTGACTGTTCTTGAAACCCTTCTCCCTCTCAAGCATAACTAGTACTAACGACTGAAAAAAATGTGCGAAAACTATAGATTCCATTCGAGGGAAGCTCAAGCACAAATGATGCGCTATCGAATCGGCAGAATTAGCGGAATCTGGTCCAACTTCACACCCCCAATCCAAGGAGGGGATTACTGTTTATGTGCGGAGTCGGATGAAACTATTCTTGAAGATTCAGACAACCAACCCGGGACAGGTTCCAATTCTTCCAGCTCACGATCATCGTCACCAGTGCCCGATTTACACAGAGAAGGGCCAAGAAGACGACACGGAAATTCCGAGTCAGAATCACGTGCATCGTCCATGTCATCGCGATCAGGTATTGAACCTGATCCCTGTTTGATGTCCTACCTGGATGCTTTGACTCGCCAACAAGTAAGCTTGGACATATCCAAGTATCCCCTTGTCGATGCACCTACTCAGTTTTTGATTGCAGCCAAGTATCGCGCCCTACATCAAAGAATCGTCGTCGAAGGCCTTTACGACTGCAGCCGTACGGCATATCTTTCTGAATGCTGCCGATACATAGGACTTTTTGGCACAATGCTGCTTTTTCTCTCTTATGGACAGCATGTCCTCAGTGCCATCTGCCTTGGTTTGATGTGGCATCAAATGGTCTTCCTCGCTCACGATGCAGGACATATGGGAATCACTCACGACTATCAAGTAGACACTGTCATTGGGATCTTGGTAGCTGACTTTATTGGCGGCCTGTCTCTCGGCTGGTGGAAAAGAAGTCACAACGTTCATCATATTGTCACAAATGCCCCAGAACATGACCCTGACATCGAGCACATGCCACTTTTTGCCGTGTCACATCGATTTTTGGGCAGTCTACGCTCGTCATAATACGACCGAGTCATGCAGTTTGATGCCGTGGCAAAATTTATGCTGAGGATTCAGCCGTGGACGTACTATCCTTTACTCGCCCTTGGCCGTTTCAACCTGTATCGGCTGTCATGGGATTACTTAATTGCTCGCAGAGGTCCGAGAAAAGGCCCGGCAGCTTGGCATTGGTATTTGGAACTTGTTGGACAGTCGTTTTTCTGGCTGTGGTTCGGATATGGTATTCTATACTCGACGCTACCTAACAACTGGACCCGATTTGTGTTCGTCATGGTCAGCCACATTACCTCATCACCTTTGCATGTGCAAATTGTCTTGTCGCATTTTGCCATGAGCACCTCGGATTTGGGTCCACAGGAATCATTTGCACAACGGATGCTTCGGACTACAATGGACGTGGACTGCCCCCCATGGCTTGACTTCATTCATGGTGGACTGCAATTTCAAGCAATGCATCATCTGTTCCCTCGAGTGCCTCGACATAATCTTCGCAAAACACAACGGTTGGTGATCGAATTTTGCAAAGATGTGGGCATTCCATACGCGCTGTATGGCTTCGCAGATGGGAACCAAGCTGTCATAGGTCGACTGGCGGAAGTGTCCAGACAAGCCTCTATACTGGCAAAATGCCATCAAGCAGTAGCCAACAAAGGTGACATTTTTGGAGATATTCATTAACATTTCTCCTATTTCGTGCCGAGCATCTGATGTTCCCGTCAACTACACGGTTGCATCAAAACAAAACCGGTTCTATGTTAGCCACGACACTTTACGTCAGGTATAACGCAGAAGTTGAAGAAGAAGAAGGACTGGAGAAGAGATTTTTGCATTGTTGAGACGGGTTAAGGCCGGCCTTATTCTTGTCTATGATGTAACGCGGTTTGCAGTATCCGTAATAATGTCTGGATTGTGGGAATCGAGCTTGCGACCTTTCTGTTTGGTGCGTGATAGCAGCTTTTAATGTGATAGCACGCTAATATCAAATGTGCTAACGAACATCAGCGCAGAAAATTTGGCTGCGTGCTGCTGTCTCAGCCTTTGTAACCAGTTCACATCGTAGATTGTCCCTCTAATAATGCGAATAGCGAACGAGCTTTGACTTATCATCAGTGCTGTCATTATGGGGCGGTCTCTTCGGTGTTGCCCATCAAAGCTCCTCTTACCAAAAATCGGGGTACCTAGGTAGGTACCTGGTACCAGGTAGGTACGCTAGGTATCGTCCGCGCCAGCCCGATCCCTGGAGATACTGACCAGCCTGTCATCGATTGTATGACAGTTCGTAAGTCTTGTCTAGAGTCTGTCACTATGTCTGTACTGTCTTGCAGGAGATCTCACTCTTGCAAGCTGCCAACAGGGACAAGATTGGCGCGCGATAGTACCTAGGAGGTAGGAGGTATGTATGTACCTGGCACTTGGAACAGGTGTTGACTCGACCCGGCTTGACCTAAGCACCCAAACCCTGGCAGACGAACAGCCGAACAGGTGACCGACCGGGCACCACCTCCCTGATTATTCAGGTCGTGTCAGCGCTGCCCAGTTGACCAGCCCCTGCGATCTTGATTTTTATGCCACGGCTGGATCAGCCAGCTTTGGGCATGGAAAGATTCATTTCGAGGCAACTCTGAAACCATTAGGCATTAGATTTCGATGTCCTCCAATCACGCCCGAGGTCACGGTTCTCCTATTGAACTTCTGCTGGGTCGGTTAGCGTCGTCGTCGACAACACTTGCCCTCTTGTTCCGCGCAAAACGTTACCAGACAGTTTTGCACTCGTGCTTGGTCGCTGCCCGAGACTTGAATGAGACTTCAAGTCTTCCCCTCGCAGACCCCTCCAGCATGCTTTGAACGCCGAAATGGATGCGAATATACAGCGGGCGTTGAACGACAAACTCTATGACAAGCGCAAGGTTGGGGCTCTTGAGTAGGTGGCCTCACCTTCAATCGCTGCACTTGATCAGGAACACACCGTGGGTGAATCTGTATCTAATGCTTAACTTTCCACAGACTAGAGAGGGTAATACGAGATCTCGTGGCATCCAAGGACGACCAGAGAGTGCACGATATACTTGAGCAACTTTGCAATGACTACGCTTACGCTGTTCATCAACCCCATGCGCGGAACGGAGGACTGATCGGCCTGGCGGCTGCTGCGATTGCACTTGGCCCAGTGAGTGCAGCTCCCTAACCCTCTTGAGTTATTCTGTTTCTCCTGTACTGTTTGCTGCGTCTTGCCCAAAGAAAGTTTTTAGTTGCTCCTCATTCCGAAAACAGTGCTTGGCAAAACCACTTCCTCCGAGTCTCCTCAGTAACAGACTTCGTGATGTTTTCCATTGCCACAGCTGCTGACCGCACTACCTAGGCTCTCCCCCAATATCTCGCCAAAATTGTTCCGCCAGTTCTGGCTTGTTTCACAGACCAAGATGCTCGTGTTAGATACTATGCCTGCGAGGCGATGTACAATATTGCCAAGGTAGCGAAGGGTGAGATCTTGGTCTATTTTAACAGCATATTTGATCAACTCTGTAGAGTATGACGTCCCAATAAAGCTTCAATAGTGGGATGCATGACCATCAACGCTGACAAACCCCACAGCTTGGAGCCGACAGTGAACTTTCTGTCAAGAATGGTGCCGAGCTGCTCGATAGGCTTGTCAAAGACATAGTTGCTGAATCTGCGGCTTCATATGTATCAGTGCTGGAAACACCACCCGCCTTTAATGACGATAAAGCATCAATGGAGAATGAGCACGTTCATCCCCCCACGGCGTTCTCCCTGTCTAGGTTTATTCCTCTCCTGAAAGAGAGGATATGGGTCATAAACCCTTTTACCCGACAGTTTCTAGTTGGCTGGATCATTTTACTAGATTCTATTCCCGACCTTGAGCTTGTCACTTATCTTCCTGAATTCTTGGGAGGCCTACTCAAGTTTCTTGGAGACCAGAATGTCGACGTCCGGACCGCAACGCAATCCTGCCTCGATAAATTCTTGAATGAAATCAAGAGGATCGCCCGTGTCAAAAAAGGCATTCTAGAAAGTAGGAAGTCCAGGGAAGGTGGTAAGAGGAAGCGACAAGATTCGATGGATACGGAGAGTATTCACCCAGCACTGGATGAAGGAGATGAGATCGAATCCGATGCATTTGACGATGAAGATGAAGACAATGTTGAGGAGGATTGGATTCCTGGGCAAGATATTGAAATTGACTTCAAGCATATTCTGGATATCCTAACAGCGACACTGGATTCTCCATTAGGTTTGTTTTGCCGAATTCCCAAAATATCTTGAGCGATAACTACTAATCCGTAACAGAGGAAGATTGTCTTTTGGAATCACTACGATGGATTGTCGAGTTCCTTGACATATCTCCTGACGAGGTGCTGCCTTTCACTCCCAAAATTCTCGCGCACATGTTGCCAGCAATGGCCAGTACAAAGGAGACTATTCATCAAGCCGCAACTAGAGTCAATTCATGTCTCATGGACTATGTCGTCTCACTTTCAGATGAATCAGGCTTGAATAGTCAGGCCCCTGCTTATAGCCAACAGCGGCCTGCCTCCCGGCTGGCACTTAATAACGAAAGGATGGATGACTCGCAAAGCAACAGAGCCTCGCTCCAAAGTGTCAGGGAACAAGAGGTACGAAGGGCTTATCCAGCTCAAAGCAGGTCTGCTTCGATGGGTGGCATACCTGCAGTGGGGTTGTCTCCAGACTTAGACTATACGGCTGCAGTGAACTCTCTCACACTTCTTTTTCTTAACGATCACGAAGCGACAAGAGTGGCTGCTCTGACTTGGCTCATTATGCTTCACAGAAAGGCCCCGAGAAAGGTTTTGGCATTCAACGATGGTACCTTTCCGGCCCTGCTCAAAACTTTATCTGATCCATCTGATGCAGTTGTGACAAAGGATCTGCAGCTGTTGTCTCAGATCTCTCGAAATAGTGAAGATGATTATTTTGCGAATTTCATGGTCAACTTGTTACAGCTATTTTCCACGGATCGCAAGCTCTTAGAGACCCGAGGCAACTTGATCATTCGACAGTTGTGTATCAGCCTCAGCCCTGAACGAATATATCGCACACTGGCCGATTGCATAGAGAAAGAGGAGGATGTTGAATTTGCCAGCATCATGGTGCAGAATTTGAACAACAATCTCATTACTGCGCCACAACTTGCAGATGTTCGCAAGCGGCTACGTAATCTTGAGACCAAGGATGCGCAGACACTATTCGTGGCTCTCTTTCGCTCTTGGTGTTACAATGCTGTCGCCACCTTTTCATTGTGTCTGCTGTCACAAGCCTACGAGCAAGCTTACCACCTGCTCCAGATATTGTTAGAAACTGGCCAATCCTCTCCCTTCCCCAACTTGACTTTTTGCAATCAACTAACTTGAGAAAAGCGGCGAGATGGATATAACTGTAAATGTCTTGATCCAGGTGGACAAGCTCGTTCAGCTTCTCGAATCCCCGGTATTCACGTGTAATGTCTCCGTCTCCGCATCTGATTCTTCCATTGACTCTGAAATAGATTTGAGACTTCAATTGCTCGAGCCAGAGAAGTATCCGTATCTTTACAAATGCATGTACGGGATTCTCATGCTTTTGCCGCAATCCTCGGCCTTCGCAGCTCTTAAAAATAGACTCAACAGCGTCAGTTCGATAGGGTATCTCCATGTTGCCCCGCGCAGGTAAGCCCGCTTAAACCTCGAAGCATTCTTGGATTATATGGCATTCCGTCTCTCCATTCACCTGCGAAGAGCCTCACCCTGTTCCACGTAATACTTACAATCCCGTATTTAGTGCCAATGCATCAAATAGTATTTCCAATTACGATCGACCGAATCGGCTCAAGGGCCGGGAAGACAGCGGCATTAGATGGGTAGAATTATTAGAAAAGTTTCGGAGTGTGCAGGAGAGGGCAATTCGGGTACAACGACTCAATCTTGATAATGAGGATGTAGCTGGGGCTGGGGCAGCCGATCTTCGGATAGGCGAGGAGCCACTAGAGCCTAGGAGCAACATTCGAGTCCCTGCGACAGGAGTTGCCCCATCGATGTCGGCCAAGGATACAGCCCCTCCGATCAAGAAATCTGGTCTTGGTAGACAGTTTGGAAGGCTGGGAGGCGCAGTCTCGGGTAGGAATAGAAGAAGCTAGGAAATAGACTGGGCAAAGGCATCTTGTCAAAATACCCAAAAAATCAAACTTGGTTGTCTTGATCACCAATGTGTTTCAGCTCAGCAACGCTTGGTTGGGCTTGCTTGTTCTACCAGACCTTCAAACACGGCGTCTCGCTTTGCCATCAAGCCTTTCAATTGTTGCTCAAATCCCCCTATGTGATGACTTGCTTTCTCAGGGTCACTTGGTAACCTTCGAAAGGCAGCCAGGTCTAAGTCCATGGATTTCTTCTTTCTCAACAGACCAAGGAGCTGACGTTCTTCTCTCATTACAGAGTCTATCGTGGACGATAAGTGAGCTCTTGAACAACGTGGTGTTTTTAGGTGTTCCTGGACTTCGGCGATTTGTTTTACTCTCAATTTTGTCTTCCGCTGTAGATCAAGGTTTTGCTTCGGCAACTCAACGGGCAATTCACAGTCGGGTCCGTCGAACATGGCAAGCTGCTCCAAGGCGGTTTTCAGACCATAGTTTACTTGCTCGCGCAGCGCCTTGACCCGTATGATCAACTGTTCAGTCTCATACAGCGAACCCTGTAGGTTCAGAAATTCGCTGCCTAGGGCACCGGGGGCGGCGAAGTCGACTACATGGTGCGCTGAAGTTTCTGCGAGTGCCTCGAGAGCAGTTCTTCCTTCTTTACTAAGAAAGCTTCCCACTTTATATATTATCAAATTTCGCAGAGACACTGGATTTGGGGAGGCTGAGGTGTTCGTGGTCACCTCTGCAACACATGAGGCGTCAAAAGCTTCTCTCAGTGCCAGATTTCTTGCAGCGGAGACCAGATCACGATCCTCATTCATCGTTTCGTTCATGCAGGCCAAAGCGAGAAAAGATCTCAACGTCGCGGGATTGCGCTCAAATTCGGGGTCTCTATCTGTCGGGTTGATCTTGGCGAGCCATGAGTCTATGTATGACCAGTCCTTGGCTGCCGTCGCAGCGATGCGGGCGACGGATGGAGAGAATACGATGGATGAATCGTTGTGACGCCCTAAAGCCATGACTACCGTGATAAAGGACGACAGCCAATTTTGGAAAAGGAGAGATGATTTCCACAGGGTTCCATGGAGCTTCGGAAGGCTTTGCTTGATTGATTTAGCTTTGCTGAGCGTTGCGTGATCTGCTTCGCCCAGATGTAAGCCTTAGGTTCATGCCTCATGGTCAGCGCTAGGAAGATATTGAATGAAAGACCAGACGAAAAGATAGGAACCTGTATTGAATACTTACAATCTGTTCAAAGTGATGATATCCATCAAGGCTTCCTTCCTGACACAGGCAAAGTGCAGTGTGGAGAAAGCCAGGGACCAACCATGTGGCCGGCTCCAGTGGCTTTGTACATATGTGTCACTCGCAAGGGTCAGTCAGGTCCGGTCTGGTCCATTTTTGTACCTTGACACGTTGACATTTTAGACCTTGCGTTGTCTCGACTCTCGACTCTGCCAACAACAGCATAAATGACACAGTATCCTAAAACCCGTCCCGTCTCTTGCTCGCAATTTGCGTCCAGCGAGTTGACTTATGAAACTTGAAAGCCGCATACATCACTTTTGATAATTCTACCTGTGGCTCCAACGCTCGACTCTAGCTGCAGTCAGTTACCGCATGGTCGCAGTCGCATTTCGACCCCAGTGACAACACACTTCTTGTCAACGCCTTCTCCAAGGCTGAGTTGAGTTATTCTATACCGTGTCCATCTGACGGAGCAGACTTTAAGAACTCGCCAGCAAATTCATTCCTCCAGTCGACATTCTCCATTCGCACTTTGCCCACCATCTTTCAAAAATGCGATTGGATTTTTCCAACTTTGCCATCACAGCAAGCTTGCTTGCGTCCGCCACCTCGATCCTCGCCACAGACATTCCTGCCGACTTGCCGGTCTCTGCCCTGTTAAGCTCAGCTCAAACACATCTTGCTAAGGGTGAAACCAATGAAGCACTAGCATACTATGATGCCGCGGTCGCCAAAGATCCCTCAAACTATCTCACCTTCTTCAAGCGTGCCACAACCTATCTCTCGCTTGGCCGGTCAAACCAAGCAAGCGTTGACTTCGGGAAGGTTCTAGAACTGAAACCTGGCTTCAAAGAAGCTCATTTCCAACTAGCCAAGATAAAGTCCAAGGTTGCTGATTGGGATGGCGCCCGCGCAGAGTATGTGTTGGCGCATAAAGGTCAAGACTCTCCCGAAGTACTGGGCCTTGTCGAGGCTCAAGGTGCTGCCGAGCTAGCTGTAGCAGTAGAGAAGGACAAAAAATGGGAGGCATGCATCAATTATGCCGGTGCGGCTATCTCGGTTGCATCTCGGGCCCCCAGTTTGCGGGAGCTGCGTTCGCGTTGCCGATTTGAACTTGGCGAGGTTGAAGAGGGCATGGCCGACCTGCATCATATCATTCAGCTTCGACCTGGCAATACTGATCCGCACGTTCTAATCTCCGCTACTACCTTTTACGGCCTCGCCGATTTTGATAACGGCCTGGCGCAGGTCAGGAAATGCCTGCACTCTGACCCAGACTCAAAAGTTTGCAAGGCTTTACATAAGCAGGAAAAGCGCGTTCATAAAGCTATCTCCAAGATTGAGAACCAACTCAGTCGTGGTCAGATTACTACAGCAAAGCGAGCATTAGTGGGCACCATTGATGAACCTGGTTTACTCCCAGAGCTTCGGGCACAGATAGACGAATTAAGAAAAGAAAAGAGGATGCCCGCTAACGCTAGAATGCAACTGTATGAGAAAGTGGTGGAAATGGTGTGTCAGGTTTACTCTGAGGTAAGACTACATATATGCACCTGTACCCTCCCTAATCGTCCATGTCCCGGCTGAAAGCTGCTGATGATTGGCATTTTTCGTGCAAATGAACTTCGCGCAAACCGTGAAGCTTTCTAACTCATTCCTCAGTCCAATCACAAAGAGGCGTCAAAATATTGTGCAGAAACACTTCAAGTAGATCCTGATTCATTTTGGGGCTTGCTCTATCAGGCCAAGGCCCTTCTCAAACGTGAAGAGTTCGAGGCGGCTATTCAAACTCTCCAAAAGGCAGCAGAGATCCGACCTGACAAGGAGGATAAAGTCAATCCTTTATTGAATAAGGCCCAGGTTGCATTAAAGCGCAGCAAGACAAAGGACTACTACAAGGTACTGGGAGTTGCTCATGATGCCGATGACAGGCAGATCAAATCAGCATATCGAAAAGCGTCGAAACAGCATCATCCGGACAAGGCTGCTAAACAGGGTATCAGCAAAGAAGAGGCAGAAAAGAAAATGGCGGCAATTAACGAAGCATACGAGGTTTTGAGTAATCCAGAGCTGCGTGCCCGCTTCGATCGAGGGGATGACCCAAACTCTCAGGAGAGAAATGATCCCTTCCAAGGGAGTCCATTCGGAGGTGGGCATCCTGTCATGTTCCATCAACAGGGTGGAGGTGGCGCTAGTTTCAAGTTTCACTTCCCTGGCGGTGGAGGTCCGTTTGGATTCTAAGTCTGTGTACATAAGCAGAATGTACTTATGTGCTTCCTTATTATCAGTCAAATCTATTTTTCTTTTTACTTATTGACTAAATCATTCTGGAATTGGGAATTACAGGGAGATGGACTGGACGACATACTCAATAACCATAGATTTCTGACGGCAAAAGGAAAGAAATTTCGTTCGTTTCAGGCCTGATGGGGTTACTCTACATTGGACAGCTGATGGACCATTGTTGCACGGTATATAGGGGGGTCTAACCGACCATTTAGTGTGGCGTGGCCACGTCGCAATTTTTGCAACAACCATCAACTTAATACTCCATTTTAGATCACCCGCCAAACTGTGACTAATAAATCACTGGCCGAGTTTGGAGAGCAAATCGAACAATCTCACGGAACCTGTTCCATGTTTCGTGGTATAACTATTCCATTTTACTCTGCATGAATAGAGGCAAACCTGTTTAATACTTGGGCAACTCAACGCCAGTTCTTCCTTTCGATCCACCAAGTATGTAGTATTCTAGATTTGTTGGGCATTGGCTTACTGAATGCTGCGTCGTATCTCATACCAGCTGCCAGTGGTTGTAGCCAGCCAATACAATTCACTAATTGTTGCTAGCCAAGCCGTGTGAAGCGTCGGATGCAAAACGTTATGATGCAATAAATGAAGAAGATCTGCCAGAACAAGAAGTTATGTCTCTTTGGGGTAAGGGAAGCTAACCGAAAACAAGTTCGAAACTAAAACAAGGCATAGACGTTTGCATCCGACACCCCAACTTGAATAGCTACAAGGTTTCTACCATTTTGCAACATATCACTTCGTTGCGGGCATTATAGATCTCGGCTTCGACTCCAAATGCTAAGTCATTCTAATTATGACGAGTCGTTACGATTGATAAAATAAGCCCTGCGCGAGTATTAGTCGGTGCGGTATCAGACAGAGGTGCATCAATGGATAAATTATTGAGACTCGTACTTGGAAAACTCATATGCCGACCAGCAAATTGCGGTGCTGGGCATGGTTGTCACAACTCTGGGTCGGACACCTTTAAAAAATCCACGAAAGCCTTCTCTTTGAAAGAGGAGTTGGCATCCACCTAGAAAACTATTTACGTTTCGAATTTGGGGGTCGGATGATGTACCACGAGTTTGCAAGATTGTCTTGATGACGTCCATGGGTGTCGTCAGACCTGCGGCAAAGCCTCCTGCGACTGCTCCTGCCAAGCAGTGCGTCAAGGGGTCATACTTCTTCTCTGGATTCATTGCCGTGGAGATGGACTCGTAAGCAAGGAACTGCAAGGCGGTAAATGGCACAGTCATGGACAATGTGGTCGGATAGGATATGTAGAAAGCCCCTAGGCCTTCATTTCGATACACGTATCTTGCGCAATCAATCATGGATCTGTACATCTTGCTTGAACCCTGGATTTGCATTCGTTGTTTGATGACTTGACAGACGCAGTGTCAGTTACAATTATAGTGTTTAACCAATCGAAGTGAGCTTCAATGCACCTACCATCAAAGGGATTCATGAAGGCATCGCTGGCAATGGTGGCGGCAGCTCCACTAGTAGCTAAGAAGTACTTCTTGTTAGATGTATGCTACGAACACGAAACCTGTTCGAAATGAAGGACGACACAGTTGCCTGGGATTGTCTGAACTTACCAGCAGCCAAAGGGTGATGAACACCAACCTGATTGCCTCCCATAGCATGTTTCACAGCCTCGTATGTTGCAAAATACACAGCGTGTGCTGGGCCTAAAAACCTCGTCCTCAGTGACTACACTAAAGGACATCGAAACTGAAAAACACCTACCGGCGCCAACAATTACACTTGACATCCCGCGCCAGAGGCTAAAGAAACCTTCTCTAGAAGCCATTTGATATGTACCACGAAGCACGCCTGAATAGGCTGTTGTCGAGGTGGGATTCAGCACCTGCATTCGAGTCTAGGAATCCTGGCTTCAGCACACCAGGTCATACTCGAAACAGCTCATGCGTGCCACGTAAGCGTGCAGGAAGAGCTTTGATAGATTAAGAGGCCTCACCTTGATTGCATCGATGGGATACATGACGGTATGTTCCTGTGACAGCAATGTCAGTGGGATTGTACACCCACGGAAGACAGATATCGCACTATCATGTTCGATCTGACGGAAGGGCGGGAATGTGAGACGTACAGCGATGCCCGCGAAAGCTCCAGCCGCCATATTTTGTAGCAACGAGAAGTTAGGGGGGAGGGATTCGTAGCTGAAGTGAGTGAAGAATCGCATTAGCTAGGGTGCATCGACAAGGAGGACGAGGAAGAGAAATACTCATAGTCCTCCCCTGGCTCGGCACTTGGCTGGGCCATTCCGGCCACAGCAGCAGAAACTCTGCCAAATGCTTTGGACTCCAGGGCAGCCAGATTGGCAGAGATTGCGCCGAAGCGTTCGTTTGGTCTTGGGTTGTGAATGGCAGGAGGCGGGCGAGGTTTGAAGCTGATTAAGCTTTCGTCGCTGAGGCCGCTCGGATGTGAATCTTGATCGAGGGCAGGATAAGCTCGGCGCGGAGCTAAGTGCGGCGTGTGTACGGATGTGAGGCCTGCTCGGTTTTGTATTAAGGGACGACACTCGCTGGGGATCTGGGGATTGAATCTGTTAAGAGACGTTTGATAAGAAACGCACGACGATACCCAACTTGAATATCAATAAGCTAGGTCAGAAAGTGCGTTGCAATTGATGACTCGGGCAGGTTGGGTGAGGCCAGTTGGTTGTAAAATTTCCATGAGTTGCTCCGTTCGCGGCCTCGGAGTCCGGCGCAAAGCCAAGAGCAAGCAATTTGGCCTTTGTCGAGTTGTATGTATGCGTCTTAGCTTGAAGTACGGAGTAGACCAGAAGAATAGCCGTCATTAAATCGTAATACTCAACCGGCGCACAGCGAAAGCGGTGTGCAGTTTGGGCATAATTAATATCAATGCCTGGTGAAAGATCCCGTGATCTGCCACTGCGCAGCCCAGCGATAGGAGCTTTGAGCCTCGGCTTTATGAAAATTAGATATGCTTGTTATTCTTAGCCGCTGTCTATCCTCTTGAAGCACGGCAACAATCTGACTGCAACTTGTTTTAAGCTTGTCGCAAATTCCGGCAAGCTTGATATACTGACATGTGCGTGCCGATGTTAGCATAGGACGAAAAGAGGATAGATTTTAAATCTGCCTGATTGACAGATGGTCAGGAAGCATTCGCGCAACTACGAAACATTCAACCTGCGCGAGAGAAAGCACGTAATGCTTATTTCGTAGCTTTGGAGAAAAAAGGATTCCGCGATCTTGTTACATTCAAAACAGAAGTGGAAACCCTTGGCCCTTGTTGCGCGGTATCATTCCCATGGCTTGCAGGTAAGTACTATCAGGCTTGTAAAATGGATTCTCACGCAATAAGCTCCTTTTCGAAGCTCTGCTAAAGCGCTCTCGTCAAGCCCGTGCAAGGAAAATCCAAAAAAGGGGACGTATTAAACTATTATCTCTTCAGTCATCTCTCTTTCAGCGAAGTATTCTCGCAGAGCTCTTACCAAATATTATTGGGGTGGTGCGTCGTCCCATGGATAACACATTGGTCACTGTCATCAGAATCCAGGTACCTGGGCAGCTGGGGGTAACCTTGCTTGTTGTCCACTAAAGATATCTTACAATGCTTGAATTATTGATTTTACAAATCTACAGATCACTTTCCACGCTACTGATGGACAATACATTCCCGTCTTGTGTACTTTCTTTGGCAAGGCATCAGGCACACTCTCATCCACTAGGAGCGTTGATAACTTCAGGACTGGATTGAACATCTAAGAAAAAAAATTCCCACCAGCGCCAATGCGTTCGTTCCGAATTTTCCAGGTTTTTTAGTTTTTTTTCTTCACAAACATCCCAATATACTTACATACTTCCCAGGTCGCCATCTACAGCGGCTCTTGTTAACCGACCCACCTGCGAGCACTCTTGAAGATTCTAACCCATGGACCAAAGTCACCCCATTGCTCTGTAGCATTGAGAGGCATATAGCTGTTCACGCCCGCAGCAATGGTGCGTTCAGGATGAGGCATCATTGCGACAAAACGACCATCCTTACTGGTAACACCAGCGACGCCACCAGGGCTACCGTTGGGGTTGTAAGGATATTTTTCAGTAACGTTAAGTCTGTTATCGACGTAGCGCATGGGAATCATGTCCTGGTTGGTGAGCTCCTGTAGGGAGTTTGGTGACGAGAACTTGGCGCGGCCCTCGCCGTGCGACACGACGACGGGAAGGGATGAGCCGTTCATGCCATGAAAGAACACTGACTGTTTGCTCTCGTTTTGCTGAATCGTCACCATGCTGTAACGTCCCTCAAACTGGCTACTTTCGTTATGGACAAAGGTAGGCCAGTGCTCGGTGCCGGGAATGAGTTGCTGGATGCGGGTCAAGAATTGACATCCATTGCAGACACCCAGAGCAAACGTGTCGGGACGTTTGAAAAACTGTTCAAACTCTCGACGAGTCTTCTCATGCATCATGACAGACCTGGCCCAACCCTGACCGGCTCCAAGCACGTCACCGTAGGAGAAGCCACCAGGAGCAGCAAGGCCAGTGAAATCAGCGAGGGATCGCCCGCCCAAAACGTCGGTCATATGAACGTCGACGGGCTCGAAGCCGGCAGCTCTAAAGGCGAAAGCCAATTCAGCGTAGCCGTTGACACCTTGCTCACGGAGCACTGCTACTCGGGGGGGCTTTCCGAAGAAGCCAGTGATGGAGGAAGTGATGGGAAGAATGTTCTCCGAGGGTGAGTATGTCAACTCGTACGAAATACCAGGATCAGATGCGTCCGAGATTGTGGCATACTCCGCGTCTGCGCCGGCGGGGTTGTCTCGAAGGCGTTGCATTTGGTGAGATGTCTTGGACCACCACTGTTGCATCTCAACACGGTCGAGGGTCGAGAATGTTGTGGCACCATGTCGAATAGTCAATGACTGGTTCGAACCTGCCTTGACAACACCAAACTTGCGAATCAAGCCAGGAGGGGGGCCGCAAGTAGCGAAGCATCGCTTGAAGTTCATTTCATCAGATTCCTTGACCTGGAATATTGCACCTAACTCTTCGTTGAACAGGGCTTCAATCATGTCACCAGCCGATCCAGACTTGGAGATTCCATCCATCATCATATCGACTCCACAACGACCCGCAAACATCATCTCAGCAATGGTTGTAATCAAGCCTCCGTCAGAGCGGTCGTGGTATGCCAGAACAACGCCGCTCTTGTGGAGTTGCGACAGGGCGTCGAAATAATCGGTGATGAGGTTGAAGTTTTTCATGTCAGGAGCCTCGCTTCCAAGGACACCAAGAGACTGGGCCAGAGCCGAGCCTCCCATAGCTCTACGGCCCTCGGCAAGATCAACAAACATCAAGATCGTCTTTCCAACTTCCTCCACTCGTCTAAGTTGGGGAGTCCAAGTACTGAGGATATTCTCGACCACGGAGAAGGCTGAGATAACGACAGAGACTGGAGCGGTGACACTCTTGACTTCACCCTGGTCTTTCCACACGGCCTTCATTGAGGTTGAGTCCTTGCCAACTGGGATGCTAACGCTCAAGTCCGGACACATTTCCATACCAATGGCCTCAACAGCCTCATAAAGAGCTGCACCTTCGCCAGGATGGCTAACGGCGGCCATCCAGTTGGCGGACAGCTTGATTCGGCGCAAGTCTCCCATGATGTCGGCGGCGCCAATGTTCATCAAGCTTTCAGCGACAGCCATCCGGGCAGACGCGCCAGGATTAATAAGTGCCAGAGTCGGTTTCTCGCCCATGGCCATAGATTCGCCAATCAATTGCTTTCCGCCCAGGTTGAAGGAGGTCGCTGTGACGGCGACATCGGCTACGGGTGTTTGCCATGGACCAACCAATTGATCTCGCGCGGTAAGACCTCCCACAGTCCTGTCGCCAATGGTGATCAAGAAGGACTTCGAACCAACGGCTGGCATTAAGAAGACGCGCTCTACAGCCTTCTTGAATAAGGAGTTATCATCGAGATCTTGGCCAAATGTCTTTTGCACACTCGCAAGAGCATCGAAAGGCACGAGGTCAGTTTCCTTAGAGGTGACATTTCGCTCCTGTTGGCGTTTTGGGGGGAACAGGGCATCCATTGGAAGATCTATTGGCCGCGGATACTCGGTAGATTCACGATCGGTAAGAACGAGCTTCGCGTCCCCGGTCGCATCTCTAGTGACGACAGTTCCGACGTCTGAGAAGCCGCATCGTTCTCTTCGGCAGATGCTGGTAAAGCGATTCATATTCTCTTGGTTAACAAGAAGGACATATCGCTCCTGAGCCTCGTTGCACCAGATCTGAAGAGGACTCATGCTTCGGTCAGCGCTTTCAACCTGACGAAGCTCAAAGTTGCCACCATAGCCAGCATCCTTCACAACTACAAATATGTCAGCAGCATGGACAGGAGATAACTGAAGAAAGGAAAAGAACGACGCTAAAGACAGTTGGTAGTACTTACGCTCTGGCAGAGCGTTGGACAAACCTCCGGCACCAACGTCGTGAATCATAGCAATAGGACTCTGTTCTCCCAAGGCTACACAAGTATTAATTACCATTTGAGCGCGACGTTCCATCTAGTTCCTTGTTAACCATTGCAGCGAGCCATTTGACGAGTGAATGCCTACCTCTGGGTTGCCACGCTGGACACTACCAAAGTCTAAGTCAGCACTGCTCTCTCCAGAAGCATTACTAGACGCAGCACCCCCACCAAGTCCAATCAGCATTGCTGGGCCACCGAGAACAATGACATGTGCACCCTCTCGCACAAAGCGCTCCTCCTTCAAGGCGTGTTGTGGTCGGACAGTACCAATTCCACCGGCCAGCATGATCGGCTTGTGGTAGCCGCGCCAAGTTAAGCCCGCTGAGGCGTCAGCCTCGATATCACGGCTGGGATGCTCGGGAGTAAGCAACGTTCTGAAGCATCCAGTTAAGCAGGGTCTTCCAAATTCGTTGTTGAATCGAGCACTGCCGATAGGGGCTTCCAACATGATGTCAAGGCTGCTGGCGTAGTGATCAGGGCGGCCTATATCCTTTTCCCATGGAGCTGTGTGGTCCGGGATCAGAAGATCAGAAACCCAGAAACCGGCCAGACCTCCTTTTGTCACAGAACCTCGACCAACAGCGGCTTCGTCGCGAATTTCACCTCCGGATCCAGTCGCAGCACCCGGGAACGGTCTGGAGTCTTTTGTCAGATCTGAGAATGGCAAGACACTGGCATGAGACAAGATGAACGCAAGAACTTACGAAATGGCAGTAGGATGATTGTGGGTCTGCCAAACGGTGGAAGAATTAGCCTATATTACTGAAAATGATTCTGCAGTGACGGCGTCATTCACCTCGACCTTGGCCAAGATATGAGCCACTTCGGGCGTCAAAGTCCACGTTCCAGTTGAGTAGTCAGGAGCCCAGAAATTGGCAGATTCGCCCTGGATAACAGCAGCATTATCACTGTAGGCAGAGACAGTGAAGTCCGGTGTCCGTTTGTGAGTATTTCGAATCATCTCGAACAAGGTCATGTCCTTCTTAACACCGTCAATGGTCCAGTTGGCATTGAACACCTTATGACGACAATGTCTAAGATAAAAAAAAGTTAAGACTTAATGAGCATATTCAAATGTCTTACAAGGCAAGGCTACTCACTCGGAATTGACCTGAGCAAACATGAAAAGCTCAACGTCGTGAGGCGGTCTGCCCAACTTCTTGAACATATCAACCAAATATTGCATTTCGGATGCGTCTAAGCTGAGACCTTTCTCTTTATTATATGCTTGTAGAATCTGCAGAGGATCGCTGCCGTTGGCAAAAACATTGACTACTGTGAGCGGCGCGGGAACGCCAGCAGCGAACATGATATCGAGCTGGGGCTTTTCGAATGTGAAGATCTCGGTCATGCGGTCATAGAGGACATCGCGGAAGGTCACATCCTGTCCAATTTCGTATGCGGTCTCGAATTCTACCACAATAAGCCGTCCCTTCTCGATACGGCTCACTTGTTCCTTCAAACCACAGACGTGAGCGATATTGGTGGCCTGTGAGCTCCATGGTGAGAGATACCGAGGAGTGACATAGACGGTGATGGAATTGCTAGTACTTTCGGAAGCCAGAAGGGACTCAGAGTCGACATCCTGCAGTAGTGTTTTTACATTGTCAATGACAGCTTTGTCGGAGGACCGCAGATCGACATAGTAGACCCATTGACCACGGATCTGCTTGATCTTGGGCTGGCTGGTCTTGTTAGCACGAGCCTTCAACTCCCGGGCACTAGAAGCTGTGTAGCAGGAGCTACCGACAAGGACTTCGTGCGGCATGATATGGGGGATTATCGCTCGCTGGCGATAATGTGATTAACGTAGCTCGTGTGAGATGCCCGGCGTTGGAAAAGCGGGGTGAGTATGCTGCGCAGCCGTGAAAATGGGTATACTACTGCCCCTCCTTCGTTATCTCTGTCTGCCTTGCCCGTCGTGCTACAGCCTTGTCGCAGCTGAGCTGAGATGACGGAGGGGACGGCGCCAAGTGCGCGCTGCAACAGGATTATGGGTGTGTGGACGAAATGAACGATTGCGATCCCGTGTCAACATAAAAATTGGTGAAAATATGACGACGACAGATGGTCAAGCCACGGATCAAACCAAAGCAGAGAATGACCGACGCTGCCATCAATTTTTTCAGACAACGAGAAATCGAGTTCCCGCAATTGGTGGGGGCATGTTGAGATTGATGAATTGTGCATATGGAGTATATAGGTACGTACTTGGGTAGTCCTTTTATCTTCTAGCTACATCTCTTCGGTTCCTGCCGAGGAATGAGACTGGATGGCATGTTACTCCACATACTTCCGTAGTAATCGAGCATAAACCATCGAGTCTGTAGATCACCCAACCTTTTGAACCCGACCTGACCTAAAGTCTCCACATTAGGACCCACAGTTTGGTCAGGTCAGGTCGGGTCGGGTCGGGTTCAAAAGGTCGGGTGAGATGTAGTCCTATGTGCATTGCACGATTTATATTCTACGACACGGTGAATAATGCATTAGAATTCAACTTAACTTTGTTCGTAAAGGGGACCAGTCACTCACTCGCACTCACTGCCTTAACAGCTTAGTCACAAACTCAGACAGTAGAACCCTTGACTTCGGCTTGTACCTTTGTGGCGCTCAGCAAAGTTGTCTGACTAACAAAAAAGCTTTTCCCAGTCCGACTGAGTGGCTCGCATTATCAAAGTCGGCAGCGGCGTCGCTGGTTGAATTTTCTTTTTTTAATTTGCTTCGTCAACAGGAAGAAGTCCATGAGGAAACAAGTCAAAACGGGAGAACAAATACGTCGCATCCAGCTTTCACTTCCCAGTTTGTCGCCTTGTCATAACCCTACAGCACATATCTACCTGATACCTACCTACCTACCTTCCAGGGTAGGTAGTCATTGATGGGCATCAATAACTCTTGACCTTGTACTAAACAACACCTCCTCGACGATTATGCTGAGCTTGTCGCAGCTGATATATAAGTCCCAGCACGCCGTCTTGCGGTTCTTCTGGGCTCGTCAAGCTGTTCTCACGACTAAGACAACGCCCGGGTGAGGTCTCCCACGTGGACTCACCCAACAGGCCACCTTCCTCGTATGTCCCAATCTCCTCCTTTTGGGGCTCTCTACTATTGCTGTAGCGATTGAGGTTTTGCTCCAGGCGACGCGTGTCGCCACTAGAGCCTTCTTTGGCATAGTAGGGCCGACGGAGGCTCTTCGGTCCGGCCCAGATTCCTGATGGTTGATTGTGAGGATCTAACAGAATTGATGCCATTGGAGAGATATGCGGAATCGATAGTGTCACATCTTTTCTCGGCTTTCGGGGTGCTTGGGTGACTGGACGAACGCAATGCCTGGCCAACTCCCCTTGAGCTAGATTCAAACTTTGTGCATCTGTTGCCAGAGACGGTGAGTTAAGACCTGGGAAGACGGGCGGAGGGTGAAAGTGGCCACGACTACCAGGCGGCATTTGCCCCGGAACACCAGTCTTGGGATTGATAACGTAATTATCCAGAAATCCATAATAGGACGCCGCCATTTTCCCGTGCTTCGTCGAGTAGTAGTCCTCTCTCACATCACATTGCCCTCTATCATGAGCAGCTTTTCCTACGCCCTTGTTGAAGTCGAACACCGCAAAAGAGCAGACATAGCCCAATCCATCCACATGGATTGTAAACTCACGGAAAAAATCCACAATCTGTTCTGCGCACCTGGGAAGGGCCAAGAACAAAAGCATCGGTGTCGTGATGATGCCCAAGACTTCTTCTAGAAAAATGACAACCCTCATCTTGTAGAGTTCAGAGAACTCTTGCTTCACCTCGAAGCTATGTAGACGCCCTTGCCAATGGTCTGGCATGAAATGGGTATACTCGATTACATTCCGCAATGCAAATTCAGGGTTGAAGACGGCCGTGTCTTCGGACACCATTCCCCTTGATATAGCCCATATGCCACCGAATACACCCAGGTAGAATAGCACAGTCCTGTCATGTGTAATTTCGAAGCCCAAAAATAATTCAGAATCGAGAATAGTACACACAGCCAGCACAGCAGTGATAGCTCCTGACATAAATGACACACTACGGGCCAGTTCTTCCGTCATGCGCTTGGGAAACTGATCAATATAATGAGTGGCGAAGGGAAAGGACATATGCAACCTTTCATAAAAGATGTGAGGCAATTCATTGAACTCCCTGAACTTCCATTCTGCAAGCGCTGTGTACTTCCGTGCGGCTGCTAACTTTGGGTCTTTTTGATATTCCTGCATTAACATCATTAACTGATTGTACGGCCCGAATTACGTTCGAAATAGGCGGATCTGTAGCATATGCTTACATTGTAGTACGTGAAAAAGTATACGATAAGAACATAAGCAAGGACTATTGGCGCAAATATGAGGTTCAAGAATCCAGCAAAGTATAGCCTTTGCCGCAGTTTCTGGCTCAACAAAGACCGTCTATCGGCACGTAGGAAGTCCTGTCTTACTTGACCGAATTCGTTAAAAGCCATGTCGAGAATGCAGTAGTGCAAGTACCATTCCATTGTTTTTGAGAATAACTGCTTGCCTCTGATGAAAGGTAGAGGCAGAGTAAAGTCTAGGACATCTTTGTTAATCATAGCGATGAGGAAGTTTTCTTTACGCATCAGCCGATTGGCAATATCATGAGCATCAAGTCTTTCTTTCGATTGACTGCCAATGAAACGTCGGAGACTTCGTGGAATATTTGTGGCGGTCTTGGGGTTATCGTCCCTCAGGGTCATGATGCGGGCAACAATGTCTTGCCAAGACACTGTCTGCATGTCTTGTTCTGGAATTTCCAGTAAGTAGATATAGAAGTCTCTGACGTAGATCAACCGACGTAGTTCGAAGAAATACTGCACAGACTTCCAGATGAAGAAGAATGAGTATAACCAGATTCCAAAACTCCATGTGAACGACATTCTTCTCGTGCACTGCTTTATAACGACTTGCATGAGGGATTTGCTCTCAGGCACTTTACTATAGTCGACGCATTGCGTGAGAAAAGTCAACAGCACCGCCACGAAGAGTGTTTCCCTTCTCGATGTTAGCATGTGAATTAGAAGAAAATTGTGACTATACACATACAAGAGCCACAGCGCATTTGAACAGAGAATGCATAATAACCCTCCACCCTCATAGTAGTCATAGACATCCCGCATGAAGCTGTCAAGATTCGAGATATTCGCCCATCTCCAAAGAGCCTTCTCTCGACGTCCACCTGACACCGAACTTCTCGTCAGAGACCTCGGCTGCGAAAGGCCTGTAGAAACTCGATGAAACTCGGGATGTAGTCGATTCTGGGACGTTGCCCCTTGCCATTGTGCTCCTGCTTGCCGATCAAGTTTTTCGGGGCATCTTAGTGATGGATCGCGCGTGACACGGGGAAATTCGGGGACGGCTTGAATTATTCGCTCGTTTGTTTCTAATAGAAGTGACGCTGGCACATCATTTTCAATATCCTCTTCATCTGGCCATCCAGGCGCACTCTCAAATGCGGGCTTCCGCGACATTTCAGCGCCAATCTTTCGTCTTCTTTTTAATCGCGATAATGACCGTTCTTGTTGCAAGGATTCGTTTCGTCCTAGTCTGATGTCTTTCTTTGTGTACCAGAGAGATAACTTGCTCAGTTTTGTTAGAAAATAGCCATAACCGAGCAGAGTAAGGTCGTCAAGCTGGCATTCGATTGCATAGCAATAATCACGAAGCGGTCCTGAGCATGTCCATTGGTCACTATCCACACTTAGACATGGCTCATAATGTGCTGGGAGCGACCGCTTTGTTGTAATATTGTTTCTTGTCGAAGGCTCGTTGGGGTGATGGGTGCCTATTGTTCGAAGTATGTCACGAGAAGCTTGGGGCCGACTTAGCATGTCACTCGGCGGTCTTTTGTCGTCACGTCAGCCAGCTGCCCGACCCACACAGCCAAGGCGCTGACAGATTTAATTGAGATATTATGGCCACCCGCACCACTATCATCAGGGGGAGGTGTCCCGTTTAATTTGGCGGCCTCGTGAGAGCGTGACTCTTAACACGCAACTGAGGCTCCGCAATTCTCCACTCCATCTTCCTGGACGGCAGAAGGCTTAATAAATAGATTGACTGTCCCACCGCTTGCCTTATTCGTTTGAACTGGGCCGGTGATTATGCCTACCTGCGGTGAGTGAAACGTTGCCTGTATTGTCGCCAATCAATCATTTCCAGGAGACGCCAACATTCTACACTTCTAGTAGTCTTTTGATGTTCCTATATTGATATTCGTATGAACCGTGGTCAAACTGAAAAGCATGTCCCAGTCTAGGACATGACAAACCTTGTGGCCCTACGTGACATCGCTTTTTTTTTCACACTCTGGCGCCAATGAGGTCTGGCTCAATAGGTATCAGAAACTGGGAATACCACATTTCGACTACAAGGGCGTTCGAGAGAATACCGAGGCATGGACACCATGACCACAGAGTCGCCAGCTGCAGGAGGGAGCCACAAACTAACCCTTTCTCTCAAGAACTCGAGCTCTCTTCCATCAAAGGTAACATCGGTGCTCTCAACGTCATTTTCTGATGCAGAATTTCGTGAAGCGCTTGGGTTACTTGACGAGCGAGACTTGATCAACCATGCAAGGACAAGACGACAAATTCGTCTTCAACTTCATAAAGATGTATTGGATTATAACGGGTTAGTGATTGATCATTTTGCCCGCGTTGCAGAGGTCTGTATTTCCCTTAGTGTAGCATGTGCCATTTTTTCCCCCCCTTTCTATTCCTTTTTTTCTAAAAACAAAAAAAGAAGAAGAAGAAAGAGGTAGTGAGAAATGAACTTGTCAGTAACCATGAATTTAGCAATTACACCATGTCAAGAGTGTTCTCGACAAACTGAACACAGAATATGAAGGCATGAAGCTTCAGGTTGGGTTGACTCATAAAGAAACATCGCCAATCCTGCACGAAACCACGTCTCTTTTGAAGCAGCGAGAACTTCTTAATAACAGGCAGAACATTTTGGTGGCCTTCATGGAACGGTTTGTAATGACTGAAGCCGAAATTGTAGCCTTGACTTCTCCTGCCGAGCCGCTTGATTATATTTTCTTCAACGCATTGCTTAAAGCAAAGAATATTACCAAAGACTGCGAGGTACTGCTCGGACTCGACCATCAGGAATTTGGTCTGGACTTGATGGAACAGACATCCAAGCTTCTCAATCTTGGCTATCAGAAATTATATAAATGGACGCAACGGGAATTCAAAAATCTGAATCTTGAAAATGCACAGATGAGCTCATCAATTCGTCAAGCTCTACGAGTCCTAGCGGAACGGCCGTCGCTTTTCGAAAGCTGTCTAGACTTCTTTTCCGAAGCTCGAGAGCGTTTACTTTCGGAGGCATTTCACGTCGCTCTGACGGGGGCATCATCATCTGGAAAAATTGATGATTCCATCAAGCCAATTGATCTCACCGCTCATGACACGATGCGCTTTGTCGGGGATATGTTGGCCTGGGTGCACACAACAACGGTCAGCGAACGTGAAGCGCTTGAAATACTGTTTGTTGCTGAAGGGGAAGAACTCGCTAAAGGGCTTAACTTCGGTAGGAACACTGAAGTCTGGCGGCTCATAGTAGATGGTGGAGGCACTGAAGTCGAATTTAATGGACTCAAAGCCCTTGGCGAGCTTGTTGATAAGAACATGTCTAGTACAGCAAGATTATTGCGGCAGCGAGTGGAACAAGTCATCCACACAAACGACGAAGTCATTTTGGCTTACAAATTAGCAACTCTTCTCGGCTTCTATCGGACTACCTTTGAAAAACTTTTGGGGTCATCATCAAACCTTTCAGGATCCTTGCAGGGTCTGGAAGCAGAGGCTCTGCGACAGTTCCGCTCGTTAATCAAAGACAATATTGCCTCTGTGCAGGGCAGTTCACACGATATTCCCGCAGATTTGTCACCCCCAAAATTTTTGGTTGATGCCCTAGAAAAGCTTAAGGTTATTATGCGGACGTATGACTCGTCTGTATCATCACATGGGGACAGTGAATCCGGGTTTGAGACAGTCATGTCAGATGCATTTGAACCATTCCTGTCTGGCTGCGAAAATATGGCCAAGATGATGCCTCCGCTTCAAGGTTCCATTTTCGCTATCAATCTCAATATCTTGGCTGGGCATTATCTCGGCACATTTAATTTTACAAAGAGACGTGCGGAAAAACTGAGGCAGAGGGTGAAATCCGAAGCGGCCAAGGTCGTTGACAGCCAGTATGAATTCTTTCGTTTCGGGTCTGGTCTAGAACCCGTATTGATGGAGAGAATTGACGGTGAAACTATAGTCAAAGTCGATGCTGGTAGCAAAATCCTAAGCGAAGCTGCTCAACGACTAGATGAATTTCTCCCCTCTGCCCTCATGGACGCCAACGACAGACTCCGATACATGCAAGATGCAGCATTAGCCCGTCAAATTACAGCAGAGGCAGCAGAATTATTCTGTCGAGATTTCGAAAAAATTGAACACGAGCTGCACGGCAAGTCAGACAACAACACAACTGACCAGGAGACTCTAACCTCCGTTTTCCCTCGAACTTCTGCTGATATTCGTGTTCTGCTCTCGTAATGTGCATAGCATCGACATATTTGGTAAGCTGGATAATGCGCAACACACATCCAGAGTCGCTATTGGCAAGTTTTGTAGGCTATGAAAAGTAGAAAATATGCCCAAACTCGCACGACCACTTTTCTCAACTCAAGGTGACGATGTTAAGAGAATATCTTCTTCTTTTCTTAATGTACATTCTATTCTGATTTCCAGCCGAAGGTGGAGAATTTACTCTAGTCGCCTTGTTCAAGATTCTTTTTAGGCAATTAACGAAACCGCAAAATCATTCAGTGCGCGCAGTATCCTGGTTTGGAAGGCTTGAAATGCGCTGTCATTCTATGCAGGCTCCGAACGGCCACTATGTCGTAGTCATGCTTTCATAGCCGCGAGCCTTTTTGTCGTTAAAACGGATGGTGGACCAGGCCCTAAGTATCAGCGGAGCCTCCTGGCTGTCGCCATGCCTTACGTCACTGGCCCCATCCATCCTGTCAATGCTCCAACCACCTCAACTAGTACGTGGGCAAAAGGCTATGCTAGCGTCGTCAACAACCCAAAGTCTGACCAAAACTGTCTTGTTCTCTAGGGGAATGCAGTGATTCAGGATTCCACAGTTCCTGAGTATATTACGACGACGTGTTCGAATGGATAGTGACACCTCTTCGCTAACGAGCTGGTGGGACTAATGGTCCGCGGGAGACACGTCTCCAATCGAGTACTCGTCCAGTGGAATCCATATATGCACTCGCGTACCCTAAGATTATTATCATGTTGAGAAACAAAGTTTTTACAGCTCTGCAGAAGACTTACGACGACAGCTATCTCAGTTGCTCCACGGCAGTCTATTACGAGAGTCAAGTTAGTCTTCACCTCTCCTTCATTTGAAATACAACTTGCTGTCTGCAGCTGTACACTATCTCCATGACTGACACGGTAATTTGTCAAGAGCGATGAGTCGGAGGCAATGCGACATTGGAAGCATGCTCTCGAGCAAATATACGAGCACAGGGCCACCAGAGCCACTCCGGGTTATGAACCGCAGACTGGTACAGAAAAGGCATTAGTCGAGGCTGTGAAACAGCTTGAGCTTCAGTGCAAAGAGAGAATAGACCTTCTAGAAGCCCTACGCGTCTCTAGAAGCGAGCGGACGACACAAACAGCACCGCCGAATAGTGCCAAGGATGCTACACACGATGTCAACAGCTTCGACGAGCGATCAAAGGGCTCTATCGGACAAGGTACCGTTCCAGCAGTGACTTACTCAGAATTGTCGCGCCCCGCAATGCCTCCTCGGCCATCTCTACCCATTAGAGCTTCATCTGCGCAGACGGACTCTTATTCTTGTGGTAGTCATAATAAACTGGACGTCGGTGGGATAGCGAACTTAAACTCAACATTACAGTCTCCTAATCAACCAGCGCGGTCTGACAGGACACTACGTTCTACAAGTCCAGAGAAGCACACAATGCGAACAACTCTGCGCACTAGCAAGTACAATGAAAAGCCAAGCAGACCCATCCGAAAATCACCGAAGCCAGCAGAAGGACCAAGTAAGGCGGCTACACTTGCCTGGAGCGCATTAGGATCTCCAGAACGTTTGTCGAGAAACCCAGCATCGAATGGGTGCACAACTGTATCCCAGGCGGCTCCGCAGCAGGCCAAAGAGTATGTGCGGCCTGCACCGTCGCCCATGCAATGGGACAGTCACTCCAGACGGCTAGTGTCCTCTCGGGAAACGGACGGTTTCTTGAACCAATCGCAGTTCACTATTCCAACACGGCACTCTGATGATTACTCAAAATACAAATCATCCCATCCTTCTATTTCAGCAGCTTCAAGTGCTTTAAATTCATCCAACCCCCAAGGTACCTCTCTACTAGATCAATCAACGAGCAGATCTGAACGTGGATACCCCGCTTATAACAATGCCAGCTCACGGTCAGCCGTACGGACGACCAGAGTTGATAAGTATCGTAACTCTTCGCCTGCTGATGGCTCAGGAGACAATTCAGAAAGGAAAGATAACAAAGGCGAACTTACAAGGCGAAGAGCAATTGCCACACGGCCAGCACCAGAGTCTCAGTCGTCGTTCAAAATAAGCATCGCTGAGAAAAAAGATGATGTCGTGCATGGAGCGGGCCAAGGCCTATCACGTTCAGAGGCAGGATCGAGTGAACCTGAAGGAAATGTGGCACATACGGGTGTGAATTCCGTTGTAAGGCAGCCCAGGAGTCACAGAATCAAGTCTAAAGCGAAGATCAAATCACGGTCCCAGTCATACGATGATGGCAGCCTCGAAGACAATTCAGTAGATATGTTATGGAATAACACCAAGGTATCCACTCTGAAAAACCTTCCACCTGGTGTTGATGAAGGGGCAGCGAAGCAGATATTGAACGATATCGTCGTACAAGGAGATGAGGTTCACTGGAGTGATATAGCTGGACTGGAGATTGCTAAAAACGCACTCAGAGAAACAGTGGTGTACCCTTTTCTCCGCCCTGACTTGTTTATGGGACTTCGCGAGCCAGCTAGGGGTATGCTGTTGTTCGGCCCTCCAGGCACGGGTAAGACCATGTTGGCCAGAGCTGTCGCTACTGAATCAAAATCTACCTTCTTCTCTATTTCAGCGAGCAGTTTGACTAGTAAATATTTAGGGGAATCAGAAAAGCTGGTTCGAGCACTGTTCGGACTGGCGAGATCACTGGCGCCAAGTATAATATTTGTCGATGAAATCGATTCGCTTCTTTCGCAACGATCTGGGTCTGGAGAACATGAGACTACGCGAAGAATTAAGACAGAGTTTTTGATACAATGGAGCGACTTACAACGAGCAGCTGCAGGGAGAGAGACCACGGAGAGGGACAAAGAGAGAGGGGATGCCAATAGGGTTCTCGTGCTTGCGGCTACTAACCTACCTTGGGCAATTGATGAAGCAGCAAGGCGAAGATTTGTCCGGCGTCAATACATTCCCCTACCAGAACCTCATACTCGGGAAATACAATTACGGACCCTGTTGGGGCAGCAAAAACACGATCTTTCAGGAAGCGATATCGATATGTTGGTGAAATTGACTGATGGTGAGATACTGAACAGGGGCTTCTTATTCCTGCAACTTTTCTTCGACTAAAAGCTGACGTGAGCATTTTTATCTCCTTAGGCTTTTCGGGCTCGGACATCACGGCCTTGGCAAAGGATGCTGCAATGGGTCCCCTGCGGTCACTGGGAGAGGCATTGCTTCATATGACCATGGATGATATTCGCCCTATCCAAATCTCCGATTTTGAAGCTAGTCTGAAGACCATTCGGCCAAGCGTTGGCAAGGCTGGTCTCAAGGAGTACGAGGATTGGGCTCAAGAATTCGGTGAGCGAGGAGGTTGAAGATTCTTATCTTCTAGAGCCAGAAATACTGCTGCTCTATTTATACTTCCTAGGGGATACTGTTTGCCTCTACCCTAGCTGGGCATGAGTTATTCATCAGCAAAGCCGTATTCAAATAGTCTCTGGCTAAAATACAGCATGTTACGACCACTCTAATACATTTAAACATGCATAGGCATGCTGTACTTTCTTCTTGATCATGCCCTAACGGTCCAATGGATAGCGACACCGTATTGTCTACAGATCAAAAGAGCTGGGCGGGCTGTGCCCTTTCTTAGATATTCGGTTCATGCGCGTGGCGTCGTGATTACATCGTTGTGTATCAACGATTAAACAGTCTCTGTTACATCTTGTGTCTGTTCCGCGGCCCGTCGCGCGTCTCTCGCCATTTTCTTGGCATCTCTATCTGCTATCCTTTCTTCTAAAGTTGGCACTGGAGGTCGCTCGCTGATCGGAGTGCCAAACGGGGCGATGATGTTTTTCACGACATGTCGCTTATGTCGCGATGTTCGCCACCCAGGGACAATTGAAATAACATCGCCCGTTCTTAATGAAGAATTTGGATCGTGAACCAGATAGTGTTTGGGTTCAGGAAACCACTGCTCATATCATCGACCATTAGTGAACGCTCTAAAACTGCAATGAGACTAGATAATGCAATACTGATGGAACGTACCTTGTTCACCAACTTGTTCCACTTTTGGCCACCCACGCGGACTTTGACAGTCTTTTCCATTAGTCCAGCAGAGACAACCACACCATGGAGTTCATGGGTCACACGTCGAGCTGCCTTAGCAACTTGAGAAGACATTATATTGAGGTAGGGGGAGATAGCGACGGCAAGAGTAAGGAGAGAAAGTATTACAGACGTTCGCTCCACAAGCCTCAGAATACGAAGATTCTTCTTGTTCCACGATAACCTTTGCTGTATTGGCAACTCTGGGTTTACATATGGTCAACATAAGGTAAGGTTGGGCCAAAAGGGGTGACAATGCCATGTTCTCTCTTCGGCTGTCGCCAGCAAACAAATGGAACTAGCGTGCTTCACCGCCTACCGAGTCATATGGTAATTTGCCTTAGCTTAAACAGAGGCCAATAGCAAGATGGCTGCGGGGTACACCTTTGAGCCGTGATGTGGGGCATAACGAAATATTCTCTTGAAAGTGGCAGATTTATTATCATGGCACCTGTAAGCCAAATCGATGACCCGTTGAGTTTACGGCTTTGAGACTTCTAATTTATCAACAGTCGCGCACATATAAACAGTCCTGCATTCCGAAAACACACAAGATAAATTGCAATGTCTTCTCCAGATCGCCGTACTGGTGTCAAAAGACCGCGTGAGCCCACCAACAGACTCTTCAGGCGGAGGAAGCTTCCGCCTTGCTTATCTTGATTCTATTGCTCTCATTCGCAGCAGATTACTAACCTTAAATTCTCACGCCGGCCAAGCAGGAACACAATCTCTCCCACCTCCGGCTTTGCCTCAACTTGTCGCTGAGCAACATGTTCCCATCCCACCGACCGATAAAGACTCTCAGCGGTTGATAGTCGTTCTCTCAAATGCAAGCCTGGAGACATATAAGGCCACTCATGGTAGCAGTAGCAGGACGGGTCTCCATCGGGAGGAGAAATATTCGCTGCTGAATAGTGATGAGCACATTGGTGTCATGCGCAAGATGAACCGCGACATCAGTGACGCCCGGCCGGACATAACACATCAGGTCATTTGTTCTTGGTTCCGCCAACCTTATAATGGAATATAGGTCTAACGGTGATGCACAGTGCTTGTTGACTTTACTGGACTCGCCCATTAACAAGGCTGGGAAGTTGCAGATCTATATTCACACAGCGAAGGGCGTTTTAATTGAAGTTTCACCCTCAGTGCGAATTCCGAGAACCTTCAAGCGATTTGCAGGCCTCATGGTGCAATTACTCCATCGCCTCTCCATTCGGTCGACCAACTCAAATGAAAAGTTACTTCGCGTCATACAAAACCCCATCATAGACCACCTGCCTCCTAACTGTCGCAAGGTGACGCTCAGCTTTGAAGCTCCGCTAGTTCGCGTACGCGAATACGTGGAAACAATCGGTACCAAAGAGAGCATCTGCGTGTTTGTTGGTGCTATGGCCAAGGGTGCCGATACCTTCGCAGACTCCATTGTCGATGAGAAGATTTCTATCAGCAATTATTCATTATCCGCGAGTGTAGCTTGCAGCAAGTTCTGTCACGCGGCCGAGGATGCCTGGGACGTCCTTTGATAGCATATTCGTTCGCTCGCATATATCACAGTATTGTTGGTTGGATATGATGATGAAGTTGTTCGCTAAGTATGTGAAGTAGTGAGAATGACGTACTATCTCTACATGATGTGACTTGCGGCGATGCTACGTCAGTTGACTGCAGCATTACCTCTTGATTACACAAACACAAGAGACGTGCAACAAAGCTCCAAAGCACGTTCAATATCCTGGAAAGATTTGTATCTTCCGGCCTATTTCAGGGTGGTTTTCAGGAAACGGCGACCTTCCAAAGACAATACAGCATGACATGTGTAACCTACCTTCGTCCATGAAGAGCACAATCCAGAGATGGAGCGTCGAACGTCAGGTTACTATCGATAAGTATTGGGCAGCTAATGTACTGATTTGTCTCGAGGTTCACCATTTCCGAGTTTGATATGTCAGACCTACATCTCCTTGGTCGTTGTTATTTTGTATTTGACGTTGGCACAGATGTAACCAGTACTTCAAAAAGAAAGGCCCAAATTTAGGCGCAAGAAATTAACTCAGGATTGATGTATTAACCACGACACATATCCGGGACGTATCAATGTATGGAGCCGATCCGGTCATCCCCCTATCCGTTTGAATTCTTTCATTTCTCGACCCCTCGTTATAAATATTGCACTGCCCGGTTGACAACTGATCAAGCCATTTTATCCCGAACACATACCCTGTATATAATGGCCCGGATTGAGAATCTCTCTTCCGGATCAATCTCTCAAGCAAGAGTTGATGAGGCTCCAACGCGGCATTCCTTTGGCTGCGACAAGGCCTTAGGCATATTACAAGTGGGTGGTGGGTGGACCATTGGTACCGTGCTCAATAAAAGGTAGGCACCCAGGTACTTTCATCTGATAGAAGTCCTACCAGTTTTCGTCTGCACAGAGAGGTACTTCAGCACATTGCAGCCATAGCTTGCTGTTTTGGTTCAGTTCACAGGGAGTATGGTGCGTGCCTGAGGCCTTATCGCAGCCAAAACGATCGTGGACCAGCATAAACGTGTCTAGTAATGGAAGAGGTTATGTTGACTTGCTCGTTAGGGTCATATATTTAGATTTCATTGGGCTACGTCAAAACGGCTGAATCGCGAGGCCAAGCAGACTTGCTACCGATGTTCTTCGCAAGTTGGACAATGGCTAGTACTCCTGGTACAGTGTAAATTAGTACTGGAGAAGAAGTTCCCTGAACAGAACGTTTGTATTGGTACATGTATACTCCCTGTCGGTATCGCGTTGGAGCCTTATCGCCGTCGACATGGCATCAACCCGGCTTGCCCGGTATTTTAGCCCCGTATTTTAGCCCCACAATACCCTGGCTTGGGCGAGAGACATTCAATGACCTCTCTTTGCTGCTTAGCTTTGTACATTCTTCTTAATAAGTGCTTATAGGTGCTTCTACATAGATGAGAGACAGTCTTTCATTGGTGTTTCTTCCTTGTTGGTACTGGGTTGGAGCCATCCGAGCATCAACATTGTAGTGTTCAAGCATTGAATTTAATGGGGCTGAGATTTATGTACATACATCAGCCCCTGGCCACGCCTGGCCACGCATGGCACACGTCTATCGGACTGGGACTGATCGGGCCGCCATACATACATAAACAGAAGCATTATTGGCGAGTCGGTAATATGGCTGCGGGGAGTTGAATCAGGTGAGCAGCTAGTCCGTGTGATTGAGCAGTGAACAAAACTTCTTCTAACACGAGTTGCGAAAAGTCATGTTGCATGGCTCCAGGCTTAAAGCCACCGCTCAAGTAACGTTTTCATTCTACATTCCAAAACTACCTATCTATCTCAACAACCATTCGCTCTTCGTCTCCTACACTTGAGGTCGGTTCGAGTATCATCGTAATGAGCTCAATCCCTTTCTTCGAAGTGTCGCATCTTCCGTCGTCGTCGTCCTTTTTTGCCTCTATTTTACAGCCCCTTGGTCTGTTTTATCTTGAATGCGGCAAGACTGGCAGTAAATGCTCCTCCGTCATATTCGGCACTTCCCGAAATCCGGTTCTCGAAGTTCGACAAATCAATGATGCGAAACGTCGGACGTCCTATATTCTTCTTTCGACACCTTCGAGGTCGGCAGTGGCGGAGTTTTACTCACAGGGAGTTCAAGCCTACCCGCAACCGGATCACAGCAGACAGTCCTGTCCAGAATGCACGAGCTTTCAGTTTAATGAAACCCGAGCTAGTCTTCTCGACATGGACGGTAACCGGATAGATGTAGTATATCAAGAACATGCCACCTCTCAGCAGCAGCGGCTCTCCAATACTGGTGTCAATGGTTGTCAATCATCAATCCACAACCTCAATTATGACTTGGTATGGAAGTGTGAAATTCTTCCGGCGTCGAATCGCAATTCCGAAGTGCTCCTGGCAGAGCGCCATGACGTGCAGTCAAACACATCCAGTAGCAATGTACAAGGGTTTCTTGAGATGCCGAACACATCCACCATCATCGGCACACTTCTCGGAATGGCAGCTGGAGCTACAATTGCGTATAAGACTTTCATAAAGAGTGAGGTTCAAGATTCAAGGGTCCGCCAGAACACCACTCTGCCATCTCCAGTTGACACAGATTCATTTGGCAAACGTCTTCCCATGCAGCAGTCATCTGGAAAGGCCGCCTTGTCAATTCGAGGCACAGAGGTTCGCGAAGATCAACGCCAACATGCTCCTAGCCGCCCAAAAATCTCTCGCGATGGGGCCCCCCAGCCTCGTCTTTCCTCCCATGCGATGTCACCCAGACATTCGATATCCTGGAAGAAGGACTCTTTGGCCTCTCAGGACACTAAGACTGGGAAGCAGCATTCGAGGCAGCTAGTCACGGGGGCCTCATACAGATCGAATACATCTGAGCTCGAACGGGCTGATGACGGGGACCGCCAAAGGAATACCTCGAGCCTGGAGACCAACTGTAGTCAGGCGCCTTGTGGTACCAGATCGGATTCTTATGAGTCTGGGCGCTCGATGGCTGGAAAGGTTTATTCTGAGGTACTTCCTATAGCATCTAAGCTAAACAGCCCGGACATATCACGAGGCGAGGCTCCGGCTTCGGTTCATAATGTGGAACAAGAGAGTTACTTCTCTGCAAGATCTTATCAAGTACCTATTTCTAATGAAGCTATGACTCGTCTTCATTCGGATCAAATTTCTACCCCGAATGGGGTTGCCACTGCTGAAGCAATTATGACGACGGCCCCCATCAGCCGGATGGGTGACAGCTCAACATCGAGCTATTTTTCAGCCAGGCGTATTCCTCTACCTGCAAGTATTGCTAGCAATAGCTACATGTCTGCGCGTCGCGTTCCATTGCCTGAGAGTATAGCGGGAAACAGTTGGCCAAATTGGGAAGATGACGGGGATAGCATCGTTCCGAGTGACAGTATAAGCTGTGTAGGGTTACGGGCAAGACGAGGATCATCAACACAAAGCCAGCAAGGATAGCTCTACCCTCGGCTCCGTCAAGCCTACTGGTCTCTTGTCTGTGTCAACGATCGAGTACCGCTGCCTTCAATTGAGTAGTTCACTGACTGCAAGTCGAACTCTGATGTATTTTCGAAGGTGGAAACCGGACAGCAACGCAATTCAGAGAAACAAGGACAGATTTATATTCCACAGTCCAGGAATAAAGCTGATCACTGAAGCATGTATTAAGCATCTCAATAAGGTTACCTTGCCTTGAACGCCGTGTCATCTTTCAGAAACAGCTATCCCATGCTTACTTGTTCACGGTATATTGCTCATGCAAAAATTCGGAGTTACTGTGCGATAACATTAGCCATACCACCACAACAATGTCGAACGATGCTGCAGATGCATTTTGGGCTCGCTGTGAGAGTAAAAACGGGTACCCACGGGTTCCAAGTAGGAAGTACTGGTGAGAGTCGCGGATCTTAACGGATCTGAGTTCTCTATGGTATAAATTGGACCCGTTAGGGCCCGTAGACGTCACCAGTGCTGCCTGCTGGTAGCGGGTACCCGTACAGGGATTTTCTTAGACCCAGTCAGGCCTTAAAGTCCCCGGGAGTCTCCCCTTGAGGGCCGTAACTCTTTACAAATGTGTCGACAGGGATACTAGGCCGATCAAAAGCATAGATATAAAAGGTAGCTTAAAATAGCTCAATTAGTACTATCATCGAAGTACTAACAATCGTCTTTGAAGTTACAAAGAGCTATGTCACACGTCTTGTTCAGCGAAGGCCAGGTACCGAAGGTCAGTCGAGGTTCCCCCCTTAAGGCAGGGGGGTGTGGGGCAGGCTTCACAAATATTTGTGAAGCCTGCCGTCCAAAGGAGATACATACCTAGGTACATACCCTCGGAGGTACCTAGGTACGTCCGATTTTCGGCCAGTTGCGGTGACAGCCCCCACCTGACGCAATGCTCACACAGGCACGGATTCATTATTGGCGCCCAAGTGTATGACTTCCATGAGGAATCCTGCTCTTAATTGGAAAATTTCATCCCCTATGATTCGCTGCTAGCTTTTTATTTTGAGCCTGCATCAAAGATAACCCAGTACTCTTTATTTATTTCGTCCCTGTGTTTGGGTCAACTTGCGACGCCAGAGCAAATATGTCGCCGTTTGCACTTGGGGAGTCCATCCCAGACACGGCCCACGTGAGTACCAAGATTGTCGACCTCGTTCAATCCTTATACTGACCACAGCTCTGCAGGCCGTGAGTGTGTCGCTTCCCACATGGCAATCCAACGTCGGATATGAAGAAGGACAAAAATGGGTTGTTGAGCGTATGAAAACCGGGTATCCCAGGTACGGTCACCGCCGTGCATCATGTGTCATATACAACCTTGTGACGCCGCTTTGCTGAAACCATCACAACACACAAGATTTTTCATACACAAAAGCATACGAGCTCTTGCTGATGATATTTTATCGATCCTTGGATGTGGTGTTAGGCAGGCTCTGCTCTTTCCCACGCGGGACGCAGCAAATCGCTGTGCTGACTTTGTTAAGCGAGCACAGCCCTGCTCCTCTGGCGACTTAGACATTCTCGATCTTGTCTTGGATGACTCAAAGCCCATAACTCCTTTGATGAATACGCTTTCCCCTACTCTGTCGGCAGTGTTGTTGCCAGAGCGTGCCTTCGTATTCGCAAAACAATATTGGCAACATACAGGAGACGGAATTTCTAGCCGCCGCGCAGAATTTTGTCACAGTTTGTTCAGAGATGGCTTGCTTGTCCCTAGGTCTGACACAAAAAACTCAAATGGCAGTTCGAAGAGGGCGACAAGAGGGCCAAAAAGGTACCAGCGACCTGGTTTTGATGGCCCTGTCAAGGGGGTAGCAACTTTTAATGCACTAGACCTCAATATTACTGAAGATTCGCAAGAGAGTTTTCGTTTCCTAGAAGAAAGATTTGGGCGAAACTTGGATCTGAGTCTGCTTGAGCGCGCTCAATCCGCCATCCGGAGACGAATCGCGGGGCTGTTGGTCCATGACTCGGATTTACGGACCAAAAGCTCGACAGCCGTGCCCTCAAGTTTGTCAAACTCGCGAGGCATGCACGATCTTCATGAGAGCGATGTGTATCTTTTCCCGGCGGGAATGAATGCCATTTTCACCGCCCACCGTGCTCTACTTGCAGCTAGAGGCCAGTTCAAAAGCGTTAACTTTGGCTTTCCATATGTAGACACACTCAAGATCCTTCAGAAATTTGGCCCAGGCTGTGACTTTTACGGCCACGCTTCCTCTGATGATCTTGACGATCTCGAAACCCGTTTACGCTCGGGCGGTCGATATCTGGCGTTATTTTGCGAGTTTCCAGGCAATCCACTCCTGAAAAGTCCAGATCTCAGACGTATACGCCGACTCGCCGACGAATTCGATTTCGCGGTTGTTGTAGACGAGACCATTGGGACATTCGCAAATATCAATGTCCTCCCAGCTGCGGATATTGTTGTCAGCAGCCTGACCAAAATATTTTCGGGCGACTCGAACGTCATGGGTGGAAGTGCAATTCTAAACCCAAATAGTAAGTATCACGCCATCCTCGAAACCGCAATGAGTGAGGTATATGAGGACACTTATTGGGCCGAAGATGTAATCTTCATGGAAAGGAATAGCAGAGACTTTCTGTCTAGGGTGGGTCGCATTAATGTCAATGCAGAAGCGATTTGCAACGTCCTTATGGAACACCCAGGCGTTAAACAGGTCTTCTATCCTAAGTACAATCATTCTAGACGATACTATGATGAATTCAAGTTGTCGTGCGGGGGGTACGGGGGACTGTTATCCATTGTATTCAAGAACAAGGGACAAGCACAAGCGTTCTACGACGCGTTGGAAATAGCGAAGGGTCCGAGCCTTGGGACCAATTTCACTCTATGCAGCCCTTACGTCCTGTTAGCCCATTATCAGGAGCTTGCATGGGCCGCTCATTTCGGCGTGGAGGAGGATTTAGTTCGTGTTAGTGTCGGATTGGAAGACACTAAGTCACTTGAGAGAACCTTTATGAACGCCCTGAGAGCTACGGAGGCAGTAGCCGATGCTGACTGATTGCTATACTTTTGAAAGTTCGAACAAGTTAAGCCAGTGATGCATTGTCGCACGAATATCCTTGGTTTTCTCGGCTTTCTTTGAAGTTGGTTTGGTTTGGCAGCATCTGACTGTTGGTGTTATCCAAATTGCATACTATAGAGTTTGAAACCACGATATAGATATTATTTAAGACTGCAGAGCCTGGAGACCATGACTTCAGCCGCTGGGCAGAAGAAGGCTATAAAAATTGCATCAAGTTCATACCTGAGAAACAGGTTATCAACTACATCACAGAGCAATCATGATGGGTGTAACCGGGCCCAAAATCCTCTATACCCCGCTCTATTTCGTTGGCTCTTTGCTTTTCCTTCACTTCCTTCGCAAAGTATTTCTTCATGTACTTTCCCAAAGCACGGTCCAGATTATCTGTATCAATTAGAACGTTTGAGCACAGCACGAATCCATGAGTGAGCGGTCTCTTACCTGACGATGCGCTCATGACAACGTCGGCGCGGCACAGTGGACAATGCCTTTCATTCCGCCGTTGGATTTTAACAACGCATCTTATGCAAAACACGTGCTGGCAATCCAGCCGGACGGGCCGGTAGGCTACAGAAAAGCAAACAGGGCACAGATAATCATTTAACTGTGGGACGACCGTAACGAGTTCTTGCGACATTTGAGCGCAAACATCTTTAGCGATGTCTCTGGACAAGAAACACTCGAAACGAATCATGGAGCGAAAAGTCTGTGAGACACCTAAAGATGTCCTTTTGTCGAATTCTGTGGTTCTGGTAAGTTACTGTTGGATATGGGCGTGGTAATCGTTAGCTGAACTTACTCTTCAGTATCTTTAAAATCGCGAGTTTGTTCAGTTCCTGAAATTGGAGATTCTTCAACAATGTAAAATTCAAATTGACGAATCTCGAAAACGCTATATGGCTTTCCCTGAGCCTGAAGTCCTTGGACAGCCTCCCCTTCTCAACTTCAACCTGAAACCACTGAAGTTGCTTAAGTGCAGTGTGACTCGACCTCGGCCCGTGATCTCTTTCATGGGTACCAAAAAATATTTCAGCATCAAGGTAAAGTTCAAATATACGACGCCACCGGGCAAGATCACTCGGCGAAAATCGGCTGGTTCGGCACACTACGGAAACTTCCTTACCAAGCTCAAGTACATCAGTCGACATTCGATGTTGTTCCTCGGCTTGAAGTGCGTCTAGGTTGTTGACATCGCTTTGTAACAAGTCAAAGAACTCTCCATCGAAGACAAGGGGCACTTCTACTTTTTCGTATGTATCATAAGTTGCGTCATGGAGCTGGGTTGCAGGCTCTTCGGTTGTATTTTGTGACGTCGTATCGATGGCGTGATCGACGCGTATCTCAGTGGCAATTCTCTCGAGGAAGACGCGTGACGAAGGTGTTAACGATGCATCAACGGCAACGCCATTTTGTATGTGCACATGTACGGTAAGTTTTGGGCGGACGAAGTCGGAATCGTTTGCCGCTGCATGCAGAAAGTCATGTCAACACAAGCAAATAAAAACTTCACGTACTGAACAAGCACTACCCTATTGTTGATTCGTACTTTTTAATCTGTATCTGAGTGCAACGGGCGCTGTTGTATTTAGATCGAGCAGTGCGCAAAGAGTATCTGGATCAAGGCCCAGGTCGAGCAGCTCTTTTTGGACTTTCTTAAGACACTTCTTCAGTTGCCCGTAAGGGATTGCCTTGTTCACCCAGTGGGAAGGGAAACCTAGGGACGGAAACAACTTCGTTAGAATTCAATATGACGTGATGGAGAGAACCAGAACGTAACAGGCAGCCTTAGATAATAGCCTCAGATATCTCGGAGCCCGACGCCGACGGACTGATAATAACACACCTTGGCTAGCGAGCGTCTTCTTGAAATCACGCGCGAACTTCATTGTGACAAGCCCATCGTACAGGGGTGGACGAAGGGCAACGGTATTGTAGTATTTCAATATCTGCGTCGCGCAGCTATGTGCATGTCACCTACTTCCTGGGCATGGCACAGGGTGGAAGACAGATATTACGTGCACACGACTTTCCGTCAGTCTACTACTAATCAATCAATCACGACATCGACCGCATTGCCGCCACCATGTTCGAAATGAGTGCTGCAGTCCCACAATTCGCCAGGCGCCATTCCATGCAACCATTTTGACCCAAAGGGCGGCCAAAACGCAATCAACGAAGAGGTTGAAATTCGGCGAAACAGTGATATCAGAGTATATGATATAAGGAACCCAAGAGGGAAAAAACGATCGAAAAGGGGCAAAGGAGATATGCTTGTCGCCCCTGCGAGCTAAACATTATATCGCAAATCGGCTTTGGTGCCGGGTAGGTACGTAAGCGGGCACCACTCATCAACAACCCAGTCCTCAGCACTAGAGGGACTCGTTCACGAGCACAAGAGAACAGACTGCATGCAGCTTCGAGAACCTGCGATTATACCAACTGTACATTCCACGAACCTGAAGGCTTGAAATTGGATCTTTGAGCTTGTTCATTCGGTCTTCCTTCAATTCGCCAAAGTACCCCACTGGCTTTAGGTCATAGCACCAAAGATTGCCTATCTGACCGATGCCATTGGCCTACACTAAAAGCGGCGATTCTTGTCCATAACGACGTGGCAACCACAAAAACTTACAGAAAGAAGTGTCATCCAGTTCTTTGTGATCGCTCTCCCAGAAGTTATATCCGGAAAATCTAGTGGTCATGGGCGCGCAGCAGTCTACACCAGAAGGCGGTGGTAACGGCTGCACAGCAACAAAAAAAACCTGCTATTACGAACTCATCGGGGTGGAACAAACTGCCACAGAGATTGAGTGAGCATTTATCTAGTATCATTTTAGTATGTTCAACTTGTGTTGACCCGCATTTAGGATAAAAAAGGCCTATCGTAGGAAGGCCCTGGAACTGCACCCAGACCGAAATCTCAATAACGTCCACGAAGCTACGAATAGGTTCGCAGAGATTCAAGCGGCTTACGATATCCTGTCCGATCCTCAAGAGCGAGCTTGGTATGACTCCCATCGCGATGCCATTTTGGCAGGAACAGACGATCTTGGCAGCACTGAATCTACATCGTTCCATAACATTCGTCTCACGTCTACAGAGGAGATTCTGGGCCTAATACGCAAATTTAACTCTTCAATACCACTTGATGATGAGCCCACTGGATTCTTTGGGATTGCAAGGGAAGTTTTCGAACACCTGGCAATAGAAGAAACAACCGCTGCTGAGCTTGGACAAGTAGAGTGTCCCCAATATCTAACATTTGGGTCCTCAGACGATGACTACGAGAGTGTTGTTAAACCATTCTACGCTTCGTGGTCGGGGTTTTCGACAAAGAAATCCTTTGCATGGAAAGACAAATATCGGCTATCTGATGCCCCTGACCGACGGGTTCGTCGCCTAATGGAAAAGGAAAACAAGAAGTGCCGAGATGATGCCATCCGTCAGTTCAACGAGGCTGTGCGATTTCTCATGAAATTTGTCCGCAAAAGAGATCCGCGATATGTGCCAAATTCTCAGACCGATGCAGAGCGTCAGGAATTATTGCGGAGCGCGGCTGCTTCGCAGGCTGCTCGATCGCGGGCCGCCAATCGACAAAACACGGGGTCTTACGAAAGTCCTGAATGGACTCAATCACGGGACGATAACCCAAATGAGGGTTGTTTCTCAGATGCCGAGGAAGAATCCGTGGTTGAGATCCTAGAATGCGTTGTCTGCAACAAGTTCTTCAAAAGTGTTCAACAACTTGAAGCTCATGAGCGCAGCAAGAAACACTCCAAGGCCGTTCAACAACTACGTCGGGAAATGCAAAGAGAAGTCGTAGATCTCGGCTTAGGTGTGGAATCATTTAAAGCTGAAGTACGACCCGAGATCGCAATAACTCAGCACGAACAAGAGCCTCCCAACGAGGAGAAAATCGCGGAAGGTCCATACATCAAGTCTGATGCAAGCCACGGGACGCCTCAAGATGTAACTGAAGCTGAAGGCAAAGAAGTCCCCAAGAAAGTCTCGGTTACACTCAGCGAAGACGGCATAGACGAGTATGCCACCAGAACTGAGATAGAAGAACGCCTGCGCATTGACAGCATCAGCGGTCATTTTACACCTGAAGAGGAGATTGACTTGTTGACTTTCGAACGCAATGTCACATTGAAAACTGTCGACCCCACAGCCCTGAGAAAAACCGGAATGGCAAAAGCAAAGCGGCAAAGAAAAGCAGCTGAAACAGCAACACAACTCAGTATACAGGTATGTATGTGCATTTAAGAACTTCACATTGATCAGGAAGAATACTGACAGCACGTCCCAGTGCGCTGCATGTCAAGAGAAATTCAGCTCGAGGTCAAAACTGTTCCGCCACGTTCGGGAGGAGAACCATGCAGTTGCATATGGCAGAGCAGACAGACCGTCAGATAAAAAGCGAAAATGACAAGTTTTACCACTTTGTATTTTTTACTACTTTTTAAATGTGCATGTCCACGACGCGATGTCGAGGTGACGAGGTGTCTGATTAAGAGTACGAACTTCCATGATCCACGCAGATCTTTTTACGTCGAGCCACCAAAGATACTCTGCGAGAAGCGCCAGGGAAAGAGTGCCCCGTGGAAGACGGGATGTTTCAAATTCTCTGCCCATCTACGTAGGGTGAACAGTGTCCAATTCTTCGTCATCACTCAATGGTTCAACTTCGTCAATCGCAGATCTTCTACTGGGACCTCGCTGCTCATCTGCTGGATGATTATCTGCCACGTGAATAATGCTTTTGCCTTGCACGTGTCTCACACATCTCTTCCATTCAACCCAATCTGCTTCATTTTGAATCAAGAACCCAATCAGCATGCTTGGATCCATTTCTCGCACGTGGACCATTCGAAGTCGTGATGTATGGCACGTGTCAATATCGTTAATGGTATATTTGGTGACGTCTGTATAATATGGCAAGGCTTTCCGAGTATGATGGGGATCCAGATAGAAGAGGAAATGACCCTGGGAACCAACGAAGTAGTGAGAAGAGGACGGTCGTCCGCTGTCGAGCATATCAGTATCAGTCCAAGATAATCACTGATTTGTGGAAGGGAATTTGCTTTTACCCTGCTATACCAACGGACTGAGACATCTGCAAAGATGCCATGAGAGCTTCCCAGTACACTGGTGTTATCTTATCGATTCCAAGTCTCGTTCCTACCAATATCAACGTCGGGTGGAAAGCGTCGCCATCAGGCTTCGCAATCCTCATGAAGCTGTCTTGATACACGTCTGGACCATCCCCCGTGGAATACACTTGCAAACGTGGCTCTCGTGAGTTAACTAATTCTCTGCATTGATAGGTTAGCAATTGAATTTTTTTTTTTTCTTGATCGGATTTCCAGCAATTACTGTATGCAGCGAGCTGTAGCTGAAGGACCAAACCATTCCCCTGGAAATTTCCCACACAATCTTTCGCCATTCTGTACGAAATTGTGAATAGAATATGGAGCTTGACGATCATCGGCAAATAAAGAAATGAGACGTCGTTCTTCATTCGGAAGCATTCCTCGGCGCCAGTCTATGACCTTGTAAGATATCTGAACTTTTTTTTTTAAAAAAAAAAGTTACTGGTATGTATGATGAAACCAGCTTACCTCTTCCCAAGTTTAGAATGGCCATCGCATTGCAAAGAAGGCTCTGGCCCGATCGAATCATACATCCCCATCCACTATCTGATGTAAAGCCATTTTGATCCATCAATTGACTTCTTAATCTCATTGATAATGATAGTGCTGCAGCCGCTTCGGGACTTGTAGACTTAGCTATCACAGGAAAGTTGGACCTGTATGTCATCCAAAAGCGTGCATCGAAATCATGTAGAAAGGCAGGCGGCCAGCCAGCTCCAGGTGCTGCCTCTTCATGATATGTAAGGGGCGGCGACAGACTTCCAGTGAAGGAGCTAAATTCAGATTCTTGGTGAGCATTTGTGGTAGGAGGATCCGCTGTAACCGCGACTTCTGTTTTAATCTCTGTTGTTCCTGAAGAGACAAGTCCACGACAAGTCTCTGGTCGTGCTATCTCACGTTCCCCCTCATCACGGCGCTGTGCCATACCATCATTCGTAGAGAGAGTATAACAGCAGCCTAGGCACCATACCTGCTGGTCCAGATTCGTGTCGTTGATAGGTTCGGGATCCCAGAACATCCGTACGACGCGGCGATACCTGCCGATGTCCACATTTGAGATGGTTGATTCCATGGGGAAGCCTTATTCGCACAGCTGTCCGCTGGGATATTCGATGGAAGCAACTAGTGAATGCTCAAGAAATGAAAGATATATGTTCAATACAATAGCAGAGCGGCGGGGTTTACTATTATGCTCCAACTCAACCCGGACGCTAGTGTCATGGATGAGAAGTGTGGACAAGCTAGTGATAAACGACCAGCTTCAGGAACCCTTCGGTTTTTTTCTTCTTCCGAAATACGGCGAAGTAAATGTGACGATGATGCCTCTTTGTCTTTTCCAGTGGTGCTGAGTCGGCGAACCTTCATGGGATCTGGCTGGCCCGAGCAGCTAAGGCGGGTCAGGGCACGGTTCCGCCTCCAGTGGTCACAGGGTAGAAGCCGGAAAACGTGTAGCAAAGGTAGAACTGCAGGTCTCAACTCGCTCGTTCAAAAGAAGTAATCTCAAAGGGCGATTCTTTCCGGTTTCGCATCACATATGTATGGTAATCTTGTGGCTAATAAACCCAGAGGACTATATTATATGGTGATGGTACTGGCTGATCGCCTCCCACATGACGTTCGTGGAGGCGCTGCCTGCTGTGGTGGGGCTGACAGAAGCAAATCACAGCCATTAGGCTGGGTCAGTGCGCTTATCGATAACCCAATTTTGTGCAGAGTCATGGTAAATGCATGACGAAACAGACATAAAGCAAGGAAATCGTCTTCAACCCAGCGGTCAGTATCATGGCTCGATCGAAAGGAGGACGTCGACCAAAAAAAAACAAGCCCATTGGTGACGCTGCGAGAAGAGGCACCATCAATAATGAACCACAAATACAGCGCAATACAATGGGTCGGTTCCCTTCGTCGAATGCAGGCACCTCAGGAACAGATTCTGAACGTCCGTCTGCCCCGATTAAATCGATGGAGAATCGAGCTGGATTCACTCTAGCTGATACTGCTCGAGAAACATCTATGCACGACCATTCTGTATGGGATGAGCAAACTAAGCTACGAAATAGACCTGTGCAGTTCGTCAGTTCTGGTCAGAGCAAGCCTCTCGAAAGAAAACCCCGTGCCGAATCTCGAAGTCGTAACGCGAGCACCGCAGACTCAATCGATGTTGAAAGGCAGGAGGTTCTAGTGATGAAAGTTACTGCGACTGGGTCACCTCCTCCTCCGGGCTTTTTCATTGACACAGCCAATAAGAGAAAAAAAAGCATAACCCGCCAAATGCTACCAGCAAATGTACCAGAGAAAGTTTGTCTGCTCGAGAGTGACTCCGAGGAAGAGGTTATTCTATTTAAAGGACGAAAGTCGCGGAAAGAAGGCAGTTATCTTAAAGGATCGACGCGCAGATCGACCACGTTCAGTGCCCATGTCACAAATCCACAACGAGTTGACAATCTATGCTTCCTTCCTACGGAGTCAGCAACCTCAACGCTAACGGGCACAAGATCTGAGCGAAAAATGGCTCGAAACTTCCACCATCATATAGACCATGAAGAAGACATACTGCTCGATTATATCAACAATATGCGAGCTAACGATGAGCTCGGTGATATTGAAGCACAGGGTTCAAGTACTCAACATGATCTTGGTGGAAGCGACGATGAGGTATTCTTCGGTTCAGATCAGTCGAATGAGGAGGCACCTGGGGGTTCTTTTGTTCATGAGACAGGTAGCTTCCAGCACATCAAGAAGAACGACTCCTCATCTGACCAAAGCAACTCGGATCATCTGGAACTTGACAACGACGGAGACTCTACCGTCAGCTCTGATCAACAGGACGATCGTGCTCTAGCCACCACAGCATCAGATGTACGTGTTGGGGCAGACTTTGGTGAAGACTTTAGTGCTTGGGACGTTCAACGCAGAGTGGCAAACAAGGGCGGGGGACAAGCCGATTTCGACTTCATGGATTGGGAAAGACCCAGCGTGCAACGCATGAAGAGGGGCAAAAAGAGTCTTTCGCAACCAGTCTCGTTCGACAATTGTGATACAGACCAGGAACTGCAGTTACAGATAGCCTGGAAGAACAACAAACTCAAGAAAAGAGAACGGAAAAAAGAACGAGACGAGCTTCGTGTTTTAGGCATGTTGCGGAAGAAGACAAAGTCAGAGAATCTAAGGACAAAATATCCCTCTGGTATGACTATCACAGAAGTCACCCATGAGCTTATGCTGTTTCTACAACTACAGACAGAATTGTACGTTTTCTCGCCGGAGAACTTCTGAGCCTAGCCTGGAAGAATACAAGCTAACCCACCCGACTCAGTGTAATCTTTCCGCCAATGGACGTCCCGGCGAGAAGGATAATTCATGAACTAGCAAACAAGCTTAACATAAAATCCAAGTCGATTGGCACAGCAGATCAGCGCCGGCCTACCTTGCACCGAACTATTCGGACCCTACCATATACAGACTCGACCTTCAATCAAGCCGTCAGCAACATTGAGCGTCGCTTTCTCCCTACATTAAAGGGGAGAAAAGGCAAGCGAACGAGCAAGACGCACCCGGCATCGGGCGGTTCCAGCCTAGCAGTTAGTTATCAGGAGGGCGAGATTGTCGGTGCTGCAGCCCCAGAATTGGATGTAAGTAATCGCGGCAGAGCCATGTTAGAAAAGATGGGTTGGAGTTGCGGTACGGCTCTCGGTGCATTGGACAACAAAGGCATCCTGCAACCTGTGTCGCATGTGATGAAGAGTTCGAGAGCTGGTTTAGGATGAGTATGTTGTGCGGAGATTCTTGTTAGGCGTCACCGAATGCTATGAGATTATAAGTATCATGTGCACGAATTCATTGCTTCGAGATCCATTTCTCGATATTTAGTGTACAACCGCAAACCCCATTGACCGTGTGAAGACATTGCCCCCCGAAAAGCAAAACCATCCGTAACGCATTAAATCCCAAAATCAAGGGCGTGTTCTGCCCGAATGAACTCGAATTCATGACACCCAGCTGCCATGCTACCAATGACCCATTAAAACATTATGAAAAAACCAGTTGCATAAATTTATTTCGTGGATGAGGAATACTTGGTCACAGCCTTGGTGCCCTCAGATACGGCGTGCTTGGCGAGCTCACCCGGCAAGATTAAGCGAACAGAAGTCTGGATCTCGCGAGAGGAAATCGTAGACTTCTTGTTGTATGCGGCAAGCTTGGAGGCTTCGGTGGCAACGCGTTCAAAGATGTCTGGTGACTATTAGCTTTTATAATTTTCAGTGTACACACGAGAGAACTAACCGTTGACGAAAGAGTTTAGGATGGACATTGCACGGTTGGAAATACCCGTGTCAGGGTGGACCTGCTTGAGCACTGTGTGGTGTTAGGCCAGAGTGACGGCTTTATTGCGAAAGGGCAGCGTGACATACCCTTGTAGATGTAAGAGCTGTACGTTTCCTTGCGAGTCTTGGAGCGCTTCTTCTTTTCACCAGAGGCGGCTGTCTTCTTGCCGGCATCTTTTTTCTCAGGGGCCTTGCTGGCGGTGGCAGGGGCCTTAGAAGCGGGCTTCTTGTCGGCAGCTTTCGGAGGCATTTTGAGGGTTGTAATAAAGGCGCGCGCACTAAAGCGAGGGAGGCTGTGCTGAAAACGGTGAGCGACTTGGGTTCGGCGGCGGGTGGTGATGAAAGTTGATGGCAGATGTCGAGAGATTGGGGGGTGGGCTGGGTTTTTGTAGCTGGATGCGAAGCCTCACGAGTGGGTTACTGATTGCTGCGGATGGCATCAGTCCCCAATAGGTCGGAGCGCGCCACGGTCGCGCGCGTGTTTGTGTACTGTACTCGCCTGGCTGATCTTCGCTACTTGTTGCATCAAGGTGGGGCATTTCCCTACGCTTGGCAGAATAGCTGGCTAGACTGGTTATATCTGCACGGCCACCGGCACCGCTGTGGCGTGCCATACTTCCGATTATGTGACCATTTTTTGATTGGATGATTGCCACATAACAATTTCATGATGGCACTCTGGCCGCCACAGTATTGCAACGCGACATGCATGACACGGGTGAATTCCCTTAGTCATAGGAAGTCGTCGGTAGAGTCGCAGTGCGCGGTAAAGGTTCCGCTTCGAGAAGCATTGTCTTTAGTCGCACTTCTCAGTACCTACCTAGGTCCTTATCTGGTGTCACGCCTTCTCCAGGCAGATAAACTAGCTGTGCCTATCGTGAAGACGGGAACTGCTGTGACAGTGCCCAGGTGGGCAGGCATTGTGACTTGAACAAAAACTTGTTCGGTATCATTCATGTTTCTATTTCGTCTCTAGAGTGAGAGACGTATGCTACAGTGCGCACTTTAAAGATAGTGCACGAAGAGATGAAAGACCGACATGCACAGAATCCCTAAATTTCTGTTCCCGTCCCATCGATGCGTGAGATTGATTATTCTAGATGTTGCTTGAGCCAGCTTCACGAATCATGTCCTTGTTAATCAGAGCACACAAAATCGCTTTAAACCAGGTACGAAGGGAATGAAAGGTGAGTAATACCGCTGGTACTGGTCCATTTTTTACCCCTTGTCGATTGTTTTGCTCTTATTTTCTACTTCTAGACTAGCGTGTTTTTCTGTGCTAGGTGCCACATCAGTCAGTGGTGGTGGGTGATCCGGGATCACGTCTGCTACGCGCCGAAAACTACTTAACCTCTGCGCCCCCCGCAAGACCTCAGTTCCCATATTCCGCATCTTGCATTTACCATCATCGAACACGGACATTTATCTCCTTGTCACGCACTCTTCTCCAAAGTTTAATCCTCGCCCACTCTACACATACAAAATGACTGGCGGTGGCAAATCTGGTGGCAAGGCCTCTGGCTCCAAGAACGCTCAATCGTAAGTACACAGATGCTCTCTTGGGAGGTGCTTTCTAACAGTTGTAAGACGTTCCTCCAAGGCTGGTCTGGCATTCCCTGTTGGTCGAGTTCATCGTCTCCTTCGAAAGGGTAACTATGCTCAGCGTGTCGGTGCTGGTGCTCCGGTGTACCTGGCTGCTGTCCTCGAGTATTTAGCTGCTGAAATCCTGGAGTTGGCTGGCAATGCCGCTCGTGACAACAAGAAGACTCGTATCATTCCACGTCATTTGCAGTTGGCTATCCGAAACGATGAGGAGTTGAACAAGTTATTGGGTCATGTCACTATCGCCCAAGGCGGCGTTTTACCCAACATTCATCAAAGTATGTTACATCTTTCTTGGATACATGCAAGACTTCTAATCTGGTCTAGATCTTTTGCCAAAGAAGACCGGTGGCAAGACCGGTGGCAAGAACCAAAGCCAGGAATTGTAAATTGTGGTTTTTTTTTTTTTTTGCTTTCATTTACGACGGTCGGTTTCGGTTCAAAGGGTTCACGGTTTAGGGTTTAGGGTTCACGATTTTGCTTTTGTTGCGCGCAAGGGTTGTACAATAATCCCACGGCTATGGTCATGAATGATAAAACATTTTCTCGATATTTTTTCCCCGGCGGCGTGAATTGGTTTGATTCTTTACTTGGGGCATAATCTGCGCGTAATGTAGGGTGTCGGCATGTTCGAGGTCGTGCATGGGGTTTGCATAGTTCCTCGCATTTCTTATTATTCGGTCTGCAACGAGCGTGAGACTTGTGCTGACGGGCAGCAAGAGCAGCCACTTGGTCGTCGATACTATGGTTGAATTAATGCTTTAATAAAACGATATGTTTACATCTGTTGTGTCTGCCGTGGATGTATCAACTTCCAATTTAGTGCCTGTTGGCTTAATGGGGAGGTGCTAGGTATCGAAGGTTAGTGACGGTCAGAGCAGCACAATGACTATGACATGGCTACTCACGATCTAGAATCGGCGAGGGTAAGTTTCGTTCGTATTTGGAGCCTGTTGCTTAATGTTGGCTGTGCCCTCTTCTATGGTAGTTCGAGTTACAGGCGAATACATACCTCCGGGCGCTGTGGGTGGGATATAGGGATCCGGATGCTTCCACGTGTTGAGGAGTTTTTCTGTCTCGGACAGGAGAGCCTGATCAGCTGTCAGCTTCTGTGTCAGATTTGCATGATTACTGCATGTTCATTCGCACCCTTTGTTGTCTAAGGTCGGTGACGTTACGGTTCGCTTCGAAGAGGGAGCGGATGTACAGAGCTTGACCGCGCCAAAGCTGGCGCTGGACAGCCCAGTCAAGTGCCAGCTTCAGCGATCGCCGGTAGAGCGAACTGATACATTTGAGTTGTCAGCAAGAACCGTGCAGTGGCTGGTGGTGTAGCATTCTGGATTCTTGTTACTTACATTGCCGCTCGTTTGGAAGACATCCTGTACGCCGAGTCCAGCTGGCTGCAATGCCGTCAGATTTCAACCTCGCGCTTACACTCCTGGTGATAGTCCGGGTAATGCTCCTCTGTTGGTGTTTTATCTGTTGCGTTGCTGCTCTGTGTGCCTTGGAACTATTCGCAGTCGCGAGTTTCATTTGTCGGGAGCTATCAAATTCTTCATGCAGTTGGCGATGGTTTGTCACTCCGGCGGACTTTGGGGTATCGCCAGTTGCTGCCTTGTTGCCTGGCTCTCCTTGGGTATTTCATTGCCTGCACGAAGCCAGCAACTACCAGGTAGGGTAGGTACCTAGGTCGGTACCTCGGTTTTTGGTAAGAGCAAGCACTTACACGGTCTAACGGAGTATTTAATGGACATTGATGGGGAGTTTATACGTGCGACGATGTCTGCACAGATGCTATTGCGGTTCACTCGAAACCGTGTTCCTAACGCTCCTCTTCCCCTTTCCTCTCCTTTTATTTTTTCTTTTCCCTCCCGCGAGGTACCTCACACGTATCCGTCACGAATCTGCCGCACGTATTCCTCAGCTACCCTACACGTATATTTTCCTCCTCTTTGGTCCAACTGCCGGCCATATGAGTCTACGTGCATTGATTGAATCATTAGCTCTGCTGGGATCATGCATGTTTTTGTCTTTTTTTTTTTTTCTCGGTGTAGAGTTTATGTTCCACTTCCTATACTGCGCAACTTACAAGTCTTCGTTGTTTTTGCGTGCCATCAGTCTCAATTGGTGTGACAGGAGTACGCAGCCTATCAAAGACAAGCGCGGCTCGGTGGATTTGCCTCTTGGGGCACGAAACCACTGGAGAGGCAACAAGGCAACTTCTACGGAGTAAAGCCAAGCATTAGCTCGTTCCGATTTTTCTCCTCGGCGTACCCACAACAGCTTGCTTACCTGGTCACCCTCACCAACCGAGAATGTACACTGACCTGCAGTGTATTGCACTACTTCAAGACTACATCACACAGGTCCCCAGCGTCATCCCAGCAAAACCAACCCAAAATGCTCTACAGAAGGATAGCCAGCGTTGCCCGCATGATGCCTCTGCGCACAATGCGCGGTTGTCGCTCAAGCCCCTTAGCTATGCCCCCGACGACGATGCAACTCATCCGGACTTACGCATCTATAGTCGTGAAAGTGCCGCAGATGGCAGAATCTATATCGGAAGGAACGCTCAAGCAGTTCCCGAAGTCCGTCGGCGACTTTGTCGAACAGGATGAGGAGATTGCCACAATCGAGACCGACAAGGTGTGCCAAGGAGTCATCAACCCTTACCAGTGCGAGCGCCGAACTAACACCGCACATGACATAGATTGATGTTGCCGTCAATGCTCCGGAGGCTGGAACAATCAAAGAGTTTTTTGCCAGCGAAGAAGAAACAGTCACTGTTGGCCAAGACCTTATCCGTATCGAGCTGGGCGTAGCACCTTCACCAGGTGCCAAAGAATCATCAGCCAGCCCACCGAAAGAGACAGCGGACAAAGCCAAGGAGACAGACAAGTCCAAAAACAACGAAGCACTGGAGCCAGGCAAGCCCGAGGACAAGCCTCAGCCAAAAGAGGCAAACACTACATCAGAATCGAAAAGTGCCGCATCGCCACCAGCCACCAACGCGAAGCAAACTGAGAGCCAACCAACACCCACGCAGCCCATAGATGGATCACCTGGCGCAGGCAGTCGAGAGGAGCGCCGGGTATGCTTCATATTCGAAATCAATGCTCAAGCCAATGCTAATCTTTAGGAATCTACAGGTAAAAATGAACAGAATGCGCCTTCGAATCGCCGAGCGTCTCAAGCAGTCTCAGAACACCGCGGCGTCGCTAACGACATTCAACGAGGTCGATATGTCGAACATCATGGATTTCCGCAAGCTCTACAAGGACGATGTTCTAAAGAAGACCGGTGTGAAGCTCGGATTTATGAGCGCCTTTTCACGAGGCGCCGTTCTGGCCATGCGAGATATCCCTGCAGTGAATGCATCAATTGAGGGCCCAAATGGCGGCGATACGATCGTCTACCGCGACTACGTCGATATTTCCGTGGCAGTTGCCACGGAGAAAGGACTTGTTACCCCAGTCGTTCGTAACGTGGAATCAATGGACCTTATCGGCATTGAGAAAGCTATCGCGGACATGGGCAAAAAGGTTAGCTCGAAGCCGGTCTAGAGTTGTTAACATGTGATTGCTAATTGACAGGATAGGCCCGTACCGGGAAACTGACCATCGAAGACATGGCTGGAGGTACATTTACCATAAGCAACGGAGGTGTTTTCGGATCATTGATGGGTACCCCCATAATTAACCTGCCCCAGAGTGCTGTGCTTGGCCTCCATGCCATCAAGGACCGTGCAGTGGCTGTAAATGGCAAAGTCGAGGTTCGACCTATGATGTACTTGGCCCTGACCTACGACCACCGCTTGCTGGACGGCAGAGAAGCTGTCCAGTTCCTGGTCAAAGTCAAGGATTATATCGAGGACCCTAGACGAATGCTCCTGTAATATAATGTATGTAGCTGCACATTATTGTTCCTGCTATTCCTTATATAATACTGTTATCATAGCATATAGAATGTACAGTATGTGGCATCCTTAAGGGGCCCCGACAGATTACCTGGTCTGATGCTGTTCACGGAGGCCGACACTTTTGTACTGTACAGGGAGACTTTAAGTGCTCTGTAGTTTTATACGATAGATAATGTAACTTATGTATCTTAATCCTCCCGGTTTTACGAACTGCCACCAGGAACGCTATTTAATTTTGTGATTATCCTATCCCAACTCGTACATGACCAATAATTCAACACCATACCTTAGTCGTATGAAAGACCAGTACCGGAATTTTTGCTGTGTTAATATTAATAATATTATTATAATACTAGCCTAGCTTAATTAGCCACTGTGCTTCAGGAAAAAAAGAAAACCCTCCTTCGTCGCTTTTCCCCGTCTCCATTTTTGTTGTTTTAAGTAATTTGAAAAAAAAAAACAGGCCAAAAGTTGATAAGTAGCTGAAAAATAGCGGATATGCGTACTTTTTTAGGGTTTATTTCGGGCTAATGGGGATTAAATGGCAATTTTCGTGCGGATGACTGCTCTAAAAAAATAAAAAAAACCCCCACACTTCGACAATCAATAAACTTTGAAAAAAAAAAACCCTAAAACAATTCACGCGCCTCAAATACGGACACTCCACGTACTAATAATTAATTACCTTGATCACTCCAGTCACTCACCTCGCCATTTGCACAATTCCACCGAACAGGAATGAATGTCGGACTTCCAGCACTCTGACCCTTCCATTCCCCCACACAGAGAAGTGCCGCAATCCTAAGCATCAGAGCGACAAGGTGACATGGTGGCTTCAGGCATGATTCAATTCCTTCCCCAGTTGACCACGAGCTCTTACGTGCATCTTGAATTATTATTTTCGTAGAAGGAGATGCAGCCTCGACTATAGCATCGTTAGCTAACAAGCTGTCTTGCGTCCAATGTCGCAGCGGCTTGACTTCGAGAGGAATCGGATTCGGCACAATGAAATTCCGTTTAAAGGGGCACCATGTCCTCTCAAATGACGAGATTTCGTTAAGTACATCTTTGAATTGAGCGGCTTTGAGTTGTTGCTCTTGACTTGTTGTTGGTAACTCTATCCTCCAGTAATGCGCACGACGAATTTGCAACACAAAGTTACTGTTGTCCTGCGCAATACGCCAGCATCGGCTCTTTGGAAGGATAGGTTGGAGGGCTGAACCGCAGCTGAGAAAGGCCACTGAACCAGGAGCACGATATACACAGAATGTGCCTATGCATTGTCATATTAGTTGTGATGATCTGGTCTATCCTGATCAATCCTTACTACCAATAGCAATCGTTCGCTCCATGGGAGATCGACATGGCAAATCTCCGGACTCATCGAAGTCGCTGGAACCCAATATGGTCGACTGCTGTTGATGTGCAGTGAAAGAGACAATCTTCACATCATAGTGGCTGAAGAGCGTTTCGACGACTGAACTTGATGCTCGGGCTGCCTCGACAGGTCGTTGCGTGATTGTAGGTTCTGTGACAACTCGTCGCGGAGCAACGTGACCTCGCCATCGCATATGGTGACTGTCCATCGCGAGTAGGTGCGGCAAAAATCACGTCTATGGCGTTAATCTTCGCATGGCGACGTGTTGTAACGATAAACGCTTGCTCATTAAAGCAAACATCTCTGCTGCCCTATTATAACTTGGTACCCTGGTCTAAAGGTCGGATTCCAGGTAAGATGACAAGGGTGCGGCCCTATCAGAATTATCGCTGTAAGGGGCGAGTACGCCTTTGGTTATACAGGTGATAACAGGCTGGTCAGAGTCACTAGGAACCGGGTTAGCGCGCGATAGTACCCTCTGCTACATAATACATTAGGACAGTTAAATTTAGGCCCTGATCTTACCAATTCGCCCCGGGCTAATTCTCTTCATAAAACAGGCGCTAAGCCTAATTAGTAGGCCAGAATTGCATAAATCTCTATCTCCACGAGAAATTGGGGTGATCACCCTAGCTAGCAATGTACCGCACTAGTAGGGGCTGTTTGGATGCCTGTATTAGGCTTAGTGGCATAAAAAAGAGATTTCTTTCGCCTAGAAAGCTACAAATTTGCTTCGCGGAAGAGTCACGAAGAAACTAGATTAGCGCCAATTGCTAAGAGTACAAAGTAGCTGGCCCACTTCTGTAAAGTCCTTGACAGGGTAAGGTGTTAGCAGAGGGTATAGATTCTATCTATTATTATTAGTGCCACGTACCTGGAGCCTTAGGTTCAGCGCTGCATGTACAGAGCGAGCGATACTAGATAACACAGTGTGGATGCCTGAGCGCGCGCACATTAAGCAGGTTAGGTACCTAGGTAGCAAGTAGCATAATATATGCCATAGCGATTAAAACAAATCGGGAGAAAGCTTACAGGACTGTGACGGAAGACGCCGCCTCAACATGAACCACGAATATTATTTGGTATGAATTATTACTGTAAGTAAACGCCTCCAACCAATCAATGGTACCCACCCCGACCGAGTAGAAGAAGCCACTAGCCAGGTTTACTAAACGCGATCAACAACAGGACCTTCACATCCGAGCACAGGTGGTAACGACGAAAAGTCCATAACGCGACAAGATATAACGCGCACTCATGGACAAGCTTCATTTTGATGTGTCCAATTTCGAACCCAATGCAATCATCAGAGGTGCCCAACTGACACTGGTTGGAGGTGAGTTCGCGTGAAATGATGCAGTGAATCGAGGGGAAGATAGACTAAGTCGCATAAAGCCCACAGAGCTTTGCAGAATCCCGAGATTTTGACCACTGAACACTATAAACAGGCTGCATATGCGGTCGTAGTAGGCATTGGAATCCGACTTCTTGTGGCCATCCCAGTAAGTGTCAAAATTATCAGCAACTCCAATTGCAAATCACTGACTGTCATAAAGTTTCTGGCTATCAAGATATCGTTACGACTTGTGTCTCTGTTGTATCCTCTCGAAACGGTGTCTTGGGATGAAACAGTCATTAATTGGTTGAACTTCACGGGCGATTATATTTTTCAGGTGCCTTTCTTTCTTATGGCGATCATGCGCTACTTGGTACCGACACTGGACAATCTGTAAGTGGAAGGTCTGCCGATCGCTTGTGTATCCATCTCTTGGTGACTAAAAGTAACAAACCAGTTTTATGCAATCCCTCAATTGGGCCGATATCACCTATGTTCACAAGCACAAACATGAAGATCCGGGCGATCTACGGGATCTCTATTACCCTAATCTTCGATCTTATGAGCTACATTGTAGCAAGCAAAGTCCAGAAAGTCGGCGCCAGAAGTTTTCGAAATTTCTGTCCAAATTTGTCCGAAGAGCATTGATTTCGATCACCATTTTTGCCCTATCATATCTGCCAGTCATCGGGACGGCGATTCTCCCCATTGTGACCTTCTACACCTTTCACAGGGCTGTTGGGCTTGGACCAGCCGTCATCATATTCGGGACTGGCCTTTTTTTCCCTCGTAGATATCTCATTATATTTCTGCAAAGTTACTATTCGTCTAGAAGTCTTATGAGAGAGCTATTGGATCCATATTTTTCGCGCGTTCCTTTTACGAAAGAAGAGAAACGGAATTGGTTCCGGAGTCGTGAGGGCGTCCTTTTTGGATTCGCTTTGGGGTTTTACATGCTCATCAGGGTGCCCTTGTTTGGTGTACTTTTCTATGGCATCGCCGAGGCGTCTACCGCATACCTCGTGACAAAGATCACTGATCCTCCCCCACCTCCACAACAGATGAGGGAGTTTGCAACGAATCAACAAAATTGGCATAACAAACATGATTTCCTTCGCCTCGAGCTGGCTGATATCTACAACTTAGGTAGCAAGCCGCTAGTAGGATTGGAAAAAGATGCATAATGCAGAAACTATGCCCCTACGACACTGCTATCATGTTTTGAGATTGGTGCTTAAGCCGCTGCCATGATCGATAAGTAAGTGCCTCATTGAAATGAGAAAAAAACAATATCGGATGAGGTATCATGAAGCTTCTGTACGCAGTGATTACTCGTTCGTGTCGTGGTGCTTGGCCGAGTGAGAGTTAATGGCACCGCATGATTATGGCTCAGCCTAACCCTTAACGGCACTCATCTATGTTACGAAACCTTCTGCCTGAGTTTAACTCCTGGCAGTTTACCTGTGTGCAACAACGCACAGCTCAGTTGCGGTCAAGAATCCGAGAACTGTAATCGCGAGAACGATGATCTGATTGAAGGACGTTACAAAATTCCATCACATATCTGGTATGATGTTGAACATGCGGTGTCCAGTGTCGCCTTCGTGCTGCATCATTGCCTTTCTACCTTGTCCTATGAACTTACAGCTGGGTGTTGCACATGTGCGCAACATGTTGTCTTCGTCAATGTCCACAATTTCCGCCAAGTTTGAATGACCAGTATGCTCGGCATGCTGCTTTGCAGCCAGCTGTCCGTTTCCGATCCATTGACAACCTGCGTGGTTGCATTTCAATATCAGCCCCTCGGTATCCGTATAGTAGTGGACGGCGTTTAATTTCTGCACAAGTGAGCGAGCCTTTTCGATTACTTCAGAGTCTGTGGTAGGCCAAATCGTTCTATCCATCTCCGGTGGCAGCTGCACTGAAACATAAGGATAGTCAGAGTAGCTAAATGCAACCCTGTCGTAATGGATGCCCGAGAAAACCAGAATGCATCGGTTTTCTTTGTCTTCTCCGAAGTTTATTAGATTTTGTCCCTAGGGGGCTTATGTGAGCATGGCTAGACAAAGCAGCTTGAAGAAGATTTTTGTGATATTCCTGATATGCGTGACAGCAGAGCATGTTGAGCATACCTGGACATCGAAAGTGCAAATCTGAATGTCAAATATTGTAGACAGAATACTCAGCTCTATTCCTCCACCCCAGCGATCTGGATTGCATATGTTAAGTTGGTACTCGGCCGGGGAACACCCTAATATAGCCTCACTGTAGAGCTCTGAATGCTCAGTGATATACTGCGCCATCATTTTCCGAAGCTCTCCCGCTGGAATATGCCCAGGCAAAGCCCCCCCGAATGCGGTGAATAAACAGCTATTGTCGCTTGGCATTACTCGGAGGACTGTTGAAAAGTTAGTTTGATGCCTTTTGTATATACGGGTTGGGATGTGTTCTTACGTAAACTTCCATTCCTCTCGTCCCATGGTATAATGCAGTCAAGTGGGCTATCCTCAGCAGCGAGGGAGTCTTTGGGCTGATCATTAAAGTTCGGGCTTTCAGAGGGAACAATTGTAAGACTCTCGCCATGAAGGCCAAGACTCTTGGCGGTGATAGCTTCCTGCTGCATGCTTATCGTGCGCATTGACGCCGGTGGGCCATATTTGATGGTGAAATGCTCGATCGATGTTAATGCCTTCAGTGCTTGGAATAGCATACCAATTGTAGCGTCATCGTGTATCTCGACAACTCCAGTGCCATGAGGGCTTTTGTACCTTGTGCGCATCTTGTGGTGGCTATCTTTCTGGCTGCCTACGCGTTAGCTGGGGTCTGTAATGAGCCTTATGATAAATGCTCGTTATGCGGTTGTTTCGGGTTGGGGGCCGATATGGGCGAGAACGAGGAGCTTTGCCCTTGAACAAGGGTTCATAGGAATTGGTCAAGTACCCAACAAATATGCCAATAGCAATCTCGACACAGACAAATAACATACCAAGATACCCAAAGCACTATTCCTACGATAATCGATTATAATCCGTTGACTTGATGATATATGGTCTGTTGTCATGGCTCTCTAGTCATGTGTAGATGACTCAGCAGCTAGCTATTGTCATAAGCAACGCGTTCGCACGATCACTCACTCCTGCCCAAGTTGTCTCTCCAGCCAGCCACTACACATGCTCTTCGAATCGATCTTTATACTATTTAACACATACAAATGTCTACCTACAATGCCTCTATTACCGACGACGCGAGCGGATCCATCGAGGTAAAAGATAGAAAAAATGACGTAACAAGGGATAATCCGAGCAGCATGCGCACTGATCCGGATAGCGACACGCCAGATGAGGTCAACCTTCACATGTATCAAATGATTCAGATGCTCACGAGTTATCTCTCCAATATACAAGAAGAGTGAGCTCCACCGTGCATGATTTAAACGTCGTTTTCAAGACCATAATACTAATACGTTTCGTCAAAGTGGCGAAGAGCTTGCCGCAGGTTTCCAGCGTATTCCCAATCGCCGAGCACTTCCTGACTACTTTGACGTTATCAATGATCCAATCGCCTTCAGCACAATACGCGTAAGACTTCGCCTTCAACCTGTCGTTCGCAGCAGCGCCCTAACACCTATATCAGGGAAAGATACAAAGGAAACAATACTCGGCGTTCTCAGACTTTGTTAGAGATGTCGCACAGATATGTCACAATGCTCAGGTCTATAATCGCCCATCAGCACCGATATTCGGAGCCGCTGTCCGCTTGCAGAATGTGTTCGACAGTGAATTAAAAAAATTGGTCGCAAACGGAGACATCTCTGCCGATGAAGCTAAGTTGCCTGACCTCGGCGATTTGCCTCCCGTAGATGATTCTCCATCACAGAGGTCTCAGGACGGCGAGGAGGACGACGAAGAAGAAGAGGAAATGGAAGCAGACGAGGAACAAGAGCGAGAAGAAGAGGAAGGAGAAGAAGCAGAAGAAGCAGAAGAAGGAGAAGAAGGAGAAGAAGGAGAAGAAGGGGAAGAAGGAGAAGAAGGAGAAGAAGGAGAAGAAGGAGAAGATGGAGAAGATGGAGAAGAAGGAGAAGATGGAGAAGATGACGATGATGACGACGACGACGATGATGAAGACGCTTCAACAGATGAAGGCACTGCGCGCCGGAAGCGAAAAAGAAAGCAAAATCATGGACATCGAAAATTCATTTCGCGCAAGGGACAAGACGATGAGAAGGAGGACGATGCATACAGGAAGAGAGGTCGGCCACCTATGGTACAGACGCCAATGGAAGCTCGCATTTCCTCCATCATCCGCGGACTCAGGAAGATCAGGGATGACGAAGGAAAGCTGATGATAAGACCATTCGAGAAGCTGCCTGACAAATTGGTAATGGCCGATTACTATCAGATCATCCACAATCCAATTGCTCTGGATACCATCAAAAAGAAGGTGAAGCGCAAGAAATATCGAAATGTGGACGAGTTGCAAAAGGATATCGACCTAATGTTCGATAATGCTAAAATATACAACGAAGATGACAGTGCGGTATACATAGCTGCTGTGGAATTGCAGAAGCAGTCTCGAGTATTATCGGAACAGGAGAAAGCGAAACCAGATGATGATTTCAGGGATGAAGACGGGAGGTTACCGTTGTCTGAGGTACGGCATGATGGAGAGACATGGAGAGTTGGTGAGTGTTCATCCCATATACGCGTCCGTTGCCTTGGCAATGTAAATTGATTAGATGTGCAGGCGATTGGGTTCATATACGAAACCCAAATGACCTTGCAAAGCCAATCGTTGCTCAAATTTTCAGAATATGGCAGGATCGAGCAGAGCAAAAATGGATTAATGCATGCTGGTATTATCGCCCAGAGCAGACAGTCCATCGCTACGAGAAGCATTTCTTCGAACACGAAGTAGTGAAGACTGGTCAATACCGCGATCATCAGATAAGCGAATTACTTGATCGTTGCTTCGTCATGTTTGTGACTCGTTTCAACAAGGGCCGACCGAGAGGATTTCCGTCTGACAAAGCTGTTTACGTCTGCGAATCCCGTTATAACGAAGAAAAGTTTCGTTTCAACAAAATTAAAACCTGGGCAAGCTGCGTTCCCGACGAAGTCCGGGGTAAGGATTATGAAATGGATCTTTTTGAAGCCCCTCGTCGGATGAGAAAGGTGCCGAGCCCTATCAAACATTTGCTGCGGGAGGATGCGAAATCAACCGACGAGCTTCCTCGTCCTACATGGGGAAGTCCCAACGCTCCACCAATTGTCGGTGCTGTACACCGGCGACCAGCCGAATCAAATGTGAGTAGGAAACAATCAAATTTAGCTTGTGAGGATGATGTGAGATGTTGAGTGATTAACGGGCGCACGATGCGTTATCAAGCCCTTCTTAAACATGTTGTCATGAATTTGATGAATTGAGCATTAACAACGTATAAAAGGAATCTCCTCCACCGGAACTTGCCCTACCGCCGACATCTATGCAAACTTTGATGGATATGTCTTCCGAGTCTACTCTGCGTCATTCTGCATCATCATTGACTCCCGACATGTCAATGGATACCATTGCAAAGAGCCATCAGCCGGGATTCCACGGCCCTAGTCCCGGACCGTCGCCCAATTCCGGACAATATAATATACCTGCCGCAAGTCATTTTCAGCCAACGACTCCAGGTTCTATTGGCCAGCCCATGCAGCAGACCCCAGTTCCCATTCCTCAGCCGCCTCAACCCCTTTCCACTCCACAATCAGCCTTGCGTCCGATGCATTTTCCCCCGCAGCAACCGGCTTACACCTCTAACCTGTCTTCTACCTACTCCCAAGCAAATGCCGCGTTTGTCCATAATCAAGCATTGACAAATCAGGGCTCTATACAGTATAATCAACAGCATGGACGGACCCAGTTTGGTGTTCACGCTGGAACTGGCACGACCCCCTCAAATATGTATAACCCCCCTCGACCGCCAGAAGTCTATACCCTTCCCGAGAGTATTAACGAGGCTCTATCTGAGGAAATTCGACAAAACTTCCACCATGACACGGCTGGTCGTGTCTTGTTCTTCTCAGGTCCACCATTAGATCGGTCCATAAAAGGTGTCCCCCCCCAGTACGACGGGCTTGGACATAGTGTCAGATACCTGGCAGGCCGAAAAGGATGGCTCGCAGACCGTGAAAAGAAGAGGAGACGGCGTGATGCGTCAGAAGGGCCTGTCTCAAAGCTAGCAGTTGCTGCGTCATTTACTGCTAGTGGTGCAGGGAATGCTGTCACTATTGACGCTACTAGTGCCATGAGACAATGGCTGCAGGCATTCGACGACAGTGCGATTGGATGGTACCAAAGGACTGAGCTGGATGGTTGGAGATACGCTGAAGAAACATGAGAATTGTCGTGTTGCAATACTCGGAAACAGGACCTATCAGGATTCGTGCTCCTGGTTGGTGTTTTTCAGAACATACGAAATGATAGGCCAAAGTGATTTGGTACACAGCGAGATTCGCTTGACCCTCCCTTATACTCGTGCGTGCCGGCCCTCACAATCAACAACACGATAAGTCAAAGATATTTTATTTAGGCTGGTCCTAGGATTAAGGGTTTTATCGTAGGATAAACTGGCGACCTGTCCGGAAAGTTTGTATCTATTTTGAACCTCAAGGCATTAGTCCTTGCCGAATACTTGTCACTTTCTTAGCCACATCCCTTGCTTTCACAGCAAACCACTAACGGGTACCAGCAAGGCCTGTCTACCTAGCAAAGCAACAGTTCAGTCCTTGAAACCTCGGGCGGCTCAAATCAAGGTTGAATTATTTCATTCAATTGGCCGTACCGCAAACCACGTGGCGTACTGCGAGAGAACCAAAGTACAGCTGCTGTACTTGGCTGCATCAGTGTCGGTCAATTAAAAAGCTTCGGCTTGTGCTTAGATATCGGCAGTTACTGGGTTGCCCTGCATAGCGCTCTTACAAGACTAAATGCTATGCCATTGTAGAGACAGACGGAACGGACAAACCAATAAGGATTGATGAATGATCTGTGCTCTGCCATGACGAACCGTCTCGTATGTTCCACCACTTAATTAGTCAACATTGCACCGAAGGCAGCGACTCCTTCTTTCCACAGCCTCGAGTGAACTCCACCATAACCCATTCGTACACTGCCCATTGTGCTGCATTGACAACGAAAGCGCGGATGCTACAAACAGTCAGCCCGCGAAAGAAAATGCCCAGCCCTCCTTCTCTGAACGATAATCGGGCAATTTCTAGAGAACCAGGACGTTTGAGCCATTGCGAACCTCCGGTGGACAATCCTTGTCTTAGTGGCCGAGTCTCGGATGAATAAGTTAATGCTTGAATCTGTATACGAGTCTTGATGGTGTCTAAAGGGAAGACACTTGCCCAAGCAACAACGCCTGCGAAGCCGCCACAAAGAAAAATCTTTAAAGCTTCGTGACGGAATGAATGGATGTCGTCGTCCTGCCTTGCAAGTGGCCAGTACTTATTAGCCAGTTCGTACGACCAAAAGTAAAATCCGTAACCGACAGTGTCCCTCACAGCGGTGACCCAGCCGCCGACATAGTAACCGCGCACGCCATCAGTCTGCCAAATACTGCGTGCAATACGCCAACTGGAATTTTGAGACACCGAAATTTGCGCACGACACTTGACGAGCTCGGTTGGCGTACTTACAACCCATGTCGCGAGCCCACCCGCTGCACCTGCAAGCCAACTCGCAACGAGATTGTTGTTGTCGGGAAACAAAGACTTTCGAAGTGCAGACTCTGAACGATTGTATGCCACAAAGAGAAGAGCATTGAGAGCGCCGTATCCGAGAACTGGAGCAGCAACTCCAGCTGCCAGACCTGCCGTTGTCTGGGGAAATGAACTACTTGGGAGCAATGCACCGGCCTGTAGCCGAACCTTGACTATATCTAACGGATTGCCCACGAGTATTCCTGCAGCACCACTGATATAGCCAGCCCAAAAGTCGGACGACATTTTCTCGGCTGGAAAGGCCTATCTGCAACAAGCACAACTAGGCGGAATGGCCAATTATGATGTCTAGACTCAAATTGACAGATAGGAACCGGGAAACGCTCATTCATGCGTTGCCTCTGCGTCGAATGGGACTTGGCTTAGACAATCTTCCTGCACGACGCGCTTTCGATTCTTACACTTGCCGCCATGAGCAATCTTGAGCAAACAAAGACCTGTGCGCGGCGTTTCAGGACATAAGGCGATGCTGAGGGTGGAGCGAATTGAAGTCACCCGGAAGGCTGGATATGGATATGAAGGGCTGAGAGGGGAAGATGCTAGTGAGGGTGGTGGTTGAGAGCTTGATTCATAACATGTGTGGACAACGAGTCTCGATTTTGGAAGGGAGACGCTGGATATAGGCTGCGAATGCAGTCAAATGACCTTGTCTTCCTCTCTTGTGTACATAGCTTTCAATGTGACATGAAATTGATCGGGGTTGAGGCTGTCATGATTCGTCCACTCTGAACCGAGGTAATGCTAAAATCCCGCTAACAACCGATCCATATTGCTCACTTGGGGGGGGGGGGTTTGGATTACATGTACCTTTACACAAATGGCGCTGAATGAAACTTGGTTCTCCTTTCCTCAAAGATTAGCCTGCTTTTAGGATTACTGATGCTCAGTCCCTACTTTGAAATTCGAATGTCTTATTTGGTAAAGCGAAGCTTCCAAAAAAAGATGGCCACACAGCTCGCTCCTCTTCCGGCTGTCCAACGGCTCAGTTCGCTCTGCATCCGCATTCTGGGCGATAACCCAGGTAAATTCACTCTTCAAGGAACGAATACTTACTTATTGGGACACGGTCGCCGCAGAATTCTCATTGACACAGGGGAGGGCCGACCGGGCTGGCTGTCCTCGTTAAAGGCAGCTTTGGCTCAGGAGAAGGCAACAGTAGAAACTGTGCTCATCTCACACTGGCATCACGACCACGCTGGTGGCGTAAGCGACCTTCTGTCCATCGCTCCCGAAGCAATCATTTACAAACATGAGCCCGACACTGGTCAGCGTGCAATCGAAGACGGCCAAGAATTCACCGCGGACGGTGTCACACTAAAGGCCATCCACACACCAGGACACACGAAGGATCATACTGTCTTTGTTCTCGTAGAAGAAGATGCGATGTTCACCGCTGACAATGTTCTCGGCCATGGCACTGCTGTTTTTGAATGTATGTCAACATATCTTCGGAGTCTAGAGAAGATGCAATGTTTCTTTGCAGGCAAGGCCTATCCCGGCCATGGACCTCTCATCGAAGACGGGCCAGGAAAAATAGCCGAGTACATCAAGCATCGACAGTCACGGATCGGACAAGTCTTGAACACAATGAGGGGCTCGAATAACCCTAGTCCAAGAGCAGATGTATGGTCTGCGATGGACATTGTCAAGATTATATATCGTGATATTCCTGCTGAGCTCCATCCGGCAGCCAGTAGGGGTGTTATGCAGATATTGAAAAAGCTGAGCCAAGACGGCTCTGTCATTCAGGTAGATAAAGATAGTTGGAAGCTAGCTAAAGACAGCTCAACTTGATGGAGGTTAAACCATACGGTTGAAGCCTACAAATTCCGGCTCTAGTGTTTCTTGTGTGCCTGATTTGACCGATTTCAAAGACAACCAAGGAATGTTGCGTAAGTGAAAATATTTCGTGGCTTGGCTTTCCTCACACAAGAGCTTACAATATAATAACTCGAGGTCCTTCTCTACTACTTTTTTTTCTCTTCTTTCTTTCCAGCTCTCTTCTCCCTGTCACCCCAGCGCACGTTATTTGACAATAATCTGCATCGTGGAAACATCAAGGCGCAATATAGAACCGCGTTCAGAATGGCTATGTTGTGCGCTGCCGAGTGTGCTCATTGGAGCTTGAAGCTTGTCTCCCGATGGCGCTATATCGTGATTGATAGCCGGACTACTGTTACTTCTCGTTAACCACTTGGAGTGGTACTTCCCTTGAGGATGCATAGTAGATACCAAACTTCACAGATGGAGCAGCAACGATCGTTCTTTCGAGAAAGTAGCTCCACATGCATCCGCTTCCTACGATGGCGAGAAAATCCTTCAAGTCTCTGTAGCTGATTTCATCCGATCTACTGTGTCTGTGCACGTATACATCATGATGGACGGATATGCTGGATCTCGGCATGAAGAATAGAAGCATGCATATTGCGTTGCAGAGCGAGGTGATACGACGCTCCAACCACCACACTTGTACTCTTCCCAACTTTCGCCAAGAAAAGAATTAGTATTTTATTTAAGATGCCTTGCAAGAGCTTGACAAGAGCCTTTGTGAGCAGATAAACTACCTAGTTAAGGACCTATGTTACATTTCTTCGGAGTATAGGATGGTCACTACCACAAAGCTCTCAACCAAGAATAAATCGAGGTTGGCACGTGAGCGTTGTTGTATCGGCCAGATGTAGTCCGTACAGTTCCGCAACGCCATAATAGTCATAGATTTCGACTCTGCCCACATATGGAGCATTTGCGTGCGTTCTCGACTGGAAGGGCATGCCGTGCCAGCTCATGCACGGACAGTTCAAGCGCCATTATAAGTATCCGGAGGCATCGACGATTAGCTTGACTCACATGTTCAAACGGAACGGTAGTATGGGCCTTGGCGCAGACCAGATTTACGGACCACGTTCGACGCGGTAAGTGCCATCGTGCATATCGGCCGTCCTCCGTACACGGTTACACGCAGAACCTTCGCCTTCTTCGGAATTCTGTGGTCAGGACCCCAGCCCCGTGGCAAGTAGTCGCTACTGCTGCGAGCCATCAGACTACGTACGTAGTCGGCGATGACAAGCGGTCAAGTCTTGTCCGAAAATGGACTTAATTACGTGACTCGAAGCTCTGGCAATCTTGAGATCCTCGCCCAGCCCCACTAAAGCTCCCACATGTGTTGATAACGCATCGAAGGAAGTAGCTGTTCAGCCTCGGAAGGGCCGGATCTAACCATCCAAAATTCGTTTCTACTGGTGACTCACATTACCCACTTTGCTTGCTAATCTGATGCCCCGTGACCAGAACTTTGGCTTTGGTTGGCTCGGTGGATCTGGCTAAGGCCGTCCATTGACACCCGTTGACAATGACGTTATGGCCGACAATATCTTTCGCCATGTTATATCACTTGATCCCTTTTCAACTTCTACTCCCCATCATACTCGTGGTCTGCTTCGACATCGTGAGCTCATCAGTAAAGAGTGTTTGACAAGACGGTCTCCTTAAAAATCCGACTCTCCTCTTAACCCTCCGTGTGGTTTCGGGCGGCCAAGGTCGAGTTGATTCATTTTAACTAGTTATCGGGATCTTAGGGTCCTGATTTCTACGCAATATTCCATACTTGGGGATTTATTGCGACGCCGTTTCCAGTTCATGTAGCTGGCTAGCGCCTTTCTCTCTCTCTCTTTGCCTCTTCTCGCCTGGGTAGGCTGGATAAAACTGTATACGTCAACAATAGTCTCGGCAAGGGCTCTAGGGCAACGTACCTAAAGATTTCACCCCCCAAACGAATCCAAGAGCAGAAGAAGCTGCCAGAGGCTGGAGATACTAGGATGAGACAGGAGTCTGACTTATAGTTTTTGGCTGACCCCCCGTCACAAGAAGCTTGAGTCGATCGAGAACCGCATACGCTGTTCTTTCAACATGATTGCCGTTCTCATTAGTTGGGTCTTGTTGGCGCAAATGGCAGCCTCGCATGGAGATGTGAATCTGGAGCATATTGGACATGCGCCCAATACTGCAAGTGGTACGAATCAATCCTCAACTTTGCCCGACGAAAGTAACTTGCCCACATACTTTGCACTTGAAGATGGGCGACACATCATTGTCGCCCACATAGTGCTAATGGTAATATCGTGGGTTCTGATTTTGCCTGTTGGTGAGTATTCATGGTTCAAATTCCGTGGCAGGCTGCCAATTCTTCCAGGTTGCTCCTTTGAATGGCTGACGCATTCCTCGTTCCAGCCGTCATGTTCTCCATCGCTCGTTCCAATTTGACCTTAATTACTCAAATTATATTTCTTGCAACTCATGGGCTAGGTGTTTTCCTGGCTTTTGCTTATAACTCGCAAACGCCTGATCTTTATCCAAATAATTCTCACCATAAAATTGGTTGGATTATCACTTTCATCGTGCTAATTCAGCTTCTGATACATTTGGTTGGGCGTCTTTCTGGGGCCACATTGGGACAAAACGACTCTGCCATGTTTGCCGATGCAATCACTCACGATTCTAGCAGAGTCGATTGGCCAAGGTCATCGAGCCAATGTGACGCCGCAATCATATGTCGCCTTTCCAATGATAGTGGGCAAGGCACAGATCCAGGGACCGAGTCATTGCGCAGCAATTCGATCTCCACCACAAGCGAAGAAAGAACTCTTCTGCTTAATGAAGAGGAAGAGGACTTGAATAGGCCCGGCGAGGAAATGGCTAACGGGCAACACTTCGCGCCCCTGTCAACAGCTATACGAGCTATCATCGCACAAAAAGCAACACATCTCGCTTCTTCACGGTGGTGGAAGTACTTAAAATTGTGCTACCAGATTATCGATAGGTTTATTTTGCCTTTCGGGTTTGTTGCACTAAGTACCGGTGTTGTTACCTTTAGTCGCTTTTTCGTAAGTGAACCATAGACACAAATATCTGTTTCTTGCGATTCTTCTTCCTCTTTAAGAAGGTATCTTTTAATAATAAACAATGCTCAAAATAGGAAGGCCAAGCGATTTTCAATGGTCTGGCTCACTGGATCAAAGGAGGAGTTTTCTTTTGGCTAGGCCTGCTGACATTGGGTCGTTGGTCAGGCAGTTTCGCAGAGCTTGGTTGGGCTTGGAATGTTAGGCCCTATGTTCATGAACAAAGGCGTCGGTGTCCTTCAGCTGAGTTCGTCGAGAGTGGATTCATTTTCTTCTACGGCATGACGAACATTTTTCTTGAGCATCTCGGTAGCTGGGGTGAAGAATGGAGCGCTCAGGATCTAGAGCATTTGTCTATAACTTTTCTTTTCATAGGTGGTGGATTGGTGAGTCCGTCTTCAAACAATATCTGAATCTCGGATGCAAAGCGCAACACTGGGTGGTACTCCCGGTATTGGTTCTGCTTACTTTGGGAGGTCCGATGCAACCAGAACTGACCGGTTGCGTAGTGTGGCATGCTGATCGAGTCATCTTCGATCCGAACTTTCCTGAATACAGGGATATCGAATACGTTCCCGAAGAGCTTACCGGAAGAGGGTATAGGAGAGAAACGGCACAACTGCGACACAAACAGCATCTCTCTGAATCCCATACCTCCGCTGGTCATTTTGCTTCTGGGATTCATGATGAGTTCTCATCATCAGTCAACCATGATATCAACAATGATTCATAAACAGTGGGGAAACCTGCTACTGGGCGCTTCTTTTGCCCGAGGACTGACCTACATTCTTCTGTACATTCGGCCCCCTCGATCGGTTCTGCCATCTCGACCGCCTACTGAGCTGTTGACCTCTTTTGGTCTAATCGCAGGCGGCTTTATTTTTATGATGAGCGTAAGTCTGCAGGTCCGCAATTCAGGATGATATAAGAGCCAAGTTCATTGACGAGACCGTTTCTATGTAGAGCTCTGATACTATCGATGCCATGATTCACTACAACTTGGATGCTATGTTCATGTATACCGTCACAATGGGACTGGTGGGTTTGCTGATGGCTTGGGAGATATTTGTTCTGGCCATCAAAGGCTGGGCTTTATGCAGAGAACGCGCAATTTTGCAACGGAGCATGTGTGAGCTGGGATGTCTTGAACCTTGAGTAACGTCCGATTGATTGGTCATAATACAAATTTCCGTTAAACGGACCATAGCCGTGATCGAGTGACTCGTATTCGGATAAACTATGTAACATTATAAGATATACAACGATACGGTTTGCTCAACCCGTCCACATCATGTTTGTTCGGTGGGGAGGGACAAGAAGCAGAGGGAAAAGGCACTGTCACCACAGCAGCGGTGTCACTAAGCGGTGTCACTATACTATGATGAAGGCGTCCTCTTTGAGCAAGATACATTCTGTGCGATCTTGTCTGCTGCAGGCCTATCTTTCGAAAGTAGTTGTGACGAGCCCTGGCGGAGTGCATGGACCAGAAACGGAACTGAATCTGTCTTGAAGTCTTCTGCGTCGCGTACTTTGCTTATGTCGTCAGATAGCTCTTGAGTGATTTGTTGGAGATAGAAGACCGGAAAGTCGGCGAGACAATCTGTTCTTGGTCCTCGAGACGACATTTTGCAAACCCCACCTATTATGTTGCGCGATTTTACCGTCTTTTCGGCGAGGGAATTGCTTGATGGCAGACTAAGTATTCTTTCCCCTCCTCCAAGGTTGTTTGAGGCACAGAAGACTAGTGACTGGATGTCGCAGAGAAGAACGTCTTAGACGCAAAATGAAATTTCTCATCAATTATGTGTCATAAAGCTGTCCTTTGTAGCCGAAAGAAAGCTCGATGGATTGCATGCATATAAGGACAAAGTTAATGGAGCCGATGATTGTGAAAGTCCAGTGGAGAAAATGTTGTCAAAATTCTGAAAACTTATTACAGCAAAATACATAGTATTTGTGGGTCTACCCTAGGACATCTATATACTTGCATCAGCATGAAACACTTTTTATTTACTTAATGCCGTTTTAGGAACTGCCCGTAGAATGTAATCAAGTCACAAGCTGATACAATGAATTGACCAATCTCTGATATGCGTTATCCGCAAAGACATCGCTTCATCGTTGTATACCGATTAAGATATCTGAGCATCTTATGACGTTGTTCACGGTTACCACCAAAATGACATGGAACTGACGCCCGGAATTAATTTGTGCCATCATACGTAGAAAGGATCCCGCATAAGACAGACACAACCCGCTATAGTCCCACAGGGATTACACCTGACACATACATACAGATAAATGTCAACTGCAATTTCCATCCCCACTGGAATAAAGTTCCAATTTAAACTTCTCCAAAGACGAAAAAGTGACTGAAGCAAATGCGTTGTGCGTAACGCCTGAGGTGCTCATTGAACTTAAATGACTCATCTGAGTCAGCAGAGAGAGATACGTCCTAATGGCAACTTGACCAATGAAGCTCAAAACGAGCTAAAGATGGAAAGTTGTACATTTAATAGCCCTTCCGGTCAATGAGAGATGTATTGGAAGACTGCTGACACCTCTTTCAGATCGCACTCCTGTCTCAAAAGCAAATCTTGAATAGACTCCAAAGCCTTGTTGATGAAATGGTTCCACGTACTGGTGTCGCCGTAAAGGATTGCCGGGGCCTTGACGTGTTGTCTGCCGTCTGGTCTGCACCTCTTGCATTTGAAAGTGTCATGAGTATCGCTTATCGTATTCGGTCGGTATTGAAATAGCTCGCGAAGGCTATCTAAAGAAAAGTGTCGTTCCACGTCCTCCGCGGAGTCGACCACGCAAGATGACAAGCTTTGCTTGTGGGACTGACGTTGGAAAATTTTCTCTTCGATAGTACCCGTTGCAATAAATCGATAAACAAAGCAATCCTTTTTCTGCCCATCGCGCCACACCCGTGCTAGGGCTTGTTGATCTGCTGCCGGATTCCAATCTGGATCAAAAAGCACAAGGCGATTTGCTCCAATTAAGTTGATGCCACAACCACCTGCCTTGCTGCTCAGCAGAAAAATAAATTCTGCGCCATCTGGGTCATTGAATCGATCCACTAGCTTCTGACGCTTATTCACATTCATGGTTCCATCAAGCCGCAAACAGCCGTATTGGCGTGATCGGCATAAACGCTCAAAAAGATCTAGAGTTGAAGTATAATTGCTTATGAGAACAATTTTGTCATTTGTGTCTTGCCGAATGCGCGCAAGCATTCGATCCAGTACCAACATTTTACCAGAATATTCGGGTCTTATGTCTCGGTTTCGGCCTCGTGCTTCCTTGGGCACGTATCCCGCAGGAAAGCAGGCCTCTGAACCTGGTAGATCCTCGGCAAGATTCAATAAGTCTGGATGATTGCAGAGCTTTTTGAGGATGTTGATTGCTTTCAATGGCTGGCTGCCTTTCCCTCTCAGTAAAGCTTGAATGTCGGGACTCGTGATGAAGTAATTATATAGACTCAGCTGAAAAGGAGCTAGGTTGCAAAACACAACGTGCTCATACTTGACAGGCAGATATTTCGAAAGGATGTCATTTGTTCTGCGAATAAGAAATTTGTTCACTATGCCGAGCAACTCTCCAGTACACTCATCACCGCGTTGGCGATCGGCCTCGGAGGCATCTGCATCTCGTCCACGGAGTATAGGGATCTCAAATCGTTTTCGAAATTCCAATCGAGAGCCCAAAAGATCGGGATTAGCGAAGCTGGTAAGTGAGAAGTATTCTGTCAGGTCGTTTTGGATAGGCGTTCCAGTCAGTATCACTCTCCGAGATACGTTCAAACTGTTGAGGGCGCTGAAAGTATTGCTGTCGGCATTTTTTAGCCGGTGACCCTCGTCACAAAACAATAACCCGATTTTGGTGTGCCTCAATTCCTCCACATTCAGCCTGAGAGTTTCGTAGGATACAATGATGACCGGCCGAGTGACTGCACGACCAGAAGAAACAGCCCATTGCCTAAGTTGCCTGGTGAGTTCTTCTTTTGATGCTTTCCCGTCTATAGCAAAGGGCGTGATGGCATTAGCACCAAGCCATTTAGTCAGTTCATTGGCCCAATTCTTGACTAAGCTCGCCGGACAAACCACAATTGCCTTCTGTATGGTAGGTTTTCCTGCTTCGGGCGATTGTTTAAGGAGAGTCCACATGAGAGTGATGCATTGCAACGTTTTGCCAAGTCCCATCTCATCAGCCATAATACACCCATTTGCCTTCTGTTCAATCATGCCAGTTACACAACGATACATGAACTTGACACCTTCGACTTGATGCGGACGGAGAATTTTTGCAAGTTTTGGGTCAAGGACTACTGGTACCTTAGTCTGGTCATTGCCTACCTTTTTTTTTATGCCAAGGATCTCTGCCAAGCTCTTGTGTACAAGTGGTGTATTTAACTTCGGTGGATGGCTGTGGTCCTCATTTCTCGCTTCCTCCAATTCTGAAAATTCATCAGATTTGCCATCTATAGTTGGATCGTACAGTACGATTGCGAACTCGCCGCTGGGATCGTGCAATGCCTTCGGAGCCACAACAGCGCCTTGTCGTAGACCCAGCGTTGGAGGTGGCCTATTGGGATTGTAGGCCGCATTGTTCTTATCCTTCAAAGGTACTGAAAAGGCCGTTTTAAAAACTTTCTCTTTTTCTTTGGGCTGAAACACAGGGAATTTGTTGACATCCCGAGTTGACAAGGCTAAACGGTCGTCATTACAGTATTCTCTGTCTTCAGCACTGTTGCTTTCGACGTCGGAGTAATCGACCTTCCTTCGTTTACGACACGTTCTTCCCGAAATATTGGGCTTTGAGGCATTGCCAGGACATCTGAAGGGTTTGTAAAGCTTTTGGATCGTGTCGGAGGCTTCAGATTGGCGTTTGACTCGATGCTTTTCGCTTGTTGATTGCTTCACTGGGACAAATGGCCTGACTCAAAATTAGAATCTTGAACTCTTTGTGCACGAACAATGGCCTTACAGTGACGCCATTTTGATGTGGTCGCGATTCGTCCTCCACAGCTGTATGTTCTGTGGGCGGGTTAATCATTGATGAGGTGGACGTGTTCTCGACGTGACCTCAACAACTTCTCAACGCGTCTAACGTCACGTCAGCACGTGACCTTAGACGTAACGATGTGTGCAGCTGCTCCGTGCCGACTATATTGTCTTTCCACGTTAAAATATCATCTTAGCTTTCAAAGTCCAAATTTTTGCCCTGTATAGTTGTTATAACACTATGTGAAACGAGTCTGTTCTTGTTTCAAGTGCGTAAAGTACGAAGTAGGCTTTAGCCGTATGATAGTCATTTCCCCACCGCAATGTCAAGGTTGTATCCAAAATAAGAAGGCGTAATAATCTGAGTTTGAAGTCATCCTTGATCTTATTTTCCGCCCTTTCCGCGTTTTGCTGAAAGAAAGAATAAAGAACGCGAACAAGAGCTTGGCCACTATTGCCAAACTAGTCGCTCAGCAGTTGACGAACAACACTGGGTTATCTTATCCAAGACACAGCTATCGATTGTGAATCTCCAGCTCCTCATCGCCATCATAACCAGTCGTCTTTTCTTACTATAGCTGAAGTCATGTCACCAATCCAGGACACAAGCAAATGAGCTGCCTCACTCCACAGTAACTTTAGCCTCCAAAACCTTCTATGTTTGCGTTTTGTGATTACTGATGAAAATACTTGCGCACTTAAGCATATATAGGGCTCTTCATGCACCCCTGAACCCCGTCTCTCAATACCTCGGGCGAAAATATAGTGTAGTACACGACGGGTTCACTTTTGATGGCGGCCTAATCTAGTTCCTCCACGTTGACGACTTCTCTTATTCTCTGAGCATTGCGTCGAGATCTCCCGCTTCCGTTCGTTGCGAGGTCGAAGAATTCCCCCAGATCGGTCAATCACGGAGTACGAGTTGTTTGTGCCAGGCGATCTGTCTGCCTGGAGTATTAGCTGGACTAAGGAATACAGGAAAAAACGCAACGGGGATTTTACCCCATTTAATCGAACTGGGTGTTCGCAATGTCTACCCGGCCGACGACGCCTGCATCTCCCAAGAATGCAAAGATCAAGTCGCCAACGCCGGGTATTCCGATGTTTGGTTGTGGTATGGAAATCGAGACGTTCAGCAAACTTATAAATACTAACACGTGTGATCAGAACATGTCCAGTTGCTGTTATCTCAGGGACAGGAGGTTATGAATAGCTCCATTGCACATTACAAAATGATTTTAAGGGGTATATTTGATTCAACGCCGATCGTGCCACAGACTTCGACGGATCTGGAGGGACGGCCGATTACATCCTTGACATCCAATTATCTCTGCTTGCAGTGTCCCACCACAGTTACTGAAGAAGACCGTCTAAAGCACGGAACCAAGAAATCACACAGATTTTGTATGTCAGTCTAGAAGAGGTAATCGTCGGACTCAAACTGATCTCGCTAGATGTCGATTCTCGGAGTGGATCTCTGTATTGTCAGATATGTGATGATTTGGTTTGGGATCCAACATTGGAGGAACTACGTGTCCGCAAGATAGGCACTGGCTCATTTTCTGGTAAGTGTTGAGTCAAGTCAGTCTTGTCAGCACATAGGCAGCGGCCATTAACATGATTCTTTGCGGGAAGGTCGCAAACGCAAGCACGACGAGCTATTCACGGAATCGATCAAAGATGACCCGCGCTACATAAGTTCCAATACAACAACCGCATCGTGTCGCGCGAATGGCTTGCGGGGCATATACAACGCGGGCGCAACTTGCTACCAGAACGTTGTCCTTCAGAGCTTTCTGCACAATCCGCTTTTGCGTAATTTCTATCTCAGTGACGGACATCAAAGTAATGATTGCACAGTGTCTCACTGTCTTAGTTGTGCCATGGATGACATGTTTCAAGATTTTTATGCTCTTGAAAATACGAATGGTTATACTGCCGCAAACATCCTATCCGGGTTCTGGATTTCTGAGAAGAAGGCTTTTGAAAACCTTGTTACTACGAAAGAGCAAGACGCCCATGAATTCTTCCAATTCTTAGCCGAAGAACTACATGAGCGTAATGGAGATGGAAAGAAACCGGAAATAGGTTCCGAGCACAGTTGCAATTGCATTGTTCACCAGACGTTTTATGGGAAAATGCAAACGACGACAACTTGTCAAAATTGCAAGGGCACTACAAACGCAGTGCAGTCCTTCCTCGATCTTAATCTTGGTCTGGATACCTTAATGCAGAGGAGAGCCAAGAAAACGGGTCAGAAGGCCCCAACTCTGACTCTAAATGACTGTTTGGATGAGGAATATGTCAAATTTGACAAATGCGAGTATCGTTGCCACAATTGCTCATCCACACAACAAGCCAAACGATACACGAGTATCAAACGTCTGCCGAACGTTCTGTCTATCCAACTCAAGGTAAGCTTGCGTTAACGAGCGCCATATACAGTTCCAAGGCTAAGTGTTTGTGCTGCAGCGATTTGAATATAAACAAGGAAGACATGATCGAGCCGCATCGAAGATTGATCATACGGTTCAGTTTCCTTTGCAATTAAATATGCTTCCCTTCACCAACAGGATTCGCAGTCGAGATAATCGAGAGAGTCTGGAGCTCGAACGGTCTTGCACTTATGACCTGCTGAGCGTTATTGTCCATGTTGGGGAAATAGAGACCGGACATTACGTGTCATATTGTCGCGTCGGGGATCAGGTAAGCCTAACTCCTGGTTTATGTGCCCGAGGTGAAACCACTGGGAACTGACATAGCCAATTTAATTAGTGGTTCAAGTTTAATGACCACAAGGTAGAACTAGCCACTATCTCGGAAGTCTTGGGTGCACAGGCCTACCTGTTATTTTATATAATTCGCTCTCTAGCTTAGGATGCCTGATATTTCTCTGCACTAGTGATACGCTATTGTTACTGCATAAATCCGCTCAAACTGCATTCTGAGATCCCAACGCATTGTGTCATTTCGGTGACTGAGGATAAGAACTATAGCGTGATGATGTCGTTAGGACAAGCCCAATGCTAACAAGTCGTCTGGCGTGGGACCTTCATTTGATCATCGACTGTCAATGGCTTGCGTTCATCCCTAAACCAATGCCAAATTGGATCGCGTTATATTGTAACAAGATAATGCTAGGCCTTCCACGTCCATGTTGAGCTCTCGAAATTTGCATAGCAATAGAACTCGTTGCTGAGACCTCTGGTATGTGTTGGCTCGTAGTTTGTAGTTCGTACGTTGAAGGAACGGTACAGTTTAGTCACTAACCGTTCCATCCGCTCTCCAGTACAAACAATGACCCGAGGCAAGGGGATCGTATCATCACCAACCTTCAATAGCCAACGCGTTGTAAGTGCGGCTATGCAGGCAATGAGGCCCGGTGTCAGATATTCAAAAAAATCTTCACAGATTGTGGGAGCAAGATAGAAAATAAATAGTAAGGGTATAAATCTCGGAACATACCTTTAGTCTGACAATCCTCACTGAGAAACGGTGGGTCGCAGATGATACTATCCAAGCTCCCTTTCATATGGCCTAGGTAATGCATTAGCTGAAGAGGAAACTGGAAGCCAGAATGACGGATGATATGGAAAGAAGAACGACAAGAATGTGAAAGCGATGAGACTATCGTAATCATGACAATACCAAAAGGAAAGACTCACTTGGAAGTTTGAGAGGTTGCTGAAAGTCGTAGTAGACAAACTCTGGGAAAATGCTAAACCGAGTATCGTGCTCTAAGAGCACAATCCTTGGCCTTTTCTCTAGCGGTACACCTCTCTGTTATCCATTCACCCCCATGGCCACATATATAGCGGCGATTGAGGTTGCTTGTGAGTCGTCTTTGTTCAGGAGACCGGTCTTGCATGTCATCGACTATCAGGAAGTACTCACCAATTTGTTTCGAAGCGTCACGAAGACACTTGGCGCCGAAAGCACACCAATACTTGTGCTGGAGGTAGTATCCTTCAGCAGCTGATCTGCCAACAGTCCGGCAGTCTCCTCAGAGTACTGCAGCGTTGCAACAAGGTGTCAGCAGCTAAAGGTATTTGCGACAGGAAAAGTTGCTGACGATGAACAGCCAGTAAAATATGCGACAGGGGAAGGATGTCTCGTCGCGAATAAAGCGTACCCAAAATTGTGATTCGTTCCAATCTTCTGCGAAAGCTTCCATTGACAGCTGGGAATCCTGTTCAGCGCAGGCTTTCAACTCGTCGAACTTGGATTGATGCGCATCTCGCTCAGCATTGAATTCAGCCAAGGCCGCAAGCGTGCTGGCCGAAAGCACTCTGGTATGTGACATCATCTTGGTCAGTTCTGAATTGCTAGCAAGTCTAATACGGGTTTGAGTAACTCACAATGGCTCGTCATCGATGGCCATATGTGCTCGAAATATGGTAGAAGCACCCTTTTCTTCAAGGTGAACAGAGCTTCTGGATAACTGGTCCGTTCTTCCTGTTGATTTATAAAGCGCTGTAGTTAGTATATATTTCAGCTATTCAATGAGTCCTGGTTTGAGCAGTCCTCAAGAATGCTCGGAAATGACCTGTATTGTGGCTATAAAAGAACTGACACTCACGTTCCGCGTCTAAAAGTGATAGTGCGGAGCAGTTGTGGCGTAATATGCAAACATGGAAATGTGGACCTAGTCCACATTTTCCGCCTCCATAGCTGGGATAATATTCAATTCCTAACTAACACATGGCAAGCAAACTTACTCAAAATTCACCTTGTAGAAGGGCAAGCTCCCATTGCTACCATCATTTGATTCCCACCTTGTAGATTACATCAAAGCAGTCGAATTAGTGCACTATTACAAAGGACACCATTACAAAGGATGCAAAAGAATGCGACACATCTCGCACGATGGGCTGTGTTATGTACATAACTTCTAGCCATTCCAACTGCAGTTATTGCATGCATTCAACAAAATCCCCCATTAAGTGATTTTGGTGCTCAATCTGGCCGAGTTCTTACAAAGTATCTACTACACGCATGGCTGCTTACGCATGGCTGCTTACAATTCGTCCAGTACGTGGATGTACTTCTTGTCCTCTCGTTTCTCCTTTTCCGTTGCCGGGGGCAAGTCGTAGTAATTCTGACTTCGGAACCCTTGCTAGAAATAGTGTTAGAAGTGACGGCATGAGTGGTTGGGCAGACTGCATTACCAGATAGTGGTAGGTGAATTTTGCGATGTCACCTGGTTCGATACCGACATCCTTGAACGTCTTGGCTGCAGGGTCAATGACCTGATCCATGAACTCACGTTCTACCTCATCAGCTGAAATGGCATGCCACCAAAGAGTCCTGTTCAAAACGCCAGCAATGGGCTTGAGAACGGCTTTCGGTACATTGATATGCCGCCTCTTTTTGTAAATCTCCTTGTCAACCATAGCGGCAATCTGGCCTAGACTATATTCACGGGGCCCATACAACTCAAACGTCTCACCAACGGTCGACTCGTCATACAACATCTTCTCTAAAGCCGCGCCAACGTCGATCGACTGGCCGTCCAATTAGTGGCATGCAAAAAGTTGAATGAGGCATTCGCTTACATGAACAGGCCAGAATTTTTCCTGCATATTATTCGCGGTGAACAGATTGAGAACAGAAGCGAGTTTTAGTAATAAATTGTCTTCGAACCCGAACATAGGCGCCGGCCTAACAAGAGTGGTCTCTGGGAAAAGATTCCGTGCTATTATTTCACCACGTCCCTTGGAAGGTGTCAGGATACTTAACGAACAGGTTTGAGAGATGCACAAACCTTGGTGGCATAGAATTCGGACACAGACTGTGGGTTTGCGCTATGAGATGAAACATGTATGTATCGGTCTATATCGTATTTCGCGACCGCTTCGACAATTCGCTCAGTTCCATCGACGTGGACGTCCTCAAATGAGAAGTTTCTGACGAAAATCAGTGGTCCAGTCAATCATTGTAATATGCATTGTCATACTTGGTTGGGTAATCACGGCCGATTAGGTTGTAGACCACGTCTGAGTGTCTTACGCTGGCTTCGATGGAGGGAGTATTTTGAAGGTCGAATTCCTAAGTCAGATTAGGGATGGGAATGAGCAGGACTTAGTATTATACGTATGGTTGCCCACCTACCACAAACACAACACGGCCGAGATCACCGGTTACTTTCAAATGTCGCTTTGCCATTTCTTCTCGGAATGGAACGACGACTGTGCATCCTTGGCGGGCTGCACTGAACTCAGCATTTGACAGAACAGCAGAAGGATGTGGTAGATTTACCTAGCCGGTTGACTACATACCGACCGAGCTGGCCGGTTGCGCCAAAAACTGTCACTGTGTGACCTGACAAGATGGTCAGCATTACTTGCTGGAGAGCGGCTGACGATGAAATACCTCCGAGAGCTGATCTAATGTAGGCAATTGCATCAGTGGGTGTGATTCTGGCCACTCGAACAAGCGCTTACTTACCGTCCGCCTTCAACCCGAACAATAGGTTTACCAGTCCGAGTGATAGAAACATCCGAAAGCCATCGTCTACCTGCGGCATTGTATAAGACTTGGCATGTTGGCCGCACAGCAAAGAGAAGCATGGTCGCTTGATATAATAAATGAGCTGGGAAGTCGCAAATGGCAGCTTGTTAGAGAATGGACAATCATGTCCTACCTAGCTCTTGGTCAGATCTGGCATATCATTCGGGAAGCTATACCACGGGGAAAGTGGCTCATATATCATGTGATATAACACGTGTCAGCTCCTTGTTGTAGACCCATCTGCGCGAAGGCAACAGCCAGGTCACGGATTGGCGAGATGGCTAATGGAATAACATGAGATACTGGGTACTTTTTAAAGTACCTAGGTTAGGTACCTTAGGTAGGTACGTAAAGCTCACAATAAGGTAGGTAAGTATTCCACTTCTAGCTACCTACCTAGGTACTTAACGCCAAGGTCAAAGGCTCAAAGGGACGAACCGACCATCACGATCTGACCTGAAGCTGACTAAACTATGGATCTCAGCTGCTCTTCTGATTGGCCTAGTAGAGCCTAGAATTATTAGCATACCTATAATCGTGATAAATAGGGATAAATTCACCAGAATTATTAAAGATTAAAGCTTAACGAAAAATAAAGAAGAAAATAAAGAAAAGCCTTTTTTAAGAATTTCTTATTACATAATCCACTACAGTACGCTTAGTGCATGTGTGCTACGAACATATAATATGATTGGCTCAATCCCCATTAACAGAGACCCACAGCGTGGTCAATGTCGGTCCTTATGGTTGTGAAGACAATACTCCTTTGACTATATCACCAGCGCCTGCTCAAACATCTACAGCCACGACGCCTTCAACCGAATTCGTTCAATCATCATCAGGAAGCTTCAGATCACTATCTCTCGTAAAACTCCGATCGACTTGTTGCGCAGGGCATCAGCGATCTCTGCATTACACGATGTCTGAAGCGATTCCCGATTTCCTCGCCGAGCAACGAAAGAGAGCAGCGGAGGAACTGCAACCTTTTATTCTAGACTTCGAAACATTCTGGGAACGAAAGCTTTGGCATCAGCTCACAGACTCCCTCGTTCAATTTTTTGATAATCCTAAGAGCGCACCACAGCGTTTGCCCTTCTACAAGGTTTTTGTCTTGAAATTTGCCGACAAGATCAACCAACTCAAACTTGTCGATCTCGCTCTGAAAACGGCGACGCAATGTAAAGGTAGGACTATATATCCTTCCCTTTTTTTAACTAGAAGCTTACAGGACTGTGTTTGTAATCATTAAATAGATGATCATGAACGGCTATCCTTCTTATCCTCTGTGGTAAAGAAGGTCGATAACGATAATTCCCAAGACGCTTTTGTCTTTGCATCTGTTGCCGTGGCTCGTGTAAAATTGAGTCTTAGTAATCTCGAAGATGCTCGACGGGATCTCGACACTGCTGAAAAGATTCTTGATTCATTCGACTCTGTCGAAACAGTTGTCCACGCTGCGTTTTATGATGCCAATGCCAGCTATTATCAGGTATGCCATTCTACCAAGGATCTTGCGCCTCACGCTAAATTCAACAGAGAAAAATGGACTTCGCAAACTATTACCGAACCTCGCTCCTTTACCTTGCCTGTATCGATTTATCCTCGCTATCAGATGAGGAGCGCCACAAGCGAGCCTACTACCTCAGCGTGGCTGCTTTGGTCTCTAACAGCATTTACAATTTTGGAGAACTCCTGCTTCATCCTATTCTTGATGCTCTTGCTCGAAGTGACGACGACGCTTGGCTGCGAGAATTGTTGTTTGCGTACAATCGTGGCGACCTTGTCGCATATGATGTTTTATCAGATAATATTTCATCAAACAAACTATTGAACGAGAACTCAACACATTTGCGACAAAAGATATATCTCGCCGCTCTCACAGAAGCGGTTTTTCGACGGCCTCCGCATGATCGGGCTATGACTTTTGCAACCATCGCACAAGAAACAAAGGTTCATCAGGATGAGATCGAACATCTTTTTATGAAGGCACTGAGCCTGGGCTTGATTAGGGGCACTATTGATCAAGTTGATCAAGTCGCTCACGTTACTTGGGTACAACCCAAGGTGCTAGACATGAAGCAAATCGGCAACATGCGCCAGCGTCTGCTTGAGTGGGATTCTAATGTGAACCAACTCGGCAATTGGATTGAATCTGCAGGTAAAGACGTGTGGGCAGCGTAAGATAATAGTCATTGGTAAAATCAATTTGCCGTTCAAGGCAAAAGTGGCATTCTCTATCGCGGGCTCGCCACACATGGGTTTGTGCAGTGACTCAATGGTCATAGACTGCTCTCAGGGGCAATGACACGACACATAAGTGCTGAGTATCGATAAAAATCATCTGTATAATACAACAATGCAACGGCGGAAGATTGCGCATCCATTACATTTATCGTATCATATATTCAAGTTCTCGAACAACGCTACTCTAGACCAAAAATATTGATCATGGCGACAAGCCAGGCCGGCCACCATATGCACCAGGTAACGATAGGGGTATACATCGCCCAAATATTCCACCCAAAGCTCGCTTCTTGCAACAGCCCCGAGATTGGCAATCCGGACAGCCGAGCTGATATGTAAAGAACCACGGGAGGTGCAATTCCGATGAGTAGAATTGCGGAAAATAATTTGGAATAAGCGCTTTTGCAAGGTTGCATGAATGTCAATGGGCTCGCCAATAGCCCTACCAGAAAAGCCAGAGAGAAATTCAAGGTGGCCAATGTAGCCAATGCCATCCCGAGAACCAACAGAGAAAAGGATTTTGTCAACTGAAAATGTTGTATACTTGTTCTGAAAATTTTTGAAAGGAGATTAGCTACGAGAGGCGGTGCAATTACCGAGCCAAGACAAAAGAAAGCGAAAATGTTCGAAAGCAGCTGCAGGTTAGACAGTCAGCAAAATTTTGGAGGATGAAAGCACCCTTCTTATTCAAGCCAATGACGGGGAGGGGTAATAAATCTCACTAACAGATGCATCTAGCTCATTGAAAACGAATAGTGGCACGATTGACGCAGCGTGACACCCTGCTACGATCCCTAGGGGAAGAAAGAGATTCCGTTCTCCCAATGGAGCTTTCAATAACATGCTTTCACCTTCTCCTAGGCCGGATTTATGCTTGTTTACCTGTTGAGGCGACCCTAATTCCGGTGATGAGGCCGAAGGTGTCAACTGTCCGCTCTTGACCCATAAAGAGATAGCCATGATAGTGAAGTTAGCCGCCAGCAGCATTGCGCTTGGAAGATAGGTACCTATGCTGACGAAGCGATCTCTCTGCATCAGTAGATAGAAAAAAAAACTTTGGTGTAGATGCTCCAGCAAATTGTTGAGACTCCTAAACGTTCCTTCAATGACACGCCCCATTGCCATTTCATCATGCCAACCTTCACCGAATGGCTGAAGGGTAATGGCGTCAACATGATATGGTATGAAACTACTGTGTGGGCCAGTCCCAATACCCAGTCCTTGTTTCAGCATGCCACGGACAATAGTTTTCAATCGAGCTTGATATGAGTCGTCGTGGTCATGCATGCCTTGAATGGCCGTTCGCATGCCCATCTGACCACCAGCTACGTTCACAATCGAATTGATGAGATCTAAGTTAGGTAGCTGTCCATTGGTCCCGTCATAAACAATGTGAACTCCATCGAAGCGCTGATTCGACGGATAGTCAATAGCAACTGCACCTTGCAAAGCCCCAGATTTAAGAGGTAAAGAGGCGATATTGCGAGTATCATGAGCATCGTGATATGCGTCCACCCAAGCCTGGGTGCCGGTGCGGCTGTTTGGCGGAATTAGAATTACGATGTCCTTGGACCACAAAGACCAGCCTATCCAATCTGTCAATAACCCTGAAGCTGAAGTTGCAAATTTTCTTGTTTCAGTTGTCAGAGTAGAAACCTACGTTTGAAATATCGTGCAAGTGTCAGAGCCAGTGCGACACCATTTCGGTTTACATGTCCGTCGATACTATGCCAAGCGGCCACTAACACTATCGCTTCTGTGGCATCTCCACGTGGAGCTTGCAATATGCCGTACAGGTTTTCGCCCTCATATGTCTCACCGGCCGAATGATATGTGTAGTTTTGTCTACCGATTTTTATCCCGACTGCACCAAGTACGCTCTCAAGATGATTGTTGATTCTATATCAGTAAGCTACAAGCCATCCTCAAATTTTGGATCGCGTTTCAAAATGCAACTCACTGGTAGTTATTTTTATCGATGATTGCGTCCAGTTCCCGTCTGTACGCTCGGAGAACATTGTGCTCACTGCCACCAAAATACGTGTGAACTTGACCCGGAAGTAAGGCATTTTCGGAAATGTACGTTTTTCGTGAGTAGTGGTCAAGCGGTAGGAGAACCAGCCAAGCTACACCAACAATAACGCATAGAAGCGAGAGGTAAGGGGGCAGTTTTAGCATTCGAGGGTCCCGACGCAAAGAGAGCGCCGATGCTGAAGTACTATGTGTTAGCTCTGCAGTTTAAGGTTGAAAACACTGAAAACACTGGTGCTCTAATAACCGCGATGAGGTGCTTACAAAGTAGCCTTGACATGCCAGCGGTCCTGCAGGATGATATCGAAATAAAAAGTGCTTGTGTTGCAGCGACGCTATTCAAGGTGAACAGCTGTTGTCACGCTTTGCTAGCCTGACGCGACAGAAGCTTGCAACTATCGGGGTGTGAGGACAGCGAGCGCGGCCCACTTATTTTGAACAGCAGACAACCACAACAGCCGGCCGAAGCTCTCGCGAGTAGGTCCAATGATACTTAGCCTGTTTTATTTGAGTCTTCTTTGTGGTGCCATTAATGTGACTTTGAAGCTCAACATCGAACTACAGCTTAGGATAACTGTATCATAAAATTGTCCCTTCGTATAGTGTTTATTCATGGTATATTAATGATCTCTTCTTGTTTTGATATAGAATCAGAATGTTCGATTGATCACTGCCTGTAGAGCACGGAACCACCGTAACTCCGTACATATACAGTATATACACGCAGGTGTTGTCACAAGATCTACACACAATCCTCTACGTTGCACTCCAGCACTACCGCTAGATCAATGGGGTAGATGATTGTAGTCTTTATTTCTGCACAATGAAGCGTATGGGGAAGTTTGTAGTGAAGAAAGAGAACCACTACGAGGAAGAAAGAGTGCGCTGATTTGGGTGAGCTCTCCACTAATCTTGCGCCTCTGCCTAGGTACATAGGTACAGCCGGCAAAACAGTGTTTTTTAGAAAGAAGTAACTCCAATGTAGTGCTGGAATGTGACATACATTGAAAGGAGATAATGTTTGATTGATGATAAAAATGTGCCCCATGGCATATTCCTTTTCATAGACATATACTTCTGCACACCGAGATAGGACAAGTACAATGACGCGTCCAGATCCGTAGCATTCGTTCCTTTGTAAATCAATCATTATGACTTTACATGGTTTTCTGACAATAGCCAGTCAATAGGCTAGTGATGAATCATTTACTTCACAGCAATGAAGACGGAAGATTTAACTTCCAATGTGCAAAAATATTAAAAGCACCCAAGTCTGATATATCTTGGCAGTCTTGACATAAAGGTATCTTTCATTCGAGGTGTTGCCACTTCCGACATACAATTTGACCGGTGCATAGCGAAAAACTCTCCTTTAACTCCAAGGTCCATGCATTGTATCGCAAATAGTTGACCATATTCCACGTCTCCAAATTACGTAACAGCTATTTCCTCCTAACTGCATATTCAAATGCTCTCATTCTTGGGTTGTACAGTCTTAGGGACCAAGACGCTGAGTACTGCTAACCAGTTCTGTAGCGGCACTACTTCCCATTCCCATTCGTGTCGTTGATGGTAGTACACCGAATCGGCCATATGTCTTCTGATCGATGCTTACATAGTGAGGGAGGACTGAAAGCAGATTGAGTCTGTTCTCTATCCATCTCAATGCCCATTCAGGAGGAGCGATAAATTTGAGGTAGCCAAGACCGCCTGTTGACACTCTCTTAGTAAGACCTCTTATATTCGTTCAACCAATCCAACTTACAAATGTACCCTACCGCCACACCGCAAAGATGACCCAGCAGACTTGTGTTGGGTATCAGGGCAGCCACAACGAACATTAAAAGCAATGGCGTTGTCCACGTCGGAATATGATATGTTCCGATGATTATGTGTGGATTTGCCCTGTACGTTCGAATTGCCTCCATGCCTAAAAGTAGAAATACCCAGATGCTGCAAATACAGTACCGTCAGCTCCTCTACAGCAGATTCGACGTAATCGCGGTTTCACTCTAACCTGGCTCCCATGACACTAGAATTCGCCCTTAAAATCCCTTGCTCAATGATAACGTAGAAAATGGCAGGGACTGTAGTCAATGCTATGATGGTTTGTTCAGCAAGTCTGCCTTGAGATGAGTTAGATAGCAAGATCTCTTACGTCCAAAAAATAAAGCTAGACTGGTGAGCGTCCCATATTCATTCTCGAATCTTTCCATGAGCGGAGTCAGTGCGACAAGATTGGAAATCACATGAATAAAATTCAGATGGATCAAAGGGAAGGTAGACAAGCGATAAGCTGCCGCTTAGTTAGGATATGTTGCCCTAGTAGGAAAACTGGAGGTTCCACCTGTTGTAAAAGTGATCTTGTCCGGGATCAACGAGCCCCATTGTTGTAAGTCCCACAGGGACGGAAAACTGATGATCCAGAATCCTACTATCACCATAATTATCGCTCGAGTGAACAGAGGGAGCCGGAAGACATATGAACGGGCTCGCGCAGCACTAAATCTTTGAATGTTGGGCATCGTTTGGAGCTTCACGTCTCGCTCGCTCGTCGACGTCGATAGCAGGGCGGTGATAATTCAAAACAACACAACTTCTACAAAGCCTCCATGCGACTTTGATTCATGAGAACGGAGATAATGCAAGGTAAAGAAGGTGCAAACTGTCACTGAAGTGTCAGTGATCCAAATATCGCATGACAAATGCTCCCTTTTATGACCAGTTAAGCTCGATTGCTCATAAAAGCAACTTGTTGGACAATTCAATTAAGGGGCAGAAGCAAGTATCGGCTTATCTTCACGTGACGTTGTCTAGGTTGCGGGGTGATCCGCACTTTCTCTTCGTTGGTATCGTAGGGTAATAGCAGACACAATCGATGATATGGCTCAAATTAACTACATAAATACTTCATAACCCCTAATATCTGTATACCAAGAATTTTTGTACCCATTTACTGTGGTTCTTCAAGGTACTTGTAAGATCTTATGCCAGCCGAATATATCGGCATCCTAGGCAGAGGGAAATCGGCGAAATAAGCTGCTGTTGAAGCTGCTATCTCTTTAAGGACCAAATTCAACCTCGTACCAATAAGGTTGTGGCCCAACTGAAAGAAGTGCTATAACAGGTACCTCTTCTTACATATCAATTTTACACTATAGCATAGGTACTAGCAATAGTATACGTTATAAAGAGGTATATTGTACTCTGCTTAACCTCGTGCTTGCGATTAATGGCGTTGCGACTAAGCTCTATTGAAGGCTTAGAGGCAGGCTCTTACAACCTAAGCATACCAAGTCTATGGCCCTAATAGGTGAAGCGACGTAGCTTATCCCCTCGTTGGCCGCATTTTAGAGGTCAACTTAGGTACCCTAGCAGACCCATGCGATGTAGGTACGCAGCACAGGTTGGAGTAATCTGGTCCTTAGGGAAATGATATTTATCTCTTTTTGCACGGCGACCTCAGCGCCTAATTTCCGTCTTTGTAGCGAAAGAGCCGCTTTCCTTGTGTTCAACGTTACCATGCAAAGCAGCAGAAGAAGGTAGCGGAAGCGTAGCTTTTCGCTTTGCCTCTTTTAAAACAAAATCCACAATGAGACGATCCTGTAGAGGCGCTAAAAACTGTGTTCTTTAGTTGGTTTGTCTTATTAAATCGTCTGGCTATTGGTCGATAAGACTTAGGACGTATTGTGGTGTACCAGATCGCAAAAACATGTTAGCGTTAAAGACCTTAATATACGGAAATTAGACTGTGAGACTATGCTGCGTAAAGAGATAACTACTATAGCAACCACAGTAGCAGGTATCCTAGTAGATAAGCGAGGATATTTACTAAAAACTTCATCAGGGACCTTCTTTTATTAGCAAGATCTTCTACTATTAACTGCTGTTCAAGCTGCCGTTAGATCTGCTAATAAAGTGAAGACTAGCGCAGTTCAAGATGCAGCAGCGGCTTCAACAGCAGCTTTATTCCGGCGCTTTCCCTGCGCTTATAATGCCGACAAACTCGGCTGGCATCGGCGTCAAAAAAAGGTCTTTAACACTAACATCCTCGCGATCCAGTATATCACCTTACATCCTCAATTCATCGACATTGCCAGACGATTTGCTAAGAAGTACCCAATGAGAATTAACAGAAGAACAACGCCTTCACTAGACGCTCTCATTCTATTTTGAAGATGGAAAGCGGGAAGCTACGCTTCTCCCTGCTTGCCCATAAATATGTAATACTGAACTACCTAGCATAAAGAAGCTACTCTGTAGCCATAAATTAGCATCTCAGTTGCTGTGTGTCACGTGCCGGGTCTGACACGAGGTGCGTTGAACTTGTCAATAGGGTCGAGGGTCATGAACTCGTCAAGATTCACTTGCAAGAGCTGCTAGCAGGTTCGATATAACCTGACATGATTAAACTGGCCCTTCGCTGTCTTCACATGTTGATACCAGCTTTATATTGTCCATCTTTTTTCACGTGCATTTCTTTGGCCTTGTCCTGGAGATTTTATCATACAGCCATGAATATTTGCCAATTCTCATGGCCTGTGTAGGAGAGGTTCGCACAACTTTACGGCCCTCAGAAATTACGACTCAGTCAAAAGTACATGGTGTATCAAGGGCCATAGTACTTTACGTAAAAAGGTAGAATTGCGTGGAGATGTCAATACAGGCACAAGAATATACCAAACACGTAAAGGCACCCTGGCCCCCAGGCTGTACAAGAAATGCTCAGAAGAAGACCAGAATGGCATCTAATCAATTGTACGAATCGCAGGGCCATCGAAATGAAACAGCGACGTCAATTGAAAATATCGATCACGGCATTTTGATTGTGTACAACTTACATATATAACTAAAAAAAAAACCAACACCACCCCATCATCACGATTACATACAGACCATAACTCTTTACAACACTGCTCTGAACAGCTCAAACTCTCTCAATCCAGGTATTCAGCAACTCTTACTCTTGGGCAGTCTTGGCCATAGTGTTCAGAGCACTTCCATTCCTGAACCACTCGAGCTGTGGCTCATTGAAAGTGTGTTGCAGCGAAACCTCAAAAGATTTGCCGTCCTTGGGATGAACAACCATAGTGACCGGCTTGCCAACAGCAAGTTGTGTACAGAGAATATCGACCTAGCGCAGGTTAGTAGTAAGATCATAGTCGCGCATGAATTTTGTATTAGACTTACCTTGTCATCGGGCTTAATCTTATCGTAGTCGGCTGGATCCGCAAAAGTAAGGGCAAGCATGCCTTGCTTTTTGAGGTTTGTTTCATGAATTCGAGCAAAACTCCGGGTGATGATCGCAAGGCCTCCAAGATAACGAGGCTCGAGTGCAGCGTGTTCCCGCGAGCTCCCCTCACCGTAGTTCCAGTCACCAATGACAACCCACTTAATACCCTTCTTCTTGTAGTCACGAGCTACTGCCGGAACAGCATCCCACTCGCCAGTGGTGAAGTTTTTGACCTTGTTCGCTTCGTCATTGGCTTCGTTGATAGCGCCAATTAGCATGTTATTGGAAATGTTGTCCAGGTGGCCACGGTACTTCAGCCATGGACCAGCCATCGAAATATGGTCCGTTGTTGTCTTGCCCTTCGCCTTGATCAAAATGGGCATGTTGGTCGCGTCTTTTCCGTCCCAAGGCTCGAAGGGCTGCAAAATCTGAAGACGGTCGGATGTAGGTGAAACCTGGACAGTGACGCTGCCTCGCTCCTTGGGAGGAGCCTGATAAGTATTATTACCAGGGTCATAGCCATTACGTGGGAGTGCATCTCCTGTAGGGGGTTTCAGAAGAAACTCGTTGCCATTCTGGTCCTTGAGCTTATCAGTGAGAGGGTTGAAATGCAGGCTACCAGCGATCGTGAGGGCCACAACAAGATCGGGAGATGTAACGAACGAGTGCGTAGCGGGGTTGCCGTCGTTTCGTCCAGTGAAATTTCGATTGTACGACGACAAAATCGAGTTTTTCTGACCTTGTACCGTGTCGTGACGTTTCCATTGGCCAATGCATGGACCGCAAGCGTTAGCCAAGACGATACCGCCAAACTCCTCAAAAGTCTGCAGCTGGCCGTCTCGTGCAATGGTAGCACGAATCTGCTCGGATCCCGGAGTTACCATGAAAGCAGCCTTGGCTTTGACGCCGTGGTCTAAAGCATCGCGAGCAATTGCAGCAGCGCGAGACATATCCTCATAAGAAGAGTTGGTACAAGATCCAATAAGGCCAACTTTGAGCTCTTCGGGCCATCCGTTTTCTTTCACTGCTTGGCTGAACTTGGAGATGGGAGTACCCAAGTCCGGAGTGAAGGGGCCGTTTATATGGGGCTCAAGCTCGGAAAGGTTAAGCTCAATCAATTGATCATACTCTGCACCCTGGTCCTCGCGCAGTTCTGCAGCATAGGAACGGGCGAAATCACCAATATTCTTGCGCTTGGTGGCAGCTAAGTATTCGTACATACGATCGTTGAACGGGAAGACGGATGTGGTAGCTCCAATTTCAGCCCTAGAAGCAGTATTGTTAGTATTAGCTCTCATTTCAAAGTCGGAAATGTATAGCCTACCCCATGTTGCAAATTGTACCCATGCCCGTGCAAGAGATCGTATCAACGCCAGGTCCATGGTATTCCACGATCGCACCAGTGCCTCCTTTGACAGTAAGAATATCGGCGACCTTCAGTATAATGTCTACAAGAGTAAGATGCGTCAGTTTGATCAGTAACACAGGGGAAGGAAATTTGCTTCAACGAAAAACGACAGCCGATGATTGCCGAAAAGCAAGTTTTGACAGAACCTGAAAACCATACCTTTAGGAGATGTCCATCCAGACAATTGACCTGTGAGTTTGACGCCGATGACCTTGGGGGCTTTCAACTCCCATGGAAGGTTGGCCATCACATCAACGGCATCAGCACCACCAACGCCAATAGCACACATGCCTAGACCACCGCCGTTAGGAGTATGAGAGTCTGTACCAATAAGCAAGCCGCCAGGGAAGGCATAGTTTTCGAGCAGAATCTGGTGAATGATACCAGACCCCGGGCGCCAGAACCCAATGTTGTACTTGGCACAAGCAGACGAGAGAAAATCGTAGACTTCTTTGTTGTCGCTGACGGCCTTAGCAAGATCTTTCTCGCTGCCGACCTGGGCCTCGATCAAGTGATCGCAGTGGACAGTGGTAGGATTCGCCACCTGATCCATTCCTGCGGACATAAATTGGAGAATAGCCATCTGTGCAGTGGCGTCCTGGCAGGCAACGCGGTCTGGCCGCAGTTTGAGATAAGACTTGCCACGCTCGATGTCCTGGCCATGAGGGTCATCCAGATGCGAATACAAAATCTTCTCGGCATACGTGAGGGGGCGATTAAGGCGGGATCGAACAATGGCGAGGTTCTCGGACATTTTCTTGTAGTTAATGAAGTTATTTTCTTCCCAGATGTTTTGCCGGACCTAGAATGATGAAAAGATAGTAGTTAGCAAGGCAGGATTCCAGTTCCACCTATGATCACTGATGTCCTGTTGAATGCGACATTGATCGGGTCTGCTGCGAAACAAAAACGAATTCATCTGGTCAAAGAAAACACACCTTCTTATCGAGAGCAGAATCGGCAGCGGTTGCGAGCCGACGAGCACTGATGGCGCCACCAGTAAGGACGCGGGTTCGGGCAAGACTGCCCAGAACCTGTCTGGATACAAGCATCGTGAGTCGTATGCCAACTAGGTAGAGGGGAGAGTGACTATGTTGGCGGTGTCAGCCCTTGGCGGCCTCCAATACAGATCAATTCCAGAGAATAGGGCCTGGAAAGTGAAGGCCAAGAGGTAGAATAGATGAAGGGCAGGGAGACGGGCTGTCTTTTTGAGGTGGAGAGCGGTGTTCTAGCTCGGCAAGAGAAAACCAACCTTTGCCAGCTGTTACCGAGCACCAGCAAATTGTGGAGCTTGTGAAGAAGAGTGCATCTCCGGCTTGATTTTACATGGAGACCTAGCACAGTGGGCTGGATTCTGTACAGCCAGTCACAAGCCTTGTGATAATAATCCTACCCGGCCAGTCAAGGCCGAGTGTTTACAAGTTGAGCACGCCACTATCTCGATCAGGTCTTGACATTCACGCACTGTCACAACGATATGCAGTAAAGTTAGCTATTCACGAAACTTTTTTATGTTACAGTTATTACAGCCAGATAATTCGTCTGATCTGATTTATTGCTTAGTCCAGTTCTATTACCTAGGGCATGACAACTGAGACCCCATCACAAGTTTGCTCGGTGTTGGAGCCGAACAGCCGCTCGACTCCGCTCGGCTCCGCTCGGCTATAATCCTGTCGCTGAGTGGTCCTGATCAGCGTACCGGAATTCCATTTTACTCTAGTCGCTGGTGGCAATAAAGTTCGGAAATATGTATTCGTCGTCGGCACTGAAATCAGTGGGGACTCGGGGTAGGTAAACTTGAGGTGTGTCAGCAATATTTAGAGTCATCAATAGGTTAGAAAGATCAGTAGAAGCATTATATTTGTAGATGACTCTAATGCCAACGTCCAATTTCAGCACATAGTCCCTGGCCACCCCGTAATCAGTTGACGAGATTTTAGAAATCATTGTTTGTTTCCTGCAACTCCCTAAATGTTCGTCAACATCTCTAATTTAGTCGTTGTGCTATGTCGGTGTATTATCAAGTTCACTTATCAGAACCTTTGCCTCAGCAAAATCCTCTGTTAGCCGTGGCAATATACAAGACAAAGGAGGATCCGTAAAGTATTATCACCACAATCTATACTGGTCTCTATACCTGCCGCATTAATCGGCATCCTAGGCGCAGGGGAACTTTCGGTTCGTCAGATACGAGTCTACAATTATATCGCTCTCTTTGCGAGGTGTTCGTTATATTGGAAGTTTACCGACTTAAGTGCTGTGGAAAGTTTTGGTGTAGATCTGACTTTAGAGCCTAATCCATGTTGTTCCAGATGAGTCTTCAGGCATCGAGGGTGTATTACGACAAACCGTCAGGATAAGGCAAGCACTCCCAAGCGGCACAGGAAACAGCTAATATAAAGCCGAATTCATTGACGATCGACGAGCAGAAGAGGATAACTTAAAACAAATCTTATTACGCCATAGTAACTAGTACCTCTGACCTGGATATTGTACGACTTCGCGATTCTGTGACTTGAAGAGAATTGCCATGTATCCCATGACAGCATTACACATTATGCCAGTTTGCGTCAGGAAGGTTCCGGGGTAATTCTCGTATGTCAAGAACTTAAGTTATAGGCCTGCTCAGTAAGTCGTTCCTGTTGGTTTTTGTTTTTTGGTGGTCATTGTACGCCAACCAGGCTACTTTATGGTTCTCCAAAAAGTCCCCAATCTTTAACCTTTAATGTCTCCCAAATGCGAGCTGAATGCTCAACTGCATCACCAATAAGTTTTCCTTGCTTTCCGAGCTCGAGATCAACTTCTTCCTCGTTATACTCTCCTTTAATATGTGGGACATTTATTGTTATCAGGACATCTACTTTATATGTCTCGAGGCGTAGAAGGGTCATAATAATAGCAGTGAAGTCTGGCGCTGATGCGGAGCTGCGCGGTTGCCCAATATTGGGTGTTTGGGTTGCAATGAGAGTGTATGCGGGGCATTTCAATCTGGCGATGTTTTCAGCGAGCGTTAATCAGGGAACTGCAGCGATGCTGTGCAACGCACAAATGCACAAGAGCAATATACGTACTCAAGACGAGTAAATTCGGTCTCTGCTGTATTCCAAATCTTGACTGTGTCGATATCCGACCCTACCATATCCTCTAGATGCGTCGTCATTGCACGGCCATCAATCTCAGGACCGTTTCCAGGCCCACCAACTCGTTCGGTTATATCAAATATGATGCTTGTGAACCCATCCTTGTCGATCCAGACTTCCTGGTTATCAGGCACTTGGCGTAGCTTGCTTCATGTATGGCTACACGTTAGCAACTACAGACTAACTCGCATGACTGCTCGCGCCATCCTGACAGGGGCTGTGAGCAGTTTCCGTTTCGTGCCTTCGTGACCTACCTAACGTCGGCAAATTTTTCTGGAAGATCACAAACTATGGCCCCTCCATAAAGCGGCGTGTTAAAATAGCTCGGCATGGCAATTTTTTGTTGTATGGACTGATGATTTTAAGATTCGTTGTCAGCTCATTTGGTCTTCAATCGTAACGGTGTAAGGTAAGTTGGGGAGAGCTACTTGCCGACCTCGGTTGTCCGGTGTTTCTTTAGCCTTGAAATTTGTCCTTTCAGCGTTCTAGCTAGCTTTTGACAGCAACCCTAAATGTGCCTTGGCTGTGTTGCTGTGCAATATACATCCGATACTGCTTGGCGCGAAAATGTTTTGGCATTGCACCTGACTTGCCCCTCATTCATTGCCTTTGGTGGGTTGTCGCCTAACGACTCCAGAACGTGGCGACTACTCCTCGCCTGGCTACCCTACACCCTACAATCATTTCGGGTGACAACACGTTGGTCGTTTCAGAAATCGTTCAGGGTGTGGTTATGGCTCTTTTCCTTTGGTTGTCCTCTTCTGTTCAATCTTCCAACTATGAGGCCCGCCTCATGGTTGGTCAAGCAGTCCTTGGCGGTGCAGTGGCGTCATCGACAATTTGACCCTACCGGCATAGTGCAGGACACGGGAGTGGCCGGATCTGGACAACCAGAACCTGTTAGTTGAATTGAAGTGGAGCAGCCAGTCATCTACATAGTCATCTCTCCTCTCCGCAAGATTGACATCATGAACCTCTCCCAACCTCCAATCCGCCTGACCAGAGCCCGGGAATTACATTATCCAACGCAACGAAACACAATCTCCTAGAAGTCTTTGCCCTGTGCACGCAAAATCATCATGGCATGCATTTTCTGCCGCATCATTAAAGGTAAGCCTCTCGTGTAGCGACTGAGGTGTGATCCAGCCCATGCGTGCCTTCTGTCATTTACAGACCAACTTGGACTGTCGATAGGCGAAATTCCCTGCATGAAGCTTTTCGAAAGCGAAAAGACCCTGGCGTTTCTTGATATCGGCCCACTAAGCAAGGGCCATGCTGTATGTGTTTGACCTGCCCCATGCACTCTCGTTGCTTTGGATTGAAACACTGCAAACGCTCTGTGCAGTCATGGTTAGAGCGCTAATCGGGCTCATAAATCATCCCCTAATAGCTTGTCATACCCAAATACCATGGTGCAAAACTAGCTGATATCCCTGACGATCAACTCAGTGAGATCTTGGTAAGCAGAGCAAATAGCAGCAAAAGTTAAGGCGAGTAAGCTGATCTGCCCTCTAAGCCCACGCTGAAGAAACTTGTCAACGCAACCGGGGCTACCGATTATAACATACTGCAAAATAATGGCACTATTGCCCACCAGCAGGTCCATCACGTGAGTGCTGAACTCGACGTTGACTTGACGTTAAATGTTTCCTTGGCGTGCTGAAACAATTGCGCTTCCTTTTCAGGTTCACTTCCATATGGTAGGCATATTCCTCGAAACACATACGAGCATACACATTGTCTAACTATTGCTTCAGATCCCAAAAACCAATGACTCGGAAGGTCTTGGCATAACGTGGCCGTCTCAATCCGGCGATATGGATAAGCTTAAAGCCTTGTGTGAAGACATCAAGTCTAAAATGTGTTAGAGCGCATGTATACACCACGCCAAGGAAGATTGAAAAAATAGTTTCATCCTTGTAGCCTGCTACGATGAAAACTATGAAAGTCAACTAGGGTGTGTTCAGTTAAAATATCGAAATCTTGCTTGGATGGGAGAAAAATCGACCTCTTGCCAGAAGACCGCGTGGGATAAGTCGAAGCAGTATTTAGAGGAGCTTACATTGAACGCTTTCCGGGGGTGCCCGGATTATCCATTCAACTTGCTTGTGAGATATAAAATGCCTGGAAATGATGGTATGATTTATTTACAGACCGTTACTCGACGACGATCATGGGGCGGCGCATTTCCACTGGTACGGTGCGAGTGTTTCCTAGTCTCGAATTTGACCCCATGCCCTGGTAAATTGGACTTGATCTCCATCATAAGTACTCCAAGCCGCGCGACGATTCAGTCGTACCAGTTTCAACATGGTGAGTCACGAAGATTAGCCTCGGGAGTCTGGAAATATCCTCGACGGTTAACCTACGCTTTATAGTCGAAGGCATCTCAGTAATTTAACGCCACAAGGCTTTTATCTTTTAGGACATGGAGTTTGTTATCGCTTGAATGTGCTGGGAACTGTTCTAAAGCACTGCGATGTACCTATGACTATCAACTACAGGTACAATAATGGAGCAAACCACTCAAAGACCACTGGTGCTAAGACATAATAGAAGTATTTAACATGGGCGACAAATGTGCATTGCGATATAGAATCAGAAATACTCCTGTACATATACTGAAAGGTACAGAAGTTGTGCTCGAATTTTAATTACCCTCCCTTAGTTTTGCACGGCCCTAGTACCATCACCGACATGAGTGTCATCGTCAGTGCCGGTGCCACTCTCGTTAAAATTTGACTCTTTGTAACGGTACCAGTTGACGTCACCACCGGAACGAATGATGCCCTGTCTGTCATAAAGCGAACGAGCTCTTACGAATGGATCCAGACACCAATATCCATCGCGAAGTTTGGTAGCAATACGTTCTCGCTCCACCTTGATTTCTCGGGCTTCCACACCAGCCGGATGTCTTATCCATCGTCGCGTATTATCTTCGAATAGGGCATATAAATCTTCTCGTTCCTTTAGCAGGCGATCTCTGGTTCTAGTGTCTTGCATCAGGTCGTTTTCCCCTTGAATGGGTTCTTGGTATTCATAAGTCCAGTTCTCATCCCCTCCTAGGTCTTTTATGATCTGGCCGGGGCTGATAAACTCTTCCAGACCAGATCTGTGATTGGTGAAGTGAACTTTTGCCGCAACCACAGGGTCAAGCCAGCCGCGAATTATTCTCCAGATTCCTAAGAGGTGTTAGCACTTATCTGTTCCCACAGGCGAGGTTGGCATACCTTGAAAAACCCAAGGCGCATTATGGACGAGTACGACTCCAAGAGATTCCGGGTAGTTTGCCTCAAAGCACTGTATCATGAACTTTACGGGATGATAATCCATATTGGCTAATGTGAACCCAGTCATGTCGAAAATAATGTTCTGCAGAAGGCTGTTAATCGTCGAACGAATTTTGAGACTACCCAGGCAAGACATACCGCTGTATCAACAGGTGGCTTCAGAGCGAGACGAGCAGTTTCAATGATGTATACCGTGTACCTTTCCAAGCTCTCAGAAGACTGTTCACTGGCCCGATGAAGGCGAACTCTAACTACGCAAATAGGTCTTCCTTCTTTGTCCGTTCCGTGTAGAAAGCTCTTACCCATACGAGACTGCTTCAAAAAATCTCCTCCAAGCTTCCTCGCCTTGTCGTCGCCGTGTTTCTCATCGTACGCAGCACCAGCTTCCCCATTCTTCATAATATCTTGTTCAACTTTCATCTTAGAATGCCTCCAGTTCATAGCTGAGACGAGCATAACAAGTGCTTTCTCAACATCCCATTTGCGAGCTCTTAAAAAGCGAAGAACTAGAGCGTCCGGATGGTCGTGCTTCATCATTGCCCAAATTGTTTCTCGGATATCCTCAGGTTTTTGGTTTGCTAGGATCTCTTGATACTGCTTAATGAAGCCATATTTGTCCTCCTCTGTGGAGTTACCACCTTCAGCGGTGCCAGAAATAGAAGCATCAGGCTGCAAGGTACTTTTGAAAATTCCAAAGCCACGTTTCTTTTTGGAAGCCTCCGGCTCCACAGCAGCGTTCGTATTTGCTGAGAGTTTTACACTCTCTGCGATATTCTCATCATGTAAACCGCAAATCTTAAAAATAACATGCCAAAGCTTCCGTAGCTTGTCCTCTTGCTCCGGAGTCAGGTTACCATGATGGCCAGGAGCAGGTTCTGTAGCCATAGTCTGAAGGATCACAGGGCCCTTGTTGGTTACCAATTGGATGCCGCAATCGTTATCAATGAGAACCCAAGACGCAACGGCGACGGCAGCGGCGATGCAAGCAATAGCAGAAGCTAATATTGAGTAATGTGTACTACTTTGGAGGTTGAGATTGGGGTAGCGGAGGCTCCTGATAAATGAAGTAGGTGCTTTTGTAGCTAAGCTGTTTTCGGACTTGGAGATTGGTTTCAGGAATTTTGCTACTCTACCAGATGTCGATATGCCAGATCTGCCGACAGAGAGTGCGGATCGGTTTGGCAGAGCCTGGCCGACCGGTAATGATGGGTTCACTTTCGGAATAGCTGTAGACGAACTTGATTGTCGTATGATTTGCTTATGAACGAGACTACAGCTTCTCAACTTCGAGGTCGTACGTGAGGAGGCTTCGCTTGGAAGTGTCTGAATTGCGATGCTCCAAGCGGGAGAGCAAAACGACATGGACAACCTTGAAGACTGGCGGAATTGATGCGCACGCTTTTTGGAAAGGGATATATGACGATTGGGATTTGCTACAGCCGCTATTCAAGTTGGAGTAGTGAAGGGGAAGCTGAAGGTGGCGAATTGATTTAATGGGTGGCGACGTTTCTTCAACGAGCTCTGGTCAATGCCATGACTCCGTAGCACGGCCGTTGTCCTGTATTGTTACAAAAAGTAAAAACTTATCCGAACATCGCAGGCAGGCAGGTGACCCACTTTTTGGCCCTACGCGAGAGAAGTACTTTAGGAGCCAAATTGGTCAAGTATAGGTTAGGTGCTATCGCGCACCAACCAACCCGGTTCCTGGTGACTCTGACCAGCCTGTTATCACTTGTATGACAGTCTGTAGCTCTTGCGTTGAGTTCTATCACTATGTCTGTGCTGTTATATAAGAGCTTTTACTCTTACAAGCTATCACTAGGAACCACGTTAGCGCGCGATAGTAGGTACCTAGGTACCTAATAGAACACGTGTGTGTCCCTTCAAATGCTTCAAAAGCTAACCCCTAGGTGTTATAAGGAAGGGTCTGAATTATTACCAATCAGCAGTGATGTTGAATCACAATATAGGATATAAAAATAATTATTACATAACTAATTATTACATAACTAATTATCTACGTATCATTCTAATGGGACTACTCAACTGAAGTTGAGTATCACTTACCTACCTACTATCGCGCGCCAACGTGGTTCCTAGTGACAGCTTGTTAGAGTAAAAGCTCTTATATGACAGTACAGTCATAGTGATAGAACTCTACATCAGACTTATAGACTGTTACACAAGTGACAACAGGCTGGTCAGAGTCACCAGGAACCGGGTTGGCGCGCGATGGTAGGTAAACGCGAAAAAGAGGAGCAACCGGTCGACTACGAGGAGGTACACACTAACATTAGAACTTCACTCACAGGAGTCAGTTTATTGCCATAATAAGCCAAAAACTCTGCAAATATTGTACTGCGACCCCGAGAGAGTCTTAGGGTGTCCAATTGCCGATGCAGCACCCGATGTTGTGCAAGACTTTGATTTTGCCTGTGGTACTATACGGCGCAGCTTGAAGGTCTGCACGTGCCTATAAACACAGGCGACGTAATGTCGCGCGAGCGGGGAACCACAAAAATGCCATCTTTTCATATCCATCAGAAAAAAGACAAAGGGAAAACTCTGGTGAGATCCTTCTATCGTCGATAAACAGCGGTGAAAGTTGAAAATGCACAAAGTCACCGAAGAGCATCATGAGCCTAGTTCTATGAGTCGCAAGCGTTCGAATTCTCGAACGCGGCACTCCAGGCCAACGACACCACTCCGACCATCCTCACGATCATCATTCCGAGATTCTGCCCGCGATGCTGGCAACACGGCTCTATCCTTTCCCCTCAATTCACTGGAACCTGCATTTGCGGAACTTTCTGACGCCATGGCTGATCTCGAGGCTAACATGATGCACCTTCAACTTATGCACGAAAGCTTAGCGCGGTTCGGAGAATCTTTTGCAAGTTTTTTATACGGATTGCATATGAATGCGTTCTGCGTTGATTTCCCGGAGGTAATCTTCATACTCAAGAGACCAACGATTACTGCTAAGTTTTTGCCTCGATACAGGCACCAATTCCTGAGTCGTTCGGGCGAGACCGGCAGCAAGAAATGCTTCTAGATAGCTCAAGCAAGAATGATACTGACGTAGAAGCCACTTTCATGTGAGTTACTCTATGCCAGCAAACAACAACTGCAGCTATACTGTTCAAGTTTCATTCTAAGTATGAGACTAGGACAACCGACACCTCTTTTGTCGATAATCCGCCAACCACGATGAAGCGACCACCGAAAGTTGCTGTTGCTGAAAACCGACAATCTCGCCTTCCATTCGCGAGAGGAACATCCACGACAGGCAGGGCGAACTGGCGCGCTCAAGTCCAAGCCGGCCGATCATTAAGTGCTCGTGGCCGAGCCGTTAAGTGAGAGAGAACACTGTATGCAATTATTATGGAAGTTTGTTGTCTAATCTGCTCGATTGTTGGTCTGTAGGCAAGCAGGTGGAGGCATGTTGAAATTTGGAGCCCGACCAAAATAAATAAATCAATTGCAATTCCCATAATGACTATTATGCAGCCATTTCCGTGTTATTGGCAGCAATCGCTCGTGTATTATGCAGTCGGTCGTCAGGCAGAATTTCGCTGTGCGCACCTGCTATTCGGCGGGGATCTGGGTTCGGTTCATCACGAAGCTGTTTAATTCTGGGGTTCATATAAGTGCCTGAGCGTATTCAAACGGAAAGCTGATTGCACAATTCATATGTACCTGCGTTTGTGTGGCTTGCCACGTTTGTGAGCTTTTAAGGTGTTTTCAGTATCGAACCATTTTGCGCACTCTATGCAGTAATTCCTGCCAAGCCCGGGTAGGTCTTCGGCTTTCTTGCTGTCTTTGAACTGAGCAAGGTGCCTGGAAGATAAGAGGTCCGCCTTGATCTGATCGACGTCCCTTTGCTCCGTTAGCTGACAAGTTTTGGCGTTGATTGTTTAGCGCCTTACCGCATCTTGCGTCTGGTCTTCGTAATCGTGCGTTTATTTCCAACACCCATTGCGTTCACGTGTAGGTTGAAAGAAAAGGAGAGCCTGTCTCAAACACGTCCAACTCCTGCGAATGTTGCCCGGGATGTCTTATCATATGACTCAGGCACAAGTCACCCTTTGTGCGATTTTCCCCTCGATGTTACGAATTCCAGTGTCATAACATGGACCGCACTCCGTAGAAAATGTGACTTTTTGTGGGGTTCTTGAGCGATGTGGCACGCGGTAGAAAATTTGATGGAGCCATGCTTGATCCGGTAATATTTGACAAATTAATCGGGTTGTCGAGTTATCATTCATTGTATAACTACAACATGTATTCAATCAGAATGAGTGAATACGAAATTTCAGAGGCTTGAACTCCTAGCCAGCGACATAAATTTTATCCAAGCTAGGATTTATTTGAAGATGCTGTGGCCGTTGGTACTAATAGCCAAAGGGACAAATTCGAGGGATGCGGGTTTCAACTCAATTATTTGTGTGTCTATGACGTGGCCAAGTCCAAATTTTCCGACAATTTTAATCATCACCCGCGTGCGGATTGAACCGTCTTCATTATGCGAGGATATTACATAGAGCCTGGATGATAGGAGTTAGGCTCAGCCAAGCACCATCTATTCATAAAGTTTGGCAGCGTGCACATCATGTACTAGTTACCTGTGCAATAATAATAATGATATATAATCACAGTTGGAGAAACGCGGACATGTGGTGAACAGCATGAGTCCATGAAAGCCATCAGCTACGGTAAGTTGTTGTGGTCAAAAACGAGAGAAACTCTGCCTAAATGTGTGTTAGATTGCGACGATGCTCAATATTCGGTGTCATGCAGATCAGCTAAATAACAATGGTCCCCTCCTCTGCTTGAACATGATTGATCATCGCGTTGGGGTCTCAGACACAGTCTACTCTCTTACACTTGTCACAAACCCTGATACTGGCGTGGCGACGAGCGACCAACGAAGTAATGACATATAGTGTGCGCTGCTTTGTTCATCCTAAGACACTCTTCGCCTGTTAATAAATTTGTTGCTGTACGAAAATTTGCTTCACTCTTGTATAAGACTAGAATAAACCCCCTTTCTGCCTCAAAACTGGCGAGCAGAGGAACAGAAACAAAACGTTGAGAAATAAGCCCGTCACTCTTGTTCTCTACCAGTGTTGCATTATGCAAGCAGTCTCACTCGCTTTGAGCGCAATTTTATAATGAACTTGTACCGGCATTCTCCTGTTCCGACGTGAGATCCGCATGTATTCGGTTGCTTGAGTCGTCTTGCGCTTTTTTGGCAGCCCATTTTTCGGCAATGATCTTCATCAGTTCTTGCTGCAAAGCTCCAGGATTTCCCCTTTTGACTAATTGCATCTGATTTCTTACGAAAAGCTGGTATTGGTTTTCCCCAGAAGTACTACTGCCATCCTTTCTACCGCCTCTGGGTGTAGGCTTAATCTGCTGAAGCTCGCTTTTGCAACTTCCGCAACGGTGACGTTGAGGATCAATGCTTCTAGAGTGCCTTTTGTATTCTAAGCGGCAAGAAACGCATTGCCATATATACTTGAAGTTGATGTCATACGAGTGCCTGGTTGTTACATGAACACCTCTGTTCCCGAAAATGAGTGAGCATTTGGAAGCCCAAGATTTGAAAAGTTTTCCGTGGGGGTTCGTTGTTGTGCCATTAATCATAAATGTTGCCAGATGACAGAATTCGTGAGCCACGACATTGAGAAGTTTGATATCATCGTCAATGACCTTCTCAGCCAAATCAATTGATGCGTAATGCTTATGCTCAGTCGGCGACATTCCATTTGATTGGGTACTTTGAAGTGTTTCCCGTCGCCAGTTAGCACGGCCGGCTGTTGTGTTAAGACTTCTCGTCCACACCAATTTCACACCGCCTGTGGCCCTGGTTAATTCACCAATCCGTCCATTTGTGACCTTTTCGTCGAGTTCGCCAAAAAAGTCATTTGCTATGGACTGTTTGGCTGCTTGGAATTTCCTCGTACTGAGTTTTTCTGAAGCATGACGCCCATGACTCGCCACTGGTAGCTCGGACATAAGAACTTCAGCAGAAGTTTGATGACTTCTTTTATCAACCAGATCTTGCACAAGCTTTGGGTTTGGGTGAAATGTTTGTATTGGCCTTGATGTTGTCGAGGCGTTAGAAAAGGTGCGGACAGCAGGTGATGAATAGGCGACATCAGTAAGGCTCTCGTTGATTGGTTGAAGCGACTTTAAATGCATATTTTCTAATAAATCCGAGATATTATCGGTATTGTCATTCGATATAGTCATGTTGCTAGTCGAAACACTTCCTAAGTCCATTGGCCGGCCCTGATCCTTAGAGTCTCTGATGTAGTCTGTGACTTTGTTCTCGATTGTGCGTGACGGTTGATCTTGTTCAGCCTTTCTCAAAATTGTAATAGGTAAAGTTGTAATCAAAGTTCCCTGGATTCGACTTCTATCACCGCAGGAGACATCCGTATGACAATCATTGGTGACCTTGGCTGGTGGCGTTCCACCACGACCCCGCATCGATGAAGCTTGCCTGTAGTTTTCCTTCAATACATTAATCGAGTTCGGACTGTTCGTCTCATGACAGGCCTGTGTGGGAGATCTTGGTGATGGTATCATATTCTGTTCGAGTTCAGTGACCAGACCCAAAATTTCTGGAGGCTTTCTAATCGTGCTTTGAGGCTGAGGTTGGGAAGCATCGTCATCTTGTTGTTTCCATGGCTGGAGGAGCGGGTTGGCCGCTTGCTTCTTTCCCAGACGCCGCATCCTGTGAATGGACGCTATAGGTGTGCTAGAATTGGGAACAGATTTTATTAGAATAGAATTCGGAGCAAACTCGCTTCTAATCCGAGCTGGAGATAGTCTATGACGTTCCTGCTGGGACAAAACAGCTTGGTTTGACGAATTATCGTTGGCAGCCACCCGGCAATTGCTGGACAGGGCCATCGCCATGACGGTCTTGGTGCCTTCCCGAAATTTGTTGTCTTTGCCAGGACAGACTCTAACAGCTAAGTCGCAAGCAAAAGAAAGAAGCTGCGTTCTGGAAGTGGCTGTGTCTTGGTATAATGTGTGGATGACGGCGCGGAGTGCTCTGCGTCTGGGGTTCTACCAAAGAAACCCCAAGTAGCAATTGGCGCTGGTTGCCCCAGCGACGTAAATACACATCTGTGGTGCTTCCAGGACTGGCGTACCTAGGACATTCTGTTAATTCCTGGCCGAATATGTGCTCACACGACCTCATAAATTTAGCCTCTCTTGGCCTTCCTCTTCTTCAACGGCTGATGCTAAATAACAGTGGCTATCCGTTAGAGTGCGCGAAGGCGCCAACTTTCGCCACAACCTGGGTGGTGCGACAATCATATTCGGGACTGATAACAGTACTTCTTCGCAACATAAATTCCACCTAGCTCTGAGCCAGTACTATAAAAATTCAAAGCTGTCTTGTGATTGGAGATGAACTGAAAAGTGTATCCATCGTAGGAGTTGATAGATTAATCGGGACATACATCGTGGCTAGCCCACCTTCAATGGATGGATAGAATTAAAACCCCAAGGCTGAAGCTTGTAATATAATCTGAAAAATGAAGTTCACAGTGTTCTAGGAGCTTTCAATTTTCTAGCCACCGATATAATTATTTTCAAGGTTAGGCTTCAAATGCGTGCGTTGTGGCCGTTGGCAGCCGAAGGAGTCAATCAAGATCGGAGCGAGGGTGGTCTGCGATGTCCCAGTAAAATTCTTCGATCACCGTGCCATCATAACATCGCCACGTCAGCCGCAGAGACTTTTTTGTCCTAGTGGTCGGAACGTGCCAGGCACGCGGGTGAAAAATTACACGACCCCTCCCTCGTTCACCCCAATCTCAGTGGACCGAGGGGTCATGATTTTTTTCATTACCTTGCCAGGTACTTACGCCGCGTAAGTTGAGTTGAAAATTAGGGGCAGATTGTGCGGGCCGGGTGGCGGATAAGAATGTGCGTCGGTGGTGTAACAGCTGGCTGACCACTTGTGAGTCGCAACGTTCATGTGAGGTATCTTTACAACTTGGATACTTCAAATATCTGCTACAAACCAGTTGGAAAATGTTTCAAGTAGTGCATCTACGACAGTAAGCCGCCGCACCTCGTAGGTTGACCCAACCTCCCTCCTGAGCCCCCCTGTCCTCTCCCTCCCTCCTCCTTCCCAGTTTCCACTCCTGATGCCTGCGGTCACTCGTATTATCGCTCAGGATTTTAGGTGGAGAACGCCATGCTTGAGCAGTCTCAGCCATCGCTGCACCAATCCGATCTTAGGCTAGTTGCTCTCACCCACCCTCCATCATTCTCCCTTTTTTGCGTGTGTTTCTCTGGTTCCAGAAGTCGATTGGTTTCTCTGCCCCCAGCCTACTTTTCTTCCCTACTGCGTGCTTTTACTCTTCCCAACCCCTCGAACGAGGAGACCCATTAAAGCTGTCTCAACGCGTTCGCGATATCGTAGACTTTAGTCTTTCGTTGTCCTCTTTTGTCTCCTTTGGTGCTCTACCACTCTTTGAACGGCCTTGTCTAATCCGTTAAACCCCAACGCTCTCTAAAGTCGGGCGAGGCCGAATCACGAAGTAGTCACCTCATTTAACGGCTTGCCTTTGGCTGTACTCCAACATCTATCCGTCTGCTGCGGTGTCCTTTGCTTGACATTCTCTTTACCGACCTAATCCTAACGACAGTCGTTTGCCTATCGGAATTACAGTACCACCCTATGGCATTTTTCGATTAGAGTGACGAATTGGCTACAATGTCTGGTTATCCGGGCGGTCATCACGACCGTTACGATGATGGCTATGGCCACCAGGGCGAAAACCACGGCAATGCTGACCCGTACTACCAAGATGACCAGTATTATGACAACGGCTATGATGCTCGGTCTGGGCCTGGTGCACAAGGTGCACACGGTGGAGAGGGATATTATGACGAATCGTATGCTCAACCCATCCCTCTTGATAATCATATCATCTGGTCATCTAACCTGCATCAGTGGCTACTATAACGCGGATCCGAACAATCCATACCACCAGGATGGCGGCTATTACGACGGACATGATCAGTATCAGGACGAATATTACAATGGTCAAAGTGGCTATTATGACCAGGATTACAATCAAGGCTATGGTGGCCATGGTGGCCGGCAAGGCTCAGAGGAAGATTCTGAGACCTTCAGTGATTTCACAATGAGGTCCGACATGGCTCGGGCTGCAGAGATGGATTACTACGGTCGTGGTGACGAGCGTTACAATAGCTATGGAGATGGCCAGCGTGGATATCGACCCCCTTCGTCGCAGATTTCCTACGGAGGCAACCGTTCCTCTGGCGCTTCTACTCCAAATTACGGCATGGACTACGGCAATGTACTACCAGCTGGACAGCGTTCTAAGGAGCCTTACCCTGCATGGACTTCGGATGCGCAGATCCCTCTGTCCAAAGAAGAAATTGAAGACATCTTTCTGGACCTTACGAGCAAGTTTGGTTTTCAGCGAGACAGCATGAGGAACATGTACGACCATCTCATGACCCTTCTTGATTCTCGTGCTTCACGCATGACGCCAAATCAAGCTCTCCTCTCTCTTCATGCCGATTATATTGGAGGCGATAACGCCAACTACCGTAAGTGGTACTTCGCCGCCCATCTGGACCTGGATGACGCAGTTGGCTTCGCCAATAGTAAAACCAAGGGACTGCGACGTAAGGCCAAGAATAAGAAGAAGAAGAAGAAGAATGCCGATGATGCTACCACGGAGGCGGAAGCGCTTCAAGATCTGGAAGGTGATGATAGCCTTGAAGCCGCGGAGTTCCGTTGGAAAACCCGCATGAATCGCATGTCGCAACATGATCGAGTCCGTCAAATCGCTTTATACTTACTTTGCTGGGGCGAGGCCAACCAAGTGCGATTTATGCCGGAGTGCCTATGCTTCATCTTCAAATGTGCTGATGATTATCTCAACTCTCCAGCTTGTCAAGCAATGGTTGAGCCTGTTGACGAATTCACATACTTGAATAATGTCATCACTCCTCTTTACCAATATGTGCGCGATCAAGGCTACGAAATCCTGAATGGAGTCTATGTTCGCCGTGAGCGTGACCACAAACACATCATCGGATATGACGATTGCAACCAACTTTTCTGGTACCCTGAAGGAATCGAGCGTATCGTCATGCAAGATAAAAGCAAGCTTGTCGACGTCCCTCCTGCGGAGCGTTACGCAAAACTGAAAGACGTCAACTGGAAAAAGTGCTTTTTCAAGACGTACAAAGAATCCAGATCATGGTTTCATCTTCTAGTTAACTTCAATCGTATCTGGATTATCCACCTTACGATGTTCTGGTTCTACACTGCTCATAACGCACCTTCTATTATGGTTGGCCCATCGTACCAGCAGCAGCTCAATCAGCAACCAGCTGGATCTACACATTTCGCCGCCGTCTCCATAGGCGGAGGGATTGCATCATTCATTCAAATTCTTGCCACATTGGCTGAATGGGCGTATGTCCCTCGTCGATGGGCCGGAGCACAACACTTGACGAAGCGATTACTTGTCCTGATTCTCATTTTCGCTATTAACGTTGCTCCTGCCGCTAAGGTGCTAATGTTTCCCACGAAACTGAAGAACTCTGGCTCTCTGGATATCGACTACATTATTGGCATTGTCAATTTTATTATTGCAGTTATCACCTTTTTATTCTTCTCTGTAATGCCACTTGGAGGCCTTCTTGGGAGTTACTTGACTAAAAACTCGCGCCAGTACGTCGCCAGTCAAACATTCACCGCTAGCTGGCCTCGACTCAAGGGCAATGACATGGCAATGTCTTTCGGATTGTGGTTGACTGTCTTCGGTGCCAAGTTTGGAGAGTCCTACGTCTATCTCACCCTTTCTTTCCGAGACGTCATTCGGTATCTTTCCATCTTTACTCCTGTTTGCCAAGGTGATACCATTCTCAAGGATATGCTGTGCAAACGCCAAAATTACATTCTCCTGGGCTTGATGGCTTTCACAGACTTGATTTTCTTTTTCTTGGATACTTATCTCTTTTACGTCCTCCTCAATACCATCTTTTCAATTGCCCGATCGTTTTATATTGGCTCTTCGATATTGACGCCGTGGAGAAATGTTTTCTCCCGCCTTCCCAAGCGTATTTACTCTAAAGTCTTGGCAACCACGGACATGGAGATCAAATACAAACCTAAAGTCCTCATCTCGCAGGTTTGGAATGCTATTGTCATTTCGATGTATCGCGAGCATCTGTTAGCCATAGACCACGTTCAAAAGCTGCTATATCATCAAGTCCCGTCGGAGCAGGAAGGCAAGAGAACTCTCAGGGCTCCTACATTTTTCGTCTCGCAAGAAGACCACTCGTTCAAGACTGAGTTTTTTCCTAGTCAGAGCGAAGCTGAGCGCCGGATCTCGTTCTTCGCTCAGTCTCTATCCACTCCTATACCAGAACCCTTGCCTGTTGATAACATGCCAACCTTTACAGTCATGATTCCTCACTACAGCGAAAAAATTCTTTTATCTCTTCGCGAGATTATTCGTGAGGACGAACCGTATTCCCGAGTCACGCTTCTAGAGTATCTAAAGCAACTGCACCCACATGAGTGGGATTGTTTTGTTAAAGATACCAAGATTCTCGCCGATGAGACTGCCCAAATGAATGCAGAGCCAGAAAAGAATGAGAAGGATACAGCCAAGAGCAAAATTGACGATCTTCCTTTTTATTGCATCGGTTTCAAATCATCTGCACCTGAGTATACTCTACGAACTAGGATTTGGGCCTCACTCCGTTCACAAACACTTTATCGCACTATTTCTGGGTTTATGAATTACAGCAGAGCCATCAAGCTTCTGTATCGAGTTGAGAACCCAGAAGTTGTACAGATGTTTGGAGGGAACTCAGACAAGTTGGAAAGGGAATTGGAACGCATGGCTCGTCGGAAGTTCAAAATTGTCGTCTCAATGCAGCGCTACTCCAAGTTCAACAAGGAGGAAATGGAGAATGCTGAATTTCTACTACGAGCGTATCCTGATCTTCAAATTGCTTACTTGGACGAGGAGCCGCCTCTTGCAGAGGGTGAAGAACCGCGACTATACTCAGCGCTGATTGATGGCCACTCAGAACTCATGGAAAATGGCATGCGGAGACCCAAATTCAGGATTCAGCTGTCCGGTAATCCGGTTCTTGGGGACGGCAAATCTGACAATCAGAACCACTCATTGATCTTCTACCGTGGCGAGTACATCCAACTTGTCGACGCTAATCAGGATAACTATCTGGAGGAATGTCTGAAAATACGCAGTGTGTTGGCCGAATTTGAAGAGATGAAAACCGACAATGTGTCTCCCTATACGCCTGGTGTGAAGAATGAGGTATCAACACCCGTTGCTATTCTTGGTGCACGAGAATATATTTTCTCAGAGAACATTGGTATCTTGGGTGACGTCGCAGCAGGAAAGGAGCAGACATTTGGTACTTTGTTCGCTCGAACTTTGGCGCAGATTGGAGGCAAGCTTCATTATGGCCATCCTGATTTCCTAAATGGAATCTTCATGACAACACGAGGCGGTGTTTCTAAAGCTCAGAAAGGACTGCATTTGAATGAAGATATCTTCGCTGGTATGAATGCCATTCTTCGTGGAGGTCGCATTAAACACTGCGAGTATTACCAGTGCGGAAAAGGTCGTGATCTCGGTTTTGGTTCAATCCTCAATTTTACAACTAAGATCGGAACTGGAATGGGTGAACAGATGCTCTCTCGCGAATACTATTACCTTGGTACACAACTGCCCCTCGATCGATTTTTATCCTTCTATTATGCTCATCCTGGCTTCCACGTCAACAACATGTTTATCATGCTGTCTGTTCAACTATTTATGCTCTGTCTGCTAAATTTTGGTGCCTTCCGACATGAGACTATTCCTTGCAATTACAACGCTGAGAAGCCGCCAACTGACCCCCTCTACCCTACGGGGTGCGCAAACACCGACGCCATAATGCAATGGGTTCAACGAAGTATCTTCTCTATCTTCTTCGTCTTTTTCCTGTCATTTGTACCCCTGCTCGTACAAGAATTGACGGAGAGGGGTGTCTGGCGGGCTCTCGTGCGGTTTTTGAAACAGTTCTTCTCGCTGTCTCTATTTTTCGAAGTGTTTGTTTGCCAGATTTACGCGAATTCTGTGCAACAGGATCTTTCATTTGGAGGCGCTCGTTATATCGGCACCGGGCGTGGCTTTGCGACTGCTCGTATACCCTTTGGTGTCCTGTATTCTCGGTTCGCCGGCCCATCGATTTATTTCGGAGCGCGACTGTTGATGATGCTACTTTTTGCGACTGTAACGGCATGGCAGGCAGCTTTGACATACTTCTGGATTACACTTCTGGGCCTCACTGTTTCTCCCTTTCTCTACAATCCTCATCAGTTTGCATGGAATGATTTCTTCATTGACTATCGCGACTTCCTCAGATGGTTGTCTCGAGGCAACTCCAGGAGCCACGGTCAATCTTGGATCGCTTTCTGCCGTTTGTCACGGACGAGAACTACTGGATATAAGCGAAAAACACTCGGCGAGGCTTCAGCAAAACTGTCTGCTGATGTTCCTCGAGCTGCCATTGCCAACATCTTCTTTTCTGAAATCCTTGCACCTTTGTTGCAAGTCGTTTGGACTTTAGTCCCGTATCTGTTCATCAATTCACAAACTGGCGTCAACAATCAGAACAACCCAAATCTCACCTCATACACAAAGCCTACTGCCGCGTTGATACGAGTTTTAGCTATCGCTCTTGCTCCAATAGGCGTCAATGCTGGAGTCCTTGCTGCTATGTTTGGTATGGCTTGCTTCATGGGTCCGGTGCTCAGCATGTGCTGCAAGAAATTTGGCAGCGTTCTGGCTGCTATAGCACACGCATTTGCGGCTATTTTTATGTTGATTTCCTTCGAAGGCATGTTCTTCCTGGAAGGTCTCAACTTCGCTCGCACCCTAGCTGGCATGATAGCCGTTATTTCAATACAGCGATTCGTTTTCAAGCTGATTGTGGCGGTTTTCCTGACTCGTGAGATGAAAACTGATCAGTCTAATATCGCATTTTGGACCGGCAAATGGTACTCGATGGGCTGGCACTCGATCTCGCAACCTGGCCGCGAGTTTTTGTGCAAAATCACTGAACTAAGCATGTTTGGTGCCGACTTCATTCTTGGACATTGGCTTCTTTTCATGATGCTGCCGGTTATCTTAATTCCGCAAGTTGATAAGCTTCATTCCACCATGTTATTCTGGCTTAAGCCAAGGTATGTTTTGCCGTGAATCTATTTTTTAAATCAAACACTAATTAATTCTTCCAGCCAACAAATCCGACCTCCTATATACTCAATGAAGCAGTCAAAGCTTCGACGTAGACGGGTCGTTCGATATGCGTTTCTCTATTTCATCTTGTTTGTTGTCTTCGTTGCGCTAATTGCAGGCCCCGTGGCGTTGAAGAAGGTACTTGGGGACAAAGACCTCGAGAAGTTCTACAAGACGGTCAACATAGGTGGCATCGGGCCACTGATGCAGCCAAATTTCCTTTCCAACGATGACACGCAAGCTAGCAGTGAGACTGGAACCGGTGCTGCAAGTTACACATATCCCTCAGGTTTCAACCCCACAACTTCAAGTGGCGCTGCCCAGGCGACATCTTGAGTTCTGAATGTGGTCTCTGTCCAAAAGGATGATGCATTACAGCAAGTTGTCTTGTTGCAAAGGCAAAGAATTTTATTCTAATCGCTGATATGGGACTGGGAAGAAATGGTTGTTCTGACCATACCGTACTCCTGCATGTTAAGGACACAGGATGGACTGTTGCATGATAATATACTGTAACGTGCTTCAAGTTTGCGTTTTGCTTGCAACTAGAATATGTATTGTATTGATATATTTGTTTTGAATTATAGCTGCTTCTAAAAGGCGCCATACATTAGGTGTAGAGCGAGCATTCGCGATGCGTGCGATAATGAACAAGAATGAAGCCGCTTTGATTTGAGGTTGCTTTACGTGAACGGACTATAGTCCCGGGGGAGGAAAGAAGTTCCTCCGGCGGAGAAGGGGGGAAGGAGTTGTCCTAATTATTTGACCCTGATACTGTACTACCTGTCTGTGTACGCGCGTTCGTGGTGAGGTGATTGCTTTGGCCTTGCGCTAGTGCCGAGGTGGATTGGCCCATTGCAGAACCTGCGCCCCGATTTTGCAGTGCCGAGACTCCCTGGCCACCTTGCATGCGAAATTCACTTCTTGTCACCACACTTGATCCCGTCGTTCATCCCCGGAGCAACTCAAGTCACAGGTGTTACCATTTTGAATGGATCTCGAATCGTTCCAACTTCAGATCAGCCGTGTGCTGCGGCAGGCGATCTCAACATTTCAAAAAGTCCCCGGTTCGGCAGTGCTCGTGAGATACATACGGTCCAGTTATCAGAACGATCCAGTGCGATCCGCCATTGAGCTAGTCCTGATTCTATTCTTCATCCGATATTTACTATCGCCATCATATTCAACCCATAAACAAAATTTTGTCAAGCTTAGAGAAGAGGTGAGTATAGGATGCTGCTTCATCCCCCCTTCCTCTACAAAAGTGATGTTTACGACCGGCTAATTTGGAGTGTTACGTTTAGGAAATCGATGAATTAATTGATGAATGGGTACCCGAGCCTCTTGTCGCCGAACGAACTGCCCTTGAAGAAAATGAAAACGACAAACTCCCAGTCATAGTTGGGTTCGTGCTCATACTGCCTCGTGCTTCATTATTACCGATGGCCAGAACCAATTATACCCTTACGCAGTCGGGGATCTAAAGTACTGACTCGTACCTTGGCTTAAAGCCCTACAGGACCAAAAGTGAAATTATCAAATGGACGAACGGTTACGAACCTTGCATCCTACAATTTCTACAATTTCAATGCCAACGAACAGATCAAAGAGAAAGCTATTCAGACGCTTCGGACTTATGGCGTCGGGCCTTGTGGTCCTCCACAATTCTACGGAACGCAAGATGTTCATGTCAAGGCCGAAGCCGATATAGCTAATTTTCTTGGAACTGAGGGTTGCATCGTGTATGCGCAGGCATTCTCAACTGTTTCCAGCGTAATCCCTGCTTTCTGCAAACGCGGTGACGTAATCATTGCGGACGAAGCAGCCAATTACTCTATTCGCAAAGGTCTTCAAGCGTCTCGTAGCAACATCAAATGGTTCAAACACGGCGACATGGATGACTTGGAGCGAGTCATGAAGTCCATCGCTGTCGAACAAGCCAAGGGGAAGAAGCTCACTCGCAGGTTCATCGTGACAGAGGGTCTGTTCGAGACTTGCGGGGATATGACCGATTTACCGATCCTCGTGGAGCTTAAGGAGAAATATAAGTTCCGTATCATTCTCGATGAAACCTGGTCTTTTGGAGTGCTGGGACGCACTGGCCGTGGCCTCACTGAGGCCCAAAATGTTGATCCTCAACAAGTTGATATGATAGTAGGCTCTCTTTCAGGACCGCTCTGTGCTGGCGGGGGGTTCTGTGCTGGCGCTAAGGATGTGGTTGAGCACCAGCGCATTACTTCTTCAGCTTACACTTACTCAGCCGCCCTGCCGGCTATACTGGCCATGACAGCAAGTGAAACCGTTCATCTTCTGCAATCGAATCCGGACATTCTTACCCAATGTCGGGAGAACATCAAGACTATGAGGTCACAGCTGGACCCTCGCAGTGACTGGCTCACGTGCACCAGCGCACCGGAAAATCCCATCATGCTGCTTGTTCTAAAGCCAGATATCGTCGCGACTAAGAAATTTTCTATCGACGACCAAGAGCGCATCTTACTGGAATGTGTCGATGAGGTAAGACAAATCTCGTGATACAATCCTCTTTAACACAATTTGCAAGGACCAGTTTGGGGAAGTGGACCCAAGTTATACTGACCTCTACGAATAGTGCTTAACGAATGGTGTACTTATTGCAAAACTTAAGACCAAGCCATATGCGCACGCAATTACAGCACGAGACGGCAAATGGACCGCCAGCCCTGCTCTTAAAGTCTGCATTACATCCACTCTCTCGAAAAAGGATATTGAAAAAGCCGGAGCGACCATAAGACATGCCATTTCTAAGGTCATGACTCGAAAATCTGGTGTTAAAATGGGATAGGGAACTATGATGTGGGGATTGTACGATATGGTGTTATCTTCATTAGCAACTCAAATTACTGCTTATAGACGCTCACATATGACACCAGGAAAAGCGCTCGGGACAGAGGGCCTTTGGATGGTTTCATCAATACCCGATCTTGAATGGGGTTGGCTTATTGGCCATAATGTCTTGTCAAGCAACCTCAATACCTGTCTTGTACGGTAGCTTCATAAAAAAACAATGAGAGGCGTTGAGATCAAGAGAGAGAGAGAGAGAACCTCTAACCAGTATAAGACCCCCGGCCGAAAACTTCTAAGCACTCGATATATTGCCATTGTCTGCTATAGATAGACAATTGCCTCATTTGGAACGCTGCTGGGCTACACTTTCTCTTGTTTGCGCCATTGGCCTTGCTTCTAAGCCTACGTGGTAGGTAATTATCTGAGATACGGAAATAGTCGAGTAGAAACCTACTATCGCGCGCCAATGCGGATTCTGGTGACAGTGACTAGCTTGCTATCGAATGTAAGACAGCTTAAAATTGCCATGGCGGGGTCTATGACTATGTCTGTCTCGTCTCATGGGAGCTTACAAGCGTATTGCTATTACTAGAATCTAACGATGGTAGCCGTGGGCTGATAAGCTCTCACAAGACTTGTTGAAAGTTGTCACTAAGCTTTATTAAGAATATTGTATTAGTTCTGGACTGTCTTGTGATTGATGATGAATTGAGAGGTGTCTTTAGGATCCAGGTTGGCGCGCAATGGGGTGGTTGGTCCCTATTACGCAAAATCCAGAGTTACCTGCCCAATCAGGCCAAAGGAAAAAGAACACATGAGAAACTACGAGACATTTCCGCAATACTATTTTGGCATGTGAGTATTTCTCTGTTAAAGCCGTACAACTGCCCCCTGCTTAGGGATGTTACGTGCTGGAATTGCCTTGCGGCCTAAGGCATGAATTTAGCCCCTATTTAGCCAGCATCAGTATTTACGGAGTATAGGACAATGACAATCCATCAATCATCGCCCCTTTTGTATCGTGGCAGGGTGGTTGCAAATTTTTGTCACCCCAATGTACATGGAACCTAGACAAGTAGGTTCCCATTAGACCATGTCTCGTTCTGCAGAGTCCCGCTAAAATTCATCATTGACTCACCATTCTTGTCCTTCTGTATATGACCTCATAGTAAAGTCTGGTGTCTTCGGAACCATTATATACCGTCAGTACAGAAATTTCTTCAATGACATGGGCTGCTTTATCCTTTATCGTCGCCGACAATCCACTCGCTCAATAAGGCTGAAGATATGTGCTTCGGGACTTTGATGAGTGATGGAAGGTAGGGTCATCCAAGACCAGTCATTCCTTCACTCACTTCTGGTTCGCAGCCTTCCATGAAGCCCTGCATTTCTCTTCAATCCAATTAATTCCAAAACTTCCGATTGTTACCAGTCAAGCTCATTAAGGTATGTTTCAGACTTGGTGAACTTAGTCGACGACCTCCAGTTTTATTCACAATAACCTGGTACCGAAAGACATATTTTGGTGTTGTGTCACTCATTCTTGTTTGGCACAGACCTGCTTTATGCTTTCGACACAGATGCTATTCTTCAGAATTCCTGCATATTGAACTGGGCTGCTCCTGAGATGTGCGAGCAATCTTCGACCCCGACGAAGAATACGTCTTCTGAGACATTCTCGATGATTCCCTCATTAAATGCCCCATATGCGAATATCATCTGTCGAGACGTGTCAGAAACTTCAACGATGTCCGACGAGAGGTGCCAACGCATCGCTACAGGCTCGTGGCCTCAGCTAGGAGATTTTCGAAAGCTGTACCACGAGCAACTACTCAGAAACACTGGTGATAATGTTGCAATTTTCAGTTTGAACCTTGATGTACAATCCATATGTCATGAGCGAGATGCTCAACTTGTGGATTCATATGCAGGTTCAGGTTCCCAGCTTGGGGATTTCACCAAAGTACAACTCGAGCTTCGGAAGCAAAATCAGAAAACAAACTTCGACATCTCTTCAATCCAGAATGGTGCATATACTCACTTACAGTATCCCTATAGGGCTCAATCTCAAGCAACCCGAGCTGGACTCCGAGCACATGAAGTAACCCACCAAGAATGGCCGCGACGAAGCTCATGCCCTAGTCAACCCCTCGCACAATCTCTCACACAGTACCGGAGTTCCGACCTACAAAAAGACGTCACTTCTGCTGGAATATCAAGAACCACTATTCAAGCAATAGACAATGACAATTCAACAGCTCGGATGGAGCCTGACGCCGCCAACACGAGCCCCTTTGATTCGGTGCAAGTAATATCGAACACGGCAATACTGTCATATAAACCAGCCGATCGTGGGCCAACTTATCATATACACAGCACAAAATCCTCGTTGAAACAGAAGAAAGAATCATTGTCGACACGGTTGCTGACTCTTAAAGCAGAAGACAGAAGCATCAGGTTCAGCAATGAGTCTACCGCGCTTAACGGGGTTCATGTTTTCTTGGACATGTCAAATATCAATATCAGCTTTCAGTATACTCTAAAGAACGAGTACTCCATTCAGGATAATACTCGTTCTGTTCCGTTGCCAAAGTTGAACTTACAATTTCTCACCGAAATACTTGTTCGTGGCCGAACAACGATAACTTTGAATGCTGGTTGCTCGATTCTTCCCAACCGCGAAGAGCCCCCTTACATTTACGAACTTCGGAAATTGGGCTATCGCGTTGACGTTAGAGAGAGAAAACGAATATATAAAAGAGAAGGGGATATATCTTCTTCTGATGACGTCCTCCGCACGCGCGGTGTAGCTCGATTCATGGAGTATATGGTCGATGAAACTTTGCAAACACGTATTGCTGAATCAGTGATGGAGTATTTTAATAGCCCAGGCACTCTGGTTATAGCAACTGGTGATGCACAGCCCGCAAAGTTTTCAGATGGCTTCTTCATGTATGCTGAAAGAGCGTTGAGGATGGGATGGTCCGTTGAGATAGTGTCGTGGAGTCTGAGCCTTTCTTCACGCTGGCAAAAGTCGGGACTGGCATGGAGATGGGGCGATAGATTCAGATTGATTAAGCTGGACGAATTTGTACATGAACTTTTGATATAACTTGTGTTTAAGGAATACTCATAGCATTCTTGCTACAATCGTGTGACTCTGGCGGGATCATGCAAGGTGCAATTGTGAAGCATCTTGTATTCTGGTTTCTCTATTGGGAAATTTGCAACAACACTAAGGCAATCTTGCTCTGATTCTAATTTACTCGATACTAGATCGTTGCCAAGATACCCGAAGAGTCGTAATAAGAGTTAACTTTGAAGGTCCGACAAAGGACACGATTTTACAGCGTAGCATTGCATGGCTTTCTGCTCGCAAGAGGAAAGAAGATGATAATAGCCCCCCCCCCCCCCACAAAAAAACAA